>JABMCL010001501.1:140000-185000 GCA_018857735.1 Alviniconcha marisindica
CGTAAATTGCACCTTCTTACCCTACAATTACCGCTGTCGTAAATTGCACCTTCTTACCCTACAATTACCGCTGTCGTAAATTGCACCGTGTTATCCTATAATTACCGCTGTCGTAAATTGCACCGTGTTACCCTACAATTACCGCTGTCGTAAATTGCACCGTGTTACCCTACAATTACCGCTGTCGTAAATTGCACCGTGTTACCCTACAATTACCGCTGTCGTAAATTGCACCGTGTTACCCTACAATTACCGGTGTCGTAAATTGCACCTTCTTACCCTACAATTACCGCTGTCGTAAATTGCACCTTCTTACCCTACAATTACCAGAGAGCGAAGTGGTTGACACTGACGACGACACACTCTGAAGATCGCAGACGTGAAACTAGCAATGGCTGTAAATTATTATATGCTAAACAACGACTGCTAAACACCGACTGCGTTTAAGATGAGCGACTGCTGAACAACGATTGCCGAGCAACGATCGATAGCGTTTAAAATTAACGACTGCTGAACAACGACAGCGTTTAAGATGAGCGACTGCTGAACAACGATTGTCGAGCAACGATCGATAGCGTTTAAAATTAACGACTGCTTAAAAGACTGCTGAACAACGACAGCGTTTAAGATGAGCGACTGCTGAACAACGATTGTCGAGCAACGATCGATAGCGTTTAAAATTAACGACTGCTGAACAACGACTGCTGAACAACGACAGCGTTTAAGATGAGCGACTGCTGAACCATTGCCGAACATCGGTCGACAGCGTTTAAGGTGAGCGACTGTTGAACAAAGATTCTTGAACAACGACCGGTGAACACTGACAGCGTTTAAGATGAACGACTGCTGAACAACGACTGCGTTTAACATGAGAGACTGCTGGACAACGACAGCGTTTAAGATGAGCGACTGTTGAACAACGACAGCGTTTAAGATGAGCGACTGCTGAACAAAGACTGCCGAGCAACGATCGATAGCGTTTAAGATGAGCGACTGTTGAACAAAGATGGCTGAACAACGATCGACAGCGTTTAAGATGAGCGACTGCTGAACAACGACAGTGTTTAAGATGAGCGACTGTTGAACAAAGATTGCTGAACAACGATCGACAGCGTTTAAGATGAGCGACTGCTGAACAACGACAGCGTTTAAGGTGAGCGACTGCTGAACAAAGACAGCGTTTAAGGTGAGCGACTGCTGAACAAAGACAGCGTTTAAAGTGAGCGACTGCTGAACAACGACAGCGTTTAAGATGAGCGACTGCTGAACAACGACTGCTCCTTAACGACAGAAACAGCTGCTGTAGCTTCGCTGCTGTTTTTCACCCCAACATCCTGGGACTTAATTCCGACCCCTTCTTCAACTACAAATACGACGCAGAATGTTTAACTGACTAAGCCACACAGTCATAAGGCCAAAATACCCAACGGCGTGGAAACCTCTTGAAACTTCGAATCAATCAATGTTTCATTTTATGTCTGTCCACATCGAGGTGATATGAATCAAAAAAAATAAAACAAAAGTTATATTAACTTACCCACAGGACTATGTACAATCAATTTAACAATAGAAATCATAATATCAGTATTATACAAAATGTCTCTCACGTTGTTACAATCATTGAAGTCATATCCATTTTCTGAAATAAATCTGTGGTAATAAGACATTCAAGTAGTATGTGTTTAACAGATAGAATATTCTTACAAACGCATGTCACATTCTGTGAATATTTAGTGTTCCATGAATTTACACGTAACTTGTATATTGCTCTTGCTAAATATCTTGAACAGGAAGCTATAGCAGATTTAAAGCCAAACTGAAAACCTTCCTCTTCTCACAGTATTTTCACCCCAACTAATATCAGTACCCAGTTTCTGCTACAGTCATGTGTGTGTGTGTGTGTGTGTGTGTGTGTGTGTGTGTGTGTGTGTGTGTGTGTGTGTGTGTGTGTGTGTATTTGTGTGTGCGTGCGTGCGTGCGTGCGTGCGTGGGTGCGTGCGTGCGTGCGTGTTTTGCCGTATAATACTTTATGTAAATTGCTTTGGTAGGACTGTGCTCTGCATGTGTATAGAATATCATAGTTAGGTCAATATGTATCATGTGAGCGCTGAGGGCGTTGATGAGCTCATGATAAATATACATTATTATTATTATTATTATTATTTATTTTATTGAAACTTGAAAGTGTATTCCTGTAGGCTTCATCTTGTCCCACACACTGCCAGACAGCCACGTAACTCGCCTGATGGTGTTCGCTATCATCCCCAAGATCTATAAAGATGGGCTAAAAATAAAAAATAAAAGGGGAAGGGACGACGGAGTTAGGCAGTTAAGTCTGTTTCCCTGACGACGCAACTGGATCATGTGTTGCCAAGCTTACAATCTCCGAAGCACACTGGCTAGTTAGCATCCTCGTCGCCAGAATAATTAGATAGTGTGGGTTCAAGGGAAAGGGGGGTGCTGGGGAGGGGGGGGTGGAGGTAGGGAGGCGATATTTTTTTATTTTTTTATTAAACCTAATTTCTAGTCCTGGAAATTCTAGCTCTTACGTTGTTTTCAACGATTCGGTTTTGCTTTGGTTTCCACATGAGAAAAGTGCTTTCTTTCAGGGTTCCTTGCCGGGGAGGAAAAAAATCTATTTTTAAAGATCCTCAGAAGCTTACGTGAAAGAACGGTCAGCAAGATACCCAAGTCCTCTTTGCCTATTCCATATTCAAATCTCACATCGATCTCGCAATAATTTTCAGACTAAATACTACGGTAGTGTAACAACAGAACAAATCGGAGCTTGTGACCATGCACTCACGTGTTATTGTACCCGGGGTGGTCGAGGTCGTGTCAGACAGCGACGGTCAGCAAGATACCCGAGTCCTCTTTGCCTATTTCATATTCAAATCTCACAAAGACCTGGCAATAATTTTCAGACCAAATACTACGGTTTTGTAACTCTACGGTAGTGTAACAACAGAACAAATCGGAGCTTGTGACCATGCACTCACGTGTTATTGTACCCGGGGTGGTCGAGGTCGTGGCAGACTAACCCTACGGAAGTGTAACAACGAACAAATCGGCCATGCACTCACGTGTTACTGTACCCGGGGTGGTCGAGGTCGTGTCAGACAGCGGCGGTCAGCAAGATACCCGAGTCCTCTTTGTATATTCCACATCCATACCTCGCATCGACCTGGCGATAATTTTCACATGCGGTAGTGTAACAACAGAACAAACCGGTCATGCACTCACGTGTTATTGTACCCGGGGTGGTCGAGGTCGTGGCAGACGGCAGCGGTCAGCAGGATGCCCAAGTCCTCCTTGCTCATCTTCTCCCAGAGACGGCAGAGCTGAATCATGCCGTACATCATCTGACTCACGCAGAAGCAGTGGCGGAAGTTGTGGAAAGGGTTGTTTCGGTAGTTCTCCTGTACGCACAGCTGGCAACACAGACCATAACAGTTCTCCTGTACGCACAGCTGGCAACACAGACCATAACAGTTCTCCTGTACGCACAGCTGGCAACACAGACCATAACAGTTCTCCTGTACGCACAGCTGGCAACACAGACCATAACAGTTCTCCTGTACGCACAGCTGGCAACACAGACCATAACAGTTCTCCTGTACGCACAGCTGGCAACACAGACCATAACAGTTCTCCTATATGCACAGCTGGTAACACCAAGGGAGTTAATGCCGCTCGACTGACTGACGCGGATAGCTAAAGGACACACGCCCCTAGGATTGTATAGGTGTACTCTCATTCATTACTCATATTCTTACAACCACCACCATCCTACAACTACCTCCGCCGCCTCGCCATCACAGTTCAGAACAGCGCCCACATGTACGCACCCACGACACAGTCATGCCCACACCCACATTAAAATAATAATAAGTTATCATCATCACCAGCCACTGGTTTACAAAAATGAGAATCAGGTCTTAGCCGCTGGCAGCGGCTTGTGGTCGTGACATTACCCACAGGCCACAAAACCCCGACTCAACGCCCACGTGCACAGGAAGATGAAGTTGGCACCATCACCAACCGGCACCTGCGGTTTTAAAGATCAAACAGGACTACAGCAAGGCACATTTGTGGCCGACAGCATGCAGCTCTGCGATTGAACAAACTCTAGGGTCGGTCTGTCTACCTTGCAGACTTGGACTCTCAAAGTAGTAGCGCAGAAGAAGAAGAAGAAGGAAGGAGGAGGAGGAGGAGGAGGAAGAAGAAGAAGGAGGAGGAGGAGGATCGAGGAGGAGGAGGAGGAAGAAGAAGAAGGAGGAGGAGGAAGAAGAAGGAGGAGGAGGAGGAGGATCGAGGAGGAGGAAGAAGGAGGAGGAGGAGGAAGAAGAAGAAGAAGAAGAAGGAGGAGGAGGATCGAGGAGGAGGAGGAGGAGGAAGAAGAAGAAGGAGGAGGAGGAGGAAGAAGAAGGAAAGGAGGAGGAGGAAGAAGAAGAAGAAGAAGGCGGAGGAGTAGGAAGAAGAAGAAGAAGAAGAAGAAGAAGAAGAAGAAGAAGAAGAAGAAGAAGAAGAAGGAGGAGGAGGAGGAGGAAGAAGGAGGAGGAGGAGGAGGAAGAAGAAGAAGGAGGAGGAGGAGGAGGATCGAAGTAGAAGAAGAAGAGACTTACCAGCCACCGTTTCAATGTGATGGGATTGATGTTGAACTCGTGTACAAGACTCAGCTCGTGATACATGTGTTCCAGTAGGCTAAGCATCTGTAAACACACACACACACACACACACACACACACACACACACACACACACACACACACAATCATCATCATCATCCTACATACGCTCGAAATTTCGATTAAACACGGAAACGTCTGACAGAACAAACGAAAATTCAACATGATTAGTTTTTTGTGATTCACTATCCCATGCAGTTACTTCTCATCATGTGTGAAGCGGATGATGACAAAACAATGAAGTTGAATGAACCACGAAAGCAGTGCCTGGCAGTTGGCAAAGCGCGCAAAGCCATGTGATTATCCTGACCTTCCATATCTAAATATTACGCCTCAACAATTAATTACTGGCTTGTGTGTTGTTTTTGTTTTGTGGGCGTGTGGGTTGGGGGGAAGGGGTGGGGGGTTGATTTTTGTTGTTGTTGTTGTTGTTTCAACATTTCGACCTACAATTAAAAATGGGAATGTTGGACAGTCTGGGTTTTTGAGTAGAGGGCTTCTCCAGTTCTGCATCTGCGTGGGAAGCGTAGGGGGGGTGGAGGGGGGGAGGGGGGGGTTGATTTTTGTTGTTGTTGTTTCAACATTTCGACCTACAATTAAAAATGGGAACGTTGGACAGTTTGGGTTTTTGAGTAGAGGGCTTCACCCGTTCTGCATCTGCGTGGGAAGGCGTGGGGAGGTGAGGGGGGGGGAGGGGCAGGGGTGGAGGGGCATGGGGGGGAGGAGGGGGGTAGGGGGTCGTATAATAGTGAAACAAGTAGAACCGCGACACGTACCTCGTTCGGTTCCCAGTGCCAGATGTCGAAGGTGGGCTGTTTGAGGTAGTCCACCGTCTCCTGCGACAAGGTGTACTTTGGGAAGAGAAAGAACAAGAAAGGGTGTCGGTGAGAACTACCGACGTTCGGCAAAAATGTGCGAGACGACGCAATAACGGTGCACGTGCTGCTCGCTCAAAGGCGCAGTCCAAGGTCACTGACGTCCATGTGATGGGTCAAAGGAAAACCACAACACACACGCGCGAGCACACGCGCACACACACACACATGCGCGCGCGCACGTATGCACGCACGCACCCACGCAGAGAGAGAGAGAGAGAGAAGAGAGAAGAAGAGAGAGAGAGAGAGAGAGAGAGAAGGAGGGAACCAGAAGAGAGAGAGGAGGAAGAGAGAGAGAGGGGAGGAGAGAGAGAGAGAGAGAGAGAGAGAGAGAGAGAGACGAGAGAAGAGAGAGAGAAGAGAGAGAGACAGACAGACAACAACAACAGACAGACACACAGACACACACACACACACAGACAGAGACAGAGGAGAGAGTTAGTTCTTGGATGTCAACGTCAAGCCAACTGCATAGGGCCACCTCAGGATGGATCCCGCGTTCCTCTACACCAGTTCAAACTCTGAAGGCACTAAGTCACAAGTGCAAAGCTGGACATTTCTGGACTCATCAGACAGACGGAGAGGGAAGAGAGAGAGGGGGGGAGAGAGAGAGAGAGAGAGGAGAGAGAGAGAGGGGGGAGGGAGAGAGAGAGGGGAGAGAGAGAGAGAGAGGGGAGGAGAGAGG
This sequence comes from Alviniconcha marisindica, assembly GCA_018857735.1. Classification (NCBI taxonomy): domain Eukaryota; kingdom Metazoa; phylum Mollusca; class Gastropoda; family Provannidae; genus Alviniconcha; species Alviniconcha marisindica. The sequence goes on from JABMCL010001501.1 coordinate 146,249, forward strand.
AGAGAGAGAGAGAGAGAGAGAGAGACAGACAGACAGACAGACAGACAGACAGACAGACAGACAGACAGACAGACAGACAGGCAGACAGAGAGACAGAGAGACAGAGAGAGACGCACGCCACACACACACACACACACACACACACACACACACACACACACACACACACACACACACCACAAACAACAAACAAAGGAAACATAAATATTATCATCACATACCAATAGCAATGACGATGCTCATCATAACATAATAATAACGCTCCTACAGCAGCTGATGCTGCTGATGGTGACGGTGGTGATGGCGACGACAACAACAACAACAAATATAGCAACACCACGAGCAACAACGTCAGACGGAAGGAAGCGGGTTTTAACGAAGAAATCTTTGCTTCTCAAAATACAATACCAAGGACGTTACTGCTTCAAAAGATAGTAGACGTGTTTCATTTTCCTTCTTTCAAAGTAAACGCAATCTGGAATCCAATCTTCTGTTTCTCAAAGTACAATACCAAGGACGTTAATGCTTCAGAAGATAGTAGACGTGTTTCATTTTCCTTCTTTCAAAGTAAACGCAATCTTGAATCGAATCTTCTGCTAGCAAGACCAACACGCCATCAGCAGAGGAAGTGAAATTTGGACAAAGCTAAAGTAACGGTTTATTAACGTAACGAACACCGACTGAACCTAAAACTGTCAGCGTACACACAAGTACCAGGTAACCAAGCATGACATAATGAATGAATGAATGAATGAATGAATCAATGAAAATTTATATATAGCGCATAAAAAAACTTCCACACAAAACCTTGCGTGTTCACAGCGCCAGATACACACAGTGCATACATGTAAGCTCTCGCAAGCTAAAACTACCAAAGGACACTCATACCAAAAGGTACAAACAGCTCCTACCCACCCACCCCTTCCCAAAAGTGGAACTATACATAGCAGTTAAATGTAAAAATATATACAGAGTTACAAATAATTACGATACTTCCTCTGTGATGACTTTATCCTACCTGAGGCAATGATTCAAACAAAAACAGACACGCAAAGATGGCAAATAACTGAAGTACATTTAAATTTGAATCATTGCCTCAGGTAGGATAAAGCCATCACAGACGAAGTACCGATGTACCTACGGCTTACTCGTACCCCTTTTGCCCAGTCCTGGTTCATTAAGCAACTCTTAATTAAAACGCACATGAAGTTTGTGTTTATGTACGCTTCCTTTTTCAGCAGGACGTGCTTTTGCATAGTTCTTCGTAATTATGTCGTTATGCCAGATAAATGCAGTGCATTAACAGACAAATAATCAAATAGTATATTTAAAAAAATGGAGACTTGTAATCATTATGCTTTCAAGTAAACAGAACATTACATCATTAGAAAATCAAAAGTATCCCAGTGCAAGTATTTACAAAACTAAGTACTAAAATAATTTACATCGTTAGAAAATCAAAAGTATCCCAGTGCAAGTATTTACAAACTAAGTACTAAGTATTTATCACACACACACACACACACACACACACACACACACACACACACACACACACACACACACACACACACACACACACAGAAGAAGAAAGGAAAAAAAGGGAACCACAACACAGAAAGACAACACAAAAAGTTTAAAAAAAGAGATGACACCAGACCTTTCTATGATCAGGCAATACACAAAGAGGTATACACAATACCAAGGTATAGGTATACACAATAACAAGGTATAGGTATACGCAATAACAAGGTATGGTTATACACAAAAAAAGGTATAGGTATACACAATACAAATGACACACACACACACACAATGCTGTACAACCATTGACATGCAATGCTAGATAAAACGGTCATGATTTTCTGTTCGCCAGATATACAGGTGGAAGAAAACTATAAAGGAGTTACACGTGTCTTCGTAAAGAACTGTGAAAGTTGCACATCAGTACAGATTTACGGTCGTGAATACAGAGATATAGAGGCATGACCATACATTTAGGACCACATGCGACATGAGCGCGGTGAGTCTGCTCGAGAGCGGAGAATAGAGCTGTATAAAAGCGACCAACAACAGCATAGTCTCAACAAAATAATTAAAGGAGAAACGAAACGAACAAGCATCACGAACCTCATCGATAGGAACGAATGTTTTATTCCACGGGCCCATCCTTTTATTAAAATTAAGGTGCACTAGCCAAAACTAACGCAGTTAAAAGTAGTGAGAGGATTTGGAGAAAGAAATGAAGGTGAATGGACCGGGAAGGTCGAAATTTGAACATGGCGGGGAAATTCCTAGCAATGGGCGAAGCATGCGCGGCTATATTCTGACCTACAGAAAAAGTTATCAATCACTCAATATATTCTGACCTACAAAAGCTATCAATCACTCAGTATATTCTGACCTACAAAAGTTATCAATCACTCAGTCAAGTGTATCTGTCCTGGCAATGGGCGAAGCATGCGAAGCTATAATTATACTCGGACATTTAAAAGCTACCAATCACTCACTCAATCAAGTGCATCTCTCCTGGAATGGGTGAAGCATGCGAAGCTACATACAAAAGCTATCAATCAATCACTCAGTATACTGTGACCTAAAAAAAACTATCAATCAATCACTCAGTAAATTCTGACCAATAAAAACTATCAATCAATCACTGAGTAATTTCTGACCTATAAAAGCGAACAATCAATCACTCAGTAAATTCTGACCTATAAGCGCTATCAATCAATCACTCAGTACATTCTGACCTATAAAAGCTGTCAATCAGTCAATTCTGGCCTATAAAAGCTATGAATCAATCACTCAGTACATTCTGACCTATAAAAGCTTTCAATCAATCATTCAGTATATTCTGACCTATAAAAACTATCAATCGATCATTCAGTATATTCTGACCCATAAAAGCTATCAATCAATCACTCAATAATTATATTTTAACCTATAAAGTTATCAATCAATCACTCAGTAATTATATTCTAACCTATAAAAGCTATCAGTCAATCACTCAATATATTCTGACCTATAAAAGCTGTCAATCAATCAATCAAAAGTAGCTGTCCTGGTAATGGGTGAAGCATATGTGGCTATAAATTCTGACCTACAAAAGCCATCAATCACTCACTCAGTATATTCTAACCAATAAAAGCTATCAATCAATCAGTCCGTATATTCTGATCCACATACGCCATCAATCACTCACTCAAACAAGTGCAGATGCACTTTTCAACGAATAAGACTTTGTGGCTGCACACCACAAATAATGTCGGGGCGACAGCCAACGATAGCGCTAAATCTACATTCACCGCTAAAGCCTGTCCGAGGAATTCTATGATGGATGTCAGTCTCTTTTGCAACACCGTCAAAATGGCCGGATGGGCGGGTGCCCCCCGCGGGAATGACGTCCGGGTAATAACATCATCAGTGTCAAGGGCGGGTAGTTAGCGATGATTTAGTGCCCTGACCAGCAGGGGATCCTGGATAGTTATAGACAAGCATGATGATTCATGGTGCCGGGCACTCACTATTTGAAGGTGCAGGAGTCCGAAGTTTTGCTTGGTTTGTGTTTTGTTGTTGTCGTTGTGTTGTCTGTTTGCTGATGTCTTTCTTTTAGTGAGCGTATTTTTGTTGTTGTTGTTTTGTTTTTGTTTGGGGTGTGTGTGTTGTGTGTGTGTGTGTGTGTGTGTGTGTGTGTGTGTGTGTGTGTGCGTGCGCGCGCGCGCGCGCGCGCAGAAGAGAGAGAGAGAGAGAGAGAGAGAGAGAGAGAGAGAGAGAGAGACTTAAAGCACTAGGCCTACATTATTTATTTTTTGTTTCTTTATTTTGCTCGTGACCGTTATTCAAATTTCCTTTTTTTACTGAGAAGAAATAAATATCCTTGACACCCACCCAAAAGTGTTCAACCTTTTGTTCTCTTCTTCGTGTTGTTGTTTCTTTGTTTGCCTGTTTAAATTTTGCCTGGTCAACAGACGAAGCATGCATGGCCTACTTCAGCTTTGGTAATAACTCTAAGTTGTCAGCAGAGGGCGGGGGGGGGGGGGGGGGGGGGGGGGGGTAATTTCTGCGTCCACAGTACCTACTGTGGAAGGCAGAAAATGGAAGGGTAACTATTCCTGGTAGCAGACAGAGCATGCGATCTCACGTACCCTTGAAAACCGAAACATATTCAAGAAAATCTGGATTCAGGCATCACGAGACATCATAATCAACACAGACGGCGACGAGGGGACAGTAACACACACACACACACACACACACACACACACACACACACACACACACACACACACACACACACACACACACACACGCACGCACGCACACACACACACACACACACACACACACACACACACACACACACACACACTCTCTCTCTCTCTCTCTCTCTCTCTCTCTCTCTCTCTCTCTCTCCTCTACACACACACACACACACACACACACACACACACACACACACACACACACACACACACACACACACTCACTCACTCACTCACTCACTCACTCACTCACTCACTCACACTCACACTCACACACACACACACAAACAATGGAAGGGGTCATTGGGTCACTGAGCTCTGCTAAAATATAAGCGAACTTTCTGACTCTGAAACTGACACGGCTGTTGTCAAGCGCTGTCCAATCGGCTTCGAGATTTCGGACGTCACTCGCGTTGCAATGTTGATTAAATAGCGGAATTTCCCGATCTAAAAATAAACATAAGAAAATGGCTATTTTTACACCCTTTTGACGACTCATGCATGTGGAACGAGGGCCACATTTATAGACTCTTTAGCTACTCGGGATTAGGGAATTAAATATCGACGTTTGAAAGTGGCGAAAATATAACCGCGAGCACAGCTATTTGTATGGTGGGGGTTGGGGTGGAGGGAGGGGGGGGGGGGGGGAGGGATTTTTTTATTTATTTCACTCCTATCTATATAGCTCATAATGCTTCTTCACTTCTGTACTCCTTTAATTTCTGCATCCGTGGTGCCCCGCCGAGAGTGAAGAACAATGTATTCGTTTCCAGGGGAAGCGCAATAAAATAATGTGGAGGGAGGAGAGGATAAAACCAGATAATTATTGTAACCAGACTGAAGCTGATTGATCTTGAGAGCAGACTTCAAAGCAGGAACACAATCAGAGAGACGTATTTGGGAGCGGGGTAGCTCAATGGTTAGAGCGTCGGACTCGTGATCCGAGTTCCAGTCCCGGCAGGAGCGGCGGGAGAATTTTCTTCTCCAGAGTCAACTTTCTGTGCAGACTCTTGTTACCGCAGCAGCGCGTAAAAGATCTCGGTCATTCTGCCAAATGTGCAGGTGACGGGTTACATCTAAACACACACACACCCTAGCTATGTTGCTTTGAGTGAAGCGACACTGTAAACTGGTGCATCTGAATGATGTACATAGAACTTGCGCCGAGATGACAGCAGTTTCACGTGGCACCAGCCATGCAGCAACCAAAGAGCGCTGTCAGTACACCACTTCCGTGAATATTAATAATACACGCTATGAAAAAGGATAGTCACTCATTCAGAATCAAACGTCACATGTGCGCAGTGAGTCTGCTCGTGAGCAGAGAATAGCGCTATATAAAAGCTATGAATAATAATAATAATAATATTTCATAGGGCAGTGAGTTCCACTGAGCTGGTCCTGTAAGGAAAAATCATTTCTGACCAAATGATTTGTTTTTCAAGAAAGGAATAGGGAAAAAGCGCGTCTGACGATGAACGGGTTTGTCTGAAAGGCATGTATATCACATTCAGAAGCTCAGACAGGTAGACAGGAGAAGTGTCACTAAAAGTGCTGAAGCACAGAGCCGAAGTCTTGTGTTGTAGTCTTAAATTTATTGGCAGCCAATGAAGACTGCAGAGGAGGGGCTGTACATTATCATGTTTGCGGGATTTCTGGACTAATCTTGCTGCCATTTTTTTATTTTTTGGGGGGTACCTTTTGAAGCTTATCCAGAAGGTACTGAGGGAGCGAAATAGGAGAGAGTTGCAGTGGTCTAGCTTTAAGACAATGAAGGTACACACACGAGTTCTGATTGCTCCGACTGTCAGAAGGTGGCTGATGCAGTTTATGCGCCGCCGTTCAGCACATGCACACCTGCAACCGTTTCTGGCATTCTTGTCCATGGTTGCTTTTGAAGCAATTGTGAAACCAAGATTTCTTGCATGGGTAGCAAAAGGAATGTCCGAGTTGCCAATCCGAACAGAAGCGGATGCAGGGTCAGGGAGCTTTGTTCTGTCTGACTTGAACAGAAGAGACTCCGTGTCTTCATCATTAAGCATCAGCTTGTCGCAGTCCATCCAGAACTTCAGAAACGGAATCCTGCACGCTTTGGACAGTGCCCTCATCCTGTTCCGGGTGGAAAGAGTCAAGGAGCTGAGTGTGGTCAGAGAAAGGGTGACTGGAGACAGAATGAACTTCATTCAGGTTTAACAGTGGTTTCGCGTACACGATGAACAAAACGGGGCACAGGACGGAGCCCTGCGGCACACCAAATACAGGAGACGTTGGTTTTGAGCGGTGGTTGATGAGGGTTACTGTTTTCGAGTCCTACCGGAGAGACAAGACTCAACCCACGACAGAGCTGTACCGGAAATACCGCAAAAAGGGGTCGAAGCGTCTAGAGAGCAGAATTTGATGATCATAATGTCAAACGCTGCTGACAAATCCAGGAGTGTCGAAACTGAAATGTTAAAGGGGAGGGTGGGTAGGGGCTGTTTGTACTTTACTGGTAGGAGCGTCCTTTGGTAGGTTTTAGCTTGCGAGATGCACTGTGTGTAGCTGGCGCTGTGGACACACGAGGTTTTGTGTCGAAGTTTTTTTGTTTTTTTTTGCGCGATATATAAATTTTCATTTATTCATTCAAATTTTCCGTCCTTCCTTCCTTCCTTCCTTCCTTCATTCATGGTTTGGTAAGTTAAATACCAGTTTCCATTCCATTCCTTGGTACCTAGGCATATTTATATTCCGGAGACACTCATCACGGGAATATGCTTAAGTCGCTTGCGACTATGAGCTGGGCGACCCTTATTTTATTCCGTGGGTCCACACAGGAAACTGCGTTAGCTATAACATAGTTTTTAAAAAAAGTCGGGAGAGGATTTGGGGGGAAAAATGAAGGCGAATCTGGACAAGAAATTCCTGGCAGTAGGCGAAGCATGCATGGCTATATTCTGACCTACTCCAGGCTTTAAATGGAGAACATTTGTCCGCTCTGGGTTCTCAAGGTACGGGACTTTAATTTCTGCGTCCGCAGTACCCCACTGCGGGATGAGACGACGGTAATTTTTGAGACTGTTGCGATGACGTGTGTGTGTGTGTGTGTGTGTGTGTGTGTGTGTGTGTGTGTGTGTGTGTGTGTGTGTGTGTGTGTGTGTGTGTGTGTGTGTGTGTGTGTGTGTGTGTGTGTGTGTTGTTGTTGTTGTTTTGGTGTGTGTGTGTGTGTGTGTGTGTGTGTGTGTGTGTGTGTGTGTTGTTGTTTGTGTTGTGTGTGTTGTTGTGTGTGTGTGTGTGTGTGTGTGTGTGTGTGTGTGTGTGTGTGTGTGTGTGTGTGTGTGTGAAAGAGATAGAGAGGATTTCACAATAGCAGTTTCAAACTCAGATGAAAAGACCCGAGAAACGAAATACGAGCTGATTACATCCGTCACCATGGGAAGGAGTTCAACACCCTACAAACAAAAGCAGCCGGAATGGGATCGAGTGAACAGCTCTTCGGAAATCGATTTTCGTATGACATTTCTAAGAAATGCTCTTCAGACACAGGCTGATGTGATTCTAACACAGATGCGGCACCATTATGTATCATCCTGGCGGGTTAATACGGGTGCCTGCCGTAAATCACTGTCATCATGGACTGACTCCACTTAGCTGAGGAAATGCTCATAAAACACACCAGGTAACTGCATGGTCAGAGTGGTGTACGGTAAGGACGGGTGAACAATTTCTCTCGACGCAGAAGCTTGCTGCTGGCACTGTTCGATTGTTTAATGCTGGCGCCGTCAGGTCTCTGTGAGGACATGCAGATACTTCGATTTGGTGCCATGGACAATGCCACGCCACTAATTTTTTCGCTGACGTGTAGCTTTTTTAGTTCTGTCGGTCGCACGGTCACTTCGTTTGTCTACGATGAGGCAAAAATCTAAAACAAGAATGACTGCTAGCGTCCTAAAACCGCACCCAAACACGTGAAAGGTTCAAAATAACGCTATTTATTCGGACGAAACTCAATGCTACTCTTCTGTGCCATTTGAGCTTTACGTCATATATGTATTACATCACACCATTTCACGTCATTGTCGTGCCAACATTCTTCCAAGCACTGGACACAGCTCACCTCAAAAAAGATAAGTGGATTATCTCTCCATCTAATTTTTCACCGTTTAATTGTTGTTGGAGATGCCTTTTTTTTTTAGCTTGATAAAGGGGATTACCCCGAAAATTTGCACGTGTTTTGTCCTAATAAATATCGTCATTTCGAACCTTTTATGTGTTTGTCTCCGATGAGACCGGTCTTAAGCCACTTCCTTTTCGTCGTTGTCGTTTGGTCGCACGCAGTTGTTGACTAACTCTAGTGTACCATGGGGACGACATGCAAATGGGTTATACTTTGCGTCGAGTGGCGGGAGCGTACTTGTCGGGAAGAAGTAAGTAAACAATAGGGTGCTTAACGTCCACAGAAACCACAAGGCTTATTAGGGACGGGGGGAGAAGGGGGGGGAGGGGAAGGGGGTATGGAGGTGAGGGGAGAGGGAGATTATATACCTATCGCTACACTGTCACCACCAGAATGACTTCTGCATTAAAGTAAAAGTCCAAGGTTTTTAAGTATGCAAAATGACCATCGAAATGATTGACAAATGAGTCACTAGTTTCAGATTTAATGAAATAAAAAATAATTAAAAAATTTAATTGGGTTTTTAATCGATTTTATTTTCTGTAGGCTGGCCGAGACTACAGTCTCGGGTTCTCCATCAGTCACGTGACTTTCCCGGAAGTGACGTCAGTCTGGGGAGTCAGTGCGGTTGCCATCGTAGATTCTTCAGTAAACTGTGTATGCGTGTGGTCGACAAAAAGGTTAACTATGCCGGCCTACTGTGTTGCCGCGAACTGTAACAATTCGCAGACGACCCCAGGTATAACAATGCACGAGCTCCCGCGCAATCGACCCGCAGTGAGGCGAAAGTGGATTAAATTTATCAATTCAAACGAGCTGACTTTCTTGCTGCGCCGCATCACGCCCATTTGTGCAGCGAGCACTTCAGTGAGTGCGATTTCGCAAACCCCATGGAATACCGCATGGGTTTGCTTCGAAGCTGACACGATGTTCCGGTACTCTTTCAAAATCCTGCCTGACAGGCTCAAACTGATACGGTTTATCCTTGTGGGTCTCTCGGGCAAAGTATCAGTTTCGTCTTCGGAGTTCGAGTTGGCCATTTTGCAGCGACTCCCCAGAGTGACGTAGTAGGCATATGGTCACGTGATTTGGGCGTCATGGCGACGCTTTCGGTACGACAGAAGATGCCTTTTTTCGTGCATTTATAACCCTCAGATCACAGTTTCACCTACGTCATCGTTCTCAGCGAGCTTTAACGGAAATCGTGCCAAAAATCACCCCTAACCTTGGACTTGTCCCTTAAGATGGGCAGCGTTGAGAGCCATTTTAATGTTTCAGTAGGAAGCGATGGACAAAGTCACAAGGCAGTGTCCACAAACCACAACCTTTTTGAAGAGAAAGGAGAGCCGAAGCAGTATTGAACCGATGTCCTTCCGCTTACCAGCCTAACGCCTTACCGTTAGGCCAAACCGGCTCACAATTGTCAGGAAGACAGGTGAACCGCTCATTGAACTATCCAGCAGCAAGTTTTGGCAAGGAAGCAGCCGAAGTGGCAAACTCCAAGCTCTGGTTTACGACATCCTCCCTCCAACCACTGCCGTAGCTGTTTACGCCATTGGTCTCGAAAAACTGTCAGCTAACGGACACTTTTTTGTTAGTGCTTGGATTTAATGGCAGTTCAAATTGTAAGGCGTGTTTTTGTTGTTGTTGTTGTTAGTTGTTTTGTGTGTGTGTGTGTGTGTGTGTGTGTGTGTGTGTGTGTGTGTGTGTGTGTGTGTGTGTGTGTGTGTGTGTGTTGTTGTGTGTGTGTGTGTTTGGTGTATGTGTGTGTGTTATTGTGTGTGTGTGTGTGTGTGTGTGTGTGGTGTGTGTGTGTGTGTGTGTGTGTGTGCGCGCGCGCGAGTGTGTTGCATTTTTGCTTGTTTGTTTTCTTGTTGCTGCTGTTTGTTTTTCATAACCACCCAGGTTGCTTACGCCAACACAAAACCAAACTCGTTGGAAATGGGATGGAAGTCTCTCTCCTCTCTCTCTCTCTCTCTCTCTCTCTCTCTCTCTCTCTCTCTTTTTTTTTTTTTACCCGGAGTGGACGCGCCTGGTCGGAATGCTCTGACAGCGTCGGTGGACAGCTGTGCGGAGATAAAGAGTGCCCCTTGGGGTCAGTGGTGTAACTAATTGTGGAGAGTTTGGAGACAGGTGGCGGAAGGCGATGCTTGGAGTGTGCCGAAGCGGGTCAAACTCCAAACACTGGTTTACGACATCCTTCCTTCAACCACTGCCGTATTTAGTTACGCCGTAGGTTTCTGAAAACTGTCAGCTAACGAGCATTTAAAAAAAAAAAAAAAAAATTGTGTGCTCAAACAGTAGTAAGTTTGTTACAAACAACTCAGATTATATCAGACATTTGTTTTATAACTCGCCATGTTGCTTACGCCAGCCCAAATCAAACCAAAATCGTTTGAATCGAGACGGACTCTTTTTCCTTACCCTTGGCGGATGCGGAGGACGGGAGCCCAGGACGGCCACCTCGACTTTCACATAGTTCCACAGCTCTAGTAGGTGGAAAGAATTTCAACAGTTTTAGATGTGCACGGGCGGTCCATCTGCATGTTAAAATCACCAAGGAGGATTAATTTCCCAAGAAGGCTGCAGTATTCTTCCAGGAAATCTAGACATTCGCTAGAAAATCTGAGCCTGTAAGCTTGTCTCTTCCGTTCGGTCGTGGTCTGCACAAGCAGAACAAGAAAATGAACATACTGAGGAGCAGCGGGAATGACTTGGACGAGTTCAAACGCGGTACGGAGAAAGGAAAATGATGAAGTAAGAGTGGCGGGCAAGCCCTTTTCTCGTCACAACCGCCAGCTCACGTACCACGGGGAGGCGACTGAAACGTGCAGCTTGGGGGGCGAGAGGTCGGCACAGTTGCCTTCTTCACGTTGAGACTTCGTCCGTGCCTCCGTGAGGAACACCCTGCCAGTGTCTTCGTCACGAATAACTTCAACAATTCCAGCCGTGTACGCTTTTCTTTCCGTCCGACTGACAGGGCATGAAGTTCGCACACTGTAAACGGCTCGGTGCTAACCTCGCTGTGTGCTGACAGTGCAAATCAAGTTACCTTCATAGTTCAGGAGCTGTGTGAGAGTCGAGGTGGCCGTCCCGGGCTGTCCGTCCTAACGAGCCTTCTGGCTTCCGTGGACGTAAAGATTTATTGAACCGTGCTTCGGCATTGGTCTCGGCTTGTCCCTGATATGTCAGCCGACATCCGAGGACATTAAGCATCACTTCATCATCTTCATCAAGTTACCTCGTTGAGTGTGACCGAAGGTCAGAAGGTGAGCTAGGCGTTACAGTGGTCATGGTGGCGAGAGTCCTGACAAATGGGTACGAATCACAGGGTGGTGGTGGAAAGGTGTGGCACCAGAACCACTGACGCTTTAGAATCACATGCTACAAAAGCGCAGCGAGTCTGCTCGAGAGCGGAGAATAGCGCGGTGCAAAACCGATCATCATCATCAATCATCCATTTTGAAGAGACGAGGTGGCAGGCACACTGACTTTCGCTTGACCAAGCACTGCCTGGCGACGTGAACGACAAAACGGAATCGGGGGGAGGAGGGGGGGGGGGGGGAGGGAGGAGGGGGGGGGGAGGGGAAGGGGGGGATAAAGAAGAGGCGAAAAAGAGCGGGGTTAGGTTTTGCATCACTGAAAGATTATGGTGTCCTGATGTATAAAACCGTGCTTGTTGCAATACTGGAGGTGCATCAGTGAAAATATAAATAAACAAATCAATAAAACTGATCTCACAGAAATGCAGTATTCTTGAGAGAGAGAGAGAGAGAGAGAGAGAGAGAGAGAGAGAGAGAGAGAGAGAGAGAGAGAGACAGACAGACAGACAGACAGACAGACAGAGACAGATAGACAGACAGACAGAAATACAGAGACAGGAGTTCTGTCCACTTCCTCTTAAAAAAGAAATGTGTAATTATGTGCGTGCGTGCGTGCGTGCGTGCGTGCGTGTGTGTGTGTGTGTGTAGTCCCCCTCCCCCCAATCTCATCAGTCGTTATATCTTTTCTGGATATAGACAGATAGACAGACAGAAAGACAGAGACAGGAGTTCTGTCCACTTCCTCTTAAAAAGAAATGTATAATTATGTGCGTGCGTGCGTGCGTGCGTGCGTGCGTGCGTGCGTGTGTGTGTGTGTGTGTGTGTGTGCAGTCCCCCTCCCCCAAATCTCATCAGTCGTTATATCTTTTCTGGGTATCTCATCGATTCTTTCAAATGTGAATGTTCGGAACAGACAGTTGGATCAGTTTAGTAGTGTTCCCTTGAACAACCATCCGCCAAAGTCCAAACCCAGATCTGCATCATGCAAATTTTGCTGCCTGGTGCATTCTGACTGCTACGCACGTACGTAATGATGCCCTGAGACTCCCCATGCCAACCTTTGTCTGCATCATTATGCTATCAACGGCCATAACAAAGAAATGGATGACACACACCACCCAACGCTGCCACTGATTAACCCAGTGGTGCCAGGAAAACGAAAACACACAGACAAATCACGTGACACTGTTCGGAAACTCTCGACACGGCCCACCACCTGTAATCGGAAATGACTGCCCTCGGGAAACGAGGATTTCCTTATTTGGTCACGCGCTAGAAACGCGAGTCATTGACCGACTGCAGGCAGAAGGGAAAAGCCGAAGGATTCCGAAGTTTGATTATTCAGATGAACTTTTACCTTGGTGTACGGAACGTCCGTCTTTCTCCTCGCTGCTTGTGTGGAAGCCGAGTGACTATCGCTGGGGAACCAAAAACATGGCGTCAGGTTGAGGTGAATTAAATGATCGCAAGACAGCCGCGCGCGTCGAGGCAACAAGTTAGGCTTGGAGGTCGCTTTGCCCAACCTAAGTATCTGTGTACAGTGTAGGGAAGAGGTTAGGATCCTAAGTATCTTTGTACAGTGTAGGGATGAGGTTAGGATCCTAAGTATCTTTGTACAGTATAGGGAAGAGGTTAGGATCCTAAGTATCTTTGTATACTGTAGGGAAGTAGTTCGGCTTGGAGGTTGCTGTGCCCAACCTACGTATTTGTGTACAGTATAGGAAAGAGGTAAGGATCCTAAGTATCTTTGTACAGTGTAGGGATGAGGTTAGGATCCTAAGTATCTTTGTACAGTATAGGGAAGAGGTTAGGATCCTAAGTATCTGTGTACAGTGTAGGGAAGTAGTTCGGCTTGGAGGTTGCTCTGCCCAACCTAAGTATCTATGTACAGTGTAGGGAAGAAATTAAGCTGTGGAAATAACTTTTCTAACCTAAGTATCTTAGGCTGGAGGTTGCTTTGCCCAACCTAAGTACCTTTGTATAGTGTAGAAAATAAGTTAGGACCCAAAGTATCTTTGTACAGAGTAGGGAAGAAGTTAGGACTCTAAGTGTCTTTGTAAAGTGTAAGGAAGAAGTTAGGCTGGAGGTTGCTTTGCCCAACCTAAGTATCTGTGTACACTGTAGATAAGAAGTTAGGATCCTAAGTGTCTTTGTACTTTGTAGGAAGTTAGTTACTCTGGAGGTTGATTTGCCCGACCTAAGTATCTTTGTACAGTGTGGGAAAGAAGTTACGATCCAAAGTGTCTTTCTAAAGTGTAGGCACTAAGGCTGGAGATTGCTTTGCCCAACCTAAGTATCTTTGTACAGTGTGGGAAAGAAGTTACGATCCTAAGTGTCTTTGTAAAGTGTAGGAAATAAGGCTGGAGGTTGCTTTGCCCAACCTAAGTATCTTTGTACAGTGTGGGAAAGAAGTTACGATCCTAAGTATCTTTGTAAAGTGTAGGAAATAAGGCTCAAGGTTGCATTGCCCAACCTAAGTATCTGTGTAGGGAAGAAGTTAGGCTGGAGGTAGTTTCAAACACAAAAAGGTTCAAAAGAATGATTATTTATTATGACACGTACACGCAGTATGTCATAAGAAATAAAATTGACACGGACACACAATATGTCATAATAAATAAGCGTTCGTTTGAACCTTTTTGTGTTTGGATCTTGTTTAAGAACGCTAGCAGTCATTCTGTTTCATATTTGTTTTTCTTTTGTTTTGTTGTGTGTTTTTTTAGGTAGTTTATCCCAACCTATGTATCTGTGTACAGCGTAGGGAAGAAGTTAGGCTAGAGGCTGATTTGTTGTTGTTTTTTTAGGTAGTTTATCCCAACCTAAGTATCGGTGTACAGTGTAGGGAAGAAGTTAGGTTGTAGGTAGTTCTGCCCAACTAAAGTACCTGTGTACAGTGTAGGGAAGAAGAAAAGCTGGAGGAAGTTTGGCCCAACCAAAGTACCTGTGTACAGTGTTTTTCTAAGTGTCTTTGTAAAGTGTAGGAGATAAGGCTGAAAGTTGCATTGCCCAACCAAAGTACCTGCGTACAGTGTTTTTCTAAGCGTCTTTGTAAAGTGTAGGACGTAAGGCTGAAAGCTGCATTGCCCAACCAAAGTACCTGTGTACAGTGTTCTCCGACACCTGTGCTAGCTGTTACAGGGACGTTCAGGCACCCACGTTTCTAGCCTCGCTCTCCGCCACCCTTCCTCCAAATTCTGCAGTAATTGCCTATGTTATATACGTATGCCACTGAAAGGGCAGTCCTTACCTCCGCACCAGCTGTCTACCCAAATCGTCCCTGTAAGTCTGACGCTGTCAACGTTCTCCGTAAATTTTGCGGAAAGTCTGAGTATATAATGCAGACTACGGAAGTGGCGCAACGTGTAAGCACGCACGTGAACATCGGTCGCGGCCTCAACGAGTAACAAAAAAATAAAAAATAAAAATAAAATCCCGTCTCCGTTCGTACGATTAATACTTTTGGCTTTATTCGTACGCTGAAAAGCACAGTGAGCAGTTATAATAAGAGAAACGCGGCCTGATCTAATTCGAGTTGTCTGTCTGGCGACAAACTTACTGTCATTTCAGCACAGACCTATGCCATAACTGATTATGACAGTGGTTAGAGGAAGGATGTCGTAAACCTATGCTTGGAATTTGCTGTGTACCTTGCATAATAAATTAATTAATTAATAAATTGTAATAATAACAACAATAATAATAATAATAATAATGATTATAATGATAATACATAGATTTTCCCTGCAAAGGAGGTAAACCGGACGCTTTTAATATCACACCCTGTTCTTTGACGCGGGCGGAGAAGTGGCGGATTTCTGCGCATCGTCAGTGCGCACGAGTAAACCTGAGTGTAAATAACATTTACACGCTATGGTTTATTGGGGGGGGGGGGGGGGGGGGGGGGGGAGGGGGGGGGGAGGGGTATGGGTATATTTCTGCGCAGATTCAATCAAGTGCCGAGGAAGAAATGTTGGTGTATGTTACTTCTTCGCCTTGTTCTTCATCTTTTCTTCTTTTTTCTTTTTTTCAATTTTAATTTATTTTTTCTTTTAATTTACTTTCTGCGCAGATTCAAGTGCCAAGGAAGCAAAGCGGGTGTATATTACTTCTTCGCCTTCCTCTTTTTTTCTTTTTTTTCTTTTTTCTTTTTCGTCTTTTTTAATTAACTTATTTTACTAATATTTTTGACTACCTTTTTTTCTGACTATTTTTACTTTCAATTTTAATTTACTTTTTCTTTTTTAATTTACTTTTTTTTTTTTTTCTCTCTTTTTTTTTTTTTTTTTTAAATCGAGGCCAGTGTCAACGCACAAAAAGCGAGGTATACAAACACAATACTGACCTACCCTCAGCAACACTCCACCTACTAACGAGTCGCGAGTACCCAGATAGCTCCGTGTATATGTGTGTGTGTGTGTGTGTGTGTGTGTGTGTGTGTGTGTGTGTGTGTGTGTGTCTGTCTGTCTGTCTGTCTGTCTGTGTGAGTGTGGGGCGGGGTGGGATGGTTTGCTGTTGGGTTTTTGTTGCAGTTCTTATGGAGGGGCGGGGGGGTGCTTGAGTGTTGTTGGGTGCTGCTGTTGGTAGTGGTAGTAGTGGTGGTGGTGGAGGTGGTGGTGGTGGTGGTGGTGGTGGTGGTGGTGCGTGCGTGCGTGCGTTCGAGGGGGATTGTGTATATTGCTGCCAGTGCGAAAACTAACAAATTTCCGACAATCAGCACTGGGCTCGATTTTGTGAAGAAGAAGAATGCCCTTTGCAAAGCAGGGTAAGTTCTGTCAATAATTCTGAAAATCGACTGCCTTAGAACAATGCGCCGCTATCGCTCGCTAGTCGTTGCGTCATTTATGAAAAGTGGCGTCCTCGTAAAATGTTCTATCAAGCCAGGCAATATGTTCATTGATGACAGAATGAAAATGATTCGCAGTTACCAGAGTATCGAAAGTGAGGTCGAAAGGTGTGTCTCGTCTGCGAGTCCCGATTGGCTAATCGGCTCTGTCACTCATTTTGGCGACGCGAGAATTGTCAAAACTGTCGAGAAAACGTTTTGCACGGGCACAGCAAAAACAAAAACACACACACAAAAACGAAATGATGATAACAGCTCTACGTTTTGTTCACCTTCGCTCGGCTTCATTCTCCGAACAGTTGCCGCGTGGTTTGGAATTTCATTTCAGTGTGTACTGCACCCTATTGTCTACAGTACAAAGGAGATCTGATTGGCTGCTGGGTCGTCTACAGCTGACAGGTAGGAGGAGCATTTCAAAGTAAGCAGGAGTAGGTTGTCACGGTAACATAATTAAAGCTGACAGAAAGTACACCTTACCGCATGGGGTAAGAGGGTCGTGATATTCTCGTATGACGTCACCTGAAATATATTCTCGTCTGACGTCAGTTGAAATATCGTGATATTCTCGTGTGACGTCACTTGAAATATCTTGACATTCTCTTATGACGTCGTTTGCAACAATTTGTCAGCAAGGACTTAGAATTTGAAAAGCCGTTCCTGCTCAATGGCGAATTGTCATTCTTCATTCTTACTAGGGGTGAGGACGGGGTAGGAATGGGAGCCGACCGCCACTCAGACAAGAGAGAGGCAGTGGGGCCAGTTCAAGGGGCGGTCAATTCATATTTCGGCTTTCTGATGCTTGGACAGCATAGTGCAACACGCGTCTCCCCGATCAGAGACGTTTACGAAATTGCCTGTAGAGATTGAAGCAGTTTTGGATTCACTTCACACACACACACACACACACACACACACACACACACACACACACACACACACACACACACACACACACACACACACACCTCCACACACACACACACACACACACGCCGTACACAAATGCGTTCCCCCCAGGTCCATGTACTAAACAGGGCAAAATAACATGTTCTATAACTTGCCTTACCGGGCCTATGCACAGAATAAAGCAATGCGAGTCGAAGCATAATCACCAGCCGTTTGACTGGGTACCACAACAACAACAACAACAACAACAACAAAGCGCCACTAATAATAGCGAGAATGAACAAACACACAGATGGATCTATGTCGTGTATTTTAACACGCAAACCAACGTGCACACTTTCAGCTACAGACCTTTAGAAACTGTGTTAGCGTAAGGCATCGTTGCACGTGCAATGCAACACCGTGACGTAACGACACTGAATACCGCTGGCGTGACATGCTGTCGTGGTGAGTTTGACGGAAAGAGGTAACAGCGTTGCCACCACCTCTGATGCACTGCCAAAATGAATACCAGGACAGCATGGCATACACACACAGACACTCACACATACACATACACACACACACACACACACACACGTACATAGGGAAAACACAAATAACACTCAACACAACATCCACTGGAGAGCGTGCAAAGAAAAAGTGCTGTACGTGCAGTTGTTATAAAAATGCCAAGGAGGGTTGTACGTTCCAAAGCCACTTTAACAAGAGGGTTTAAATATTCAGCTGTGTTATCTGCCCTTGGTTCCGAGCTCACGGTGACAGAGAGCAGTATGAACACCTCACACAATTTGGCAATGCAAAGTGTGAACGGGTCAATGGAAGACAGATACTTCACGAGATGCTGAAATGAATTAAGAGACAGAAAGGACAGAATATAGGTCAACAGAAAATATATTTATTTTATATTTTTATATATTTTGGGGTGTGTGTGTGGAGTGGAGAGAGAGAGAGAGGTGGTGAGACCAAGCACGCATGCGTCAGAGAGAGAGAGAAGAAGAAGAAGAAAACAATGGGGGGGAGGGGGGGGGGGCATAATTTATTAATGAAACAAGTATTTTTTTTAAATCAAATTAAGGTCTGCCCCCCCCCCCCCTCTCTCTCTCTCTCTCTCTCTCTCTCTCTCTCTCTCTCTCTCTCTCTCTCTCTCTATCTCTGCTTTTTTTATTTTATCAACGGACTCAGATCCAAAACGGAAAGCAGAAGGATACTGATTTAAACGCCCCGTCAACCAAGACGGTTGTATCAGGGCGAACGAGAAGGCAACGCGTGTGACCGGAAGCAAGGGCAGACAACCGAAGCACGGGTGAGTAGTTTACCTTTGGATACGTGAGAATGTCCCGCTTTAGATATATCTTTTTCTCGTCACTGAGCGAACTATAAAAATGATCCACAGCATTACCGATATATACTGGCCTGAACACGCGTAGTTGGGAGACACCGTGAGTCAAATGCAAAATCAAATCATTGTCATCACAGCGTTAAAATAAAAACAAAGATTCGATTGATTCTAACCAGCAACACCTACCAACAAAAACAAAAAACAAAAAAACTAAAAGAAAAAGAAAAACGAGAGAGAAAAAAAGAAAAAAAGAAAAAAGAAGAAGAAACAAAAAACAAATAAAGGAAAAATATTTTAAAATAATCCCTATGTGAGTAAACACTAAAACTGACAGAAATGTCACAAGCAAAACCATTACAAAAGTAATAAAGTTGGAGTCATACAGTAGGGCAACACAGAAATCCGTCAAAGTATCAAATAATAATAATTCTCCACAAAACTGGAACTTTTTGCTTCTGTTTTTCTTTCTTGTGACCTTAAAAAATGAACGTAACTTTTATAGGTGTTTTTATCAGTGTTTATACGTCCTATATTATAACGGAAGTGACCGGAGTGTACTTCTAATTTTTTTTAATTTTTTCTCTCTCTCTTTTTTTATATATATATTTTTTCCTTTCTTATTTGACCTTAAAAAAGGTAAATGTAACATTTAAAGGTGCTTATTATAATAACAGGAGCGACCAGAGGAAACTGTTCCAAAACTCGATTCTTTCTTCTTCTTTTTTTTTTTTTTTTTTTTTTTTTTGCGACTTAAAAAAGTAAAGGTAACTTATATAGGTGTTTTTATATGTGTTTATACGTCCTATATAATAACAGGAGCGATCAGGATGAACTGCTCCAACACTCGAATCTTTTCTTTTCTTTTTCTCCTTTTCTTTCTTGTGACCTTAAAAAAAGTAAAGGTAACTTATATAGCCTAGGTGTTTTTTATAAGTGTTTATAAGTCCTATATAACAACATGAGTGATCAGAAGGAACTGCTCAAAACTCGAGAAAGAAAAAGAAAGAAGTTGTTCTTTTCTGTGACCTTAAAGAAATGGTAAATGTGACTGACACCGGTGTTTCTATAGTTGTTCATACGTCCTATGTAATAACAGGAGTGATCAGAGAGAACTGCTCCACCAACAACAACAAACAATTACCTCTGGTCACCACGCAACGGACGCAGACTCGACCATTTAGCAACAACGCCGCACCTCCAGTAACGCCAAGCACACAAAAGTACAAAGCATGAATATCAACGCGTACAAAACACGTACATGTACGCGTAAAAGGCTGACTCGAAAGTTATACTTGGAACATCACTGAGTGCAATACTATAATTATGTAATTCTACGTCCTCCCCCGCCCCCGCCCCCGCCCCCTCAACCTCGACCACGACCTCGCGACCCGGATGCAAATGGAGAACGGGTGAAGAACTCTTATTATTTTGATAAAGGAACAGCGGAAATGGATCTAGCGCGCTGTCGTCAACTTTATGGAGATGGTCTTGGGAGGATGGGGAAGGGACGGAGGGGATGGGGTGGGGGGGAGATTTGGGGGGGAGGGGGGGGTCTAAAGGAAGAAAAAAATAAACTGGTAGAGAAAATCTTTCTCTATACATGTTTTTCCTTTTTTTTTCTTTTTTTTTTTTTTGAGTCCCATTCCCAACCTGCTCTCTTCCCACACTTCTAATGCCGTCAGCATGGGCCCGGCTGCATGACTTATTTCCAATGGTTAACACTTTGGGCCGGGTTGCATGACAAGCTTCTAAAGCGTATCGTGTGTGCGTGCGTGCGTGCGTGCGTGCGTGCGTGCGTGCGTGTGTGTGTGTGTGTGGTGTGTGTGTGTGTGTGTGTGTGTGTGTGTGAGAGAGAGAGAGGTGGGGGCGTGCGTTGGTATGTGCGTGCGTGCGCGCGCGGGAAGATGAGTCACGCACGCTCACACGGGAGTTTGAGCACAAGAAAGAGAAAGATAGAATCAGAGCATAAAGTGGTAATACATTGTGTCTTCTCCTTAAGCCAAATATAATTATTAATTTCATTATCTTCCCTCGTCTACGATACACATACTACTTATAATAGCAAAAGGAAACGACGGAGAGAAAAAAAAAAAAAAAAACAGACACGAAGAAAAATAGAACAAGACATGACAATATATTTATAGACTTAATGCTTACGACAAGATCTAACTGTGTGCAAGAGTCATAAACATTCTCAAAAACAACAACAAAATGTAAATGGACACAAAGCTAAAACACAGTGCACTGAAACGAAATCAGAAACGCAAGTCAGCTACCTTTCGTCGAAACCAGCAAGTCTTGACGAACTGGTCACGACACCATTTGTTTAGTATTTTTGTTTATAGTTTTTAATGTGTTTCTTCTTCTTCTTCTTCTTCTTCTTCTTCTTCTTCTTCTTCTTCTTCTTTATTTTTAATTTCGCAACATGAGTACTTCACACACACACACACACACACACACACACACACACACACACACACAAACATACGTGAGACCTATTTATTAAATCCAAGGCACGTGATTGAGAGTCCAAAAATAAATAAATAAATTAAAAGGTTTTATATATTTTTGAGACTGCTTGCTGTACATTATCCTTCCCTATGTTAAAACACTCAAGAACGTCAGATACAGCACATTTTCCCCGTCTATTGTTGTGCACTCTTAAACTGCGAATCTTTCATATATTATGTACAGTTATGTTTGTTATTAGTACGTAACAATCCCGTTTTTTCTTTAAATCGAGTAAAGAAGTACTTGACTTCATAGTCAAGTCAGATCAAGCACCTCCTAACTCGATTTAAAGGAATACGTCATTGTTACATACGAATAAGAAACAATGCAAATGCAAACTATGCCTACTATCTCACTCTCCTTTTCCGGCGTACGCAGTAATTTCCACGCGCTCACATCTCTTTCCCAAATCTTTCTTCTTTTTCTTCTTCTCTCTGGGAGACCAGCTTCTTTATAAAGAAATATAAGTTCCCACTGAGAGCATACAGGCTTGTCTACCCACGAACGTCAGTAATTATGTAGCACCACACAATCAACTATGATAAAAATAAAAATAATTTTTTTTAATACGCTATTTATAAAAACAAAATTAAAACAGTTTTTCACTGGAGTCAACATTCGTTGCTGACGTCACTGTGGTGATTTAATGGAAGTCGGAAAGCACATGGGAATCAGGATTGGTTCCTTCTTTCTTCTGTGCCCCCCCCCCCCCCCCCCCCCCCCCACCAAATGGAAATTCTCATGTATAAAGTTTCACTCACTCATTCATGCCTATATCCGATGCCTATGATGCCTGTAATTTTATATTTACTCATCAGTAGCTTAGCAAGGACAAGCTGTTAGACACGTTTTTGACTGAACCTAAACTACAATCCTTGCAAAATAAAGTTTTCGAGTTCGAGTTTGAGTTCGAGAGTTCTCTCTCTCTGTTTGTTGTTGTTGTTGTTGTTGTTGTTGTTGTTGTTGTTGTTGTTGTTGTTGTTGTTGTTGTTGTTGTTGTTGTTGTTGTGGTGTGTGTGTGTGTGTGTGTGTGTGTGTGTGTGTTGTGGTTGTTGTTGTTGTTGCTGCTGCTGCTGTTGTTGTTGTTGTTGTGTCTTTTTGTGGGTGCCTCTCCTTTTTTGTATGACTGCTTGTTGCTGTGCACAGACCTATTACTAACATATAAACAAATGATAAAAACAAAATCAGATACACTACATAATCCCGAACTGCCGCTCCTCCTCCGATAAACAACAGCTCTAAGTTGTGGGCCGACATAGAATTTCAAAACACCATGTCTTTCGGTCCATTTCAATCGATATCTGGCCCAGAGAAAATGACCCAAAATTATACCTGCACCCGCAACAACCATACACCCTCCCAACCTCCTCTAATAGCTTTTTTTTTTTCCTCTCTCTCTCTCAATCTGTCGTACCAACCCGAAGTCAAAGCACTCTGCATAATGGTAAAGAACAGTCTGCAATAATGATGATGATTATGACCTCTCTTTCTCGCGCGAAGCCAAGTGGACACTGCGGTATATCGTGCTAAGGACACATTCCCCTACGACTAAACTATGTGTGCAAGACATTCAAGTTTGGTGCCACGATGTGAATATTGACAGACTTTCAACACCTTCGAGTATAGAACATATATTTACGTCATCGAACAACGTCGTCATTCCGTCTGCGTAATTGTTACGTCATGTTGCACAATGTGAAAATTCGACGGTAAGAAAGAAAGAAAAAAACTTTTTAAAAAAACTTAAAAAATGCCAACACTTTGCACAACTTGATGTAAAATTAACTGCACGAATCTGACAACTAACGTGACGCAATTTTCATACGTGGCAAGGTGTTGATAGTCGTGTTATAAGAACAGCCGTATAAAATTCGTTTGTCTCACCTAGAGTCCTCTCTATTCAGCGACGCGCTGGAAGGCATTGTCAAATCACAAACTTTATAACAAAAGACATCAATCACCCTAACGCTCCTCCCATTCCTTCGTTCTCCGGATTATGAAACCCAAGTTTCCTTCACTAGCGGGTGAGATTTTGCGCGCGCCGCTGGTTTCCTGATTATGCAATACTCCTGCCGTACGACCCCTTCATGCCTCCTCTGTCATTCAGGCGGCTGTGTACTGCTTTCAGAGAGATGGTTCTGCCACATCACACAGGCTACCGCTGCTTTAAGTCTTCCCGACTTCAAAAGTGGACGAAACAAGTTTCACGCTGATGTACCTTGTCAAATGCAATATATATATATATATATATATATATATATATTCAAGTTTGTATACATTATATATATATATATATAATTCTAATCGTGTGTCGTAGGAATCTAGCCGACCGGGCAGGCCTAGACAAAGCCCTCCGATGGGCGAAAATTTGGAAAAAAAAGTTTTCGAAACCAGGACATGCTTGGACTGTTCTCTCTCTCTCTCTCTCTCTCTCTCTCTCTCTCTCTCTCTCTCTCTCTCTCTCTCTCCGCTTTACAGAGGTTATTATTGTTATTATCGTTATTAAATGAGCAATTATGTTATATAACCTCGTCAACGGCGTGTAGCCGTTCTAAAGTTTGTACAGACATACCGAAACGGCAGTTCAGACCTTAGTACCATTGTCCAACGTACAGCAGCGAGGTACGTGGAGTTTACCGTGCCCCCTGTTTTAATTCTCTCTAGGAATATTCAAGCCTGTCATCAAAACTGGGAATAAATAATAAAAAATAAAGCCGAAAGGGAAACCCGAATCATATATAACTTATAATAATAGCTCGCAGAGTCACCATGGGCAGGTTCATAGGTCTATTTCACTTCTGATGGAATAATTATGCGTCGCTGTTTTTCAGGCCGGTGGTCGGTGGGTTTCTCCGGGTACTCCACTTTGCGTTCATTTGTCAAAAGCAGGCCTACGCTCTGTTCGAAATTCCAGCTATCGCGGCGCTCACTGACCTGCACATAGTCCCTTTCTTTCCCAGGTCGGCCGGTAATCTGAAACTATCAAAAATCCACGTCTTTCTGAGTTTACCCACTTCCTAAAAACATCCTATTGCACTCAGAAACCTACATCTGTTCATCCTTAATATCTTTCTGAGTTTACCCACTTCCTAAAAACATCCTATTGTTCCCAAAAACCTACATCTGTCTTTGTTTACTTCGTAAAAACATCCTATTCACTCAAAAACCTACATCTGTTCATCCTTAATATCTTTCTGAGTTTACCCACTTCCTAAAAACATCCTATTGTACTCAAAAACCTACATCTAATCACCCTTATTATCTGTCTGTTGTTTACCCTCTTCGTAAAAACATCCTATTCACTCAAAAACCTACATCTGTTCACCCTTAATATTTGTCCGAGTTTACCCAGGTCGTAAAACGTCTTATTGCATTTAAAAACCTGTATTTGTTTGAGTTTATCCAGTTCCTAAACATCCTATAGCATTTAAAAACCTTTTTTTTTTTTTTTTACCCTTAATATCTTTCTGAGTTTACCCACTTCCTAAAAACATCCTATTGCACTCATAAACCTACATCTGTTCACCCTTAATATCTGTCTGTGTTTACCTACTTCCTAAAAGCATCCTATTGCACTCATAAACCTACATCTGTGCACCCTTGATATCTGTCTGAGTTTACCCAGGTCCCAAAACATCTTATCGCATTTAAAAACCTGTATTTGTTTGAGTTTATCCAGTTCCGAAACATCCTATCGCATTTAAAAAACATTTCTGCACCCTTAATAGCTTTCTGAGTTTACCTACTTCCTAAAAGCATCCTATTGCACTCATAAACCTACATCTGTTCAGCCTTAATATCTGTCTGAGTTTACCCAGTCCCTAAAACATCTTACTGCATTTAAAAACCTGTATTTGCTTGAGTTTATCCAGTTCCGAAACATCCTATTGCATTTAAAAAACTTTGCCTTAATATATTTCTGTGAATACCCAGTTCCTAAGCAGCCTATTGCACTTAAACACATGTTATTTGTTCATCCTTAATGTCTGTCTGAGTTTACCCAGTTCCTAAACATCTTATTGCATTTAAAAACCTATATTTGTTTGAGTTTACCCAACTCCTAAAAGATCGTACTGCACTTAAAAAAATATTATTTGCTTACCCTTAATACCCTTATATGTGACCTGCACATATTCCTTTTCTTTCCTAGGTTGGCTGGTAATCGGAAACTAGCACAAATCCACGTCCCTCTGAGTTTACCCACTTCCTAAAAACATCCTATTGCATTCAAAAACCTACATTTGTTCACCCATATGTCTTGAGTTTACCCAGTTCCTAGGCATCGTACTGCACTTAAAACTGATATTAGTTTACCCTTTATATCCGTCTGAGTTTACCCAGCTCTTAAACATCGTATTGCATTTAAAAACCTACGTTTGTCAACCCTTAATATCACAGTGTATCTAAACTTACGCAACCAGTTCTTTACTCAGAGTTTAACCCACAAAGGCAGTTAACAGCGACCGACATCAAACGTAAGTGCAACAAGGAACACAACGGAAAAGCTGGATCCCCTGCGATACGTATCACCTGGCATACTAGCAAAATACAAGGCAAATACAACAAGAGGAAAATCCACCAATGTCAGATCCTCACGGTCACATCTTTCGAGAGCTAGCCACCACGCTGCTAGCCAGGTAATCTTACCTGGCCTAACGTATTCACGTTTCCCCTCTCTTGATCACTTATTCCTCATCAGTTCCCTATTCGGTAGCCATGCAATTCTATCCGTCTTCTCCCCTTTGGTAGGCATCTTATGTGGCTTAAAATAACGTTTTCAAAACGACGTTCTCACCTTTATAAAGGCATCTTATGTGGCTTCAAATAACGTTTTCAAAAATAACGTTTACACTTTTATAAAGGCATCTTATGTGGTTCGAAATAACATTTTCACCTTTGGAAGGCATTTTTAAGTGGTTTACAATAACTTTTTAAAACTTTTATGAAGGCATCTTATGTGGTCTAAAATAACGTTTTTAAAATAACGTTTTCCCCTTTGCAAAGCATCTTATGTAGTTTAAAATAATGTTTTTCCCTTCGCAAAGCATCTTATGTGGTTTAAAATAATGTTTTCCCCTTTGCAAAGCATCTTATGCGGTGTAAAATAACGTTTTCCCCTCAAAATAACGTTTTTTCCTCTGCAAGGCATCCACAGTGGTTTAAAATAACGTTTTGCTCTCTAGAAGGCAGCTTAAGTGGCTCAAAATAACATTTCCCCCCTTAAAAGGTATCTTATGTGGTTCAAAATAACGTTTTCCCCTTTGGAAGGCACTTTAAGTGGATTAAAATAAAACCGAAATGTATGGCCTTTGTTTTCGAGACGGGCGTATTCCGAGGAATTTTAGTCCATCGACACGTATCCATTACTTTCCTAGTTTGGAAATTTGCTAGTCAATCTTAGCTCTTAACGCATGAGGATTTATTGCCCCTGTGACTGGCGCCTGCTCGGGCCATCTTATTATATGAACACCTACGCATTTATTTCCCCGATAACCTCCCCTGTGCTAGGCGACTGAGTTATCGAACTATGCTCACATTCCTTCTTCTTCTTCTTTGTTATTTATTTAAAATCTTTTCACATAAGCGATGATATATAGCTAGCGTAAATAAAAACAACAGTAACACCACATTCTGAATTTTCGGTTTTCTTGAAACCGTTCTCAATGAACTGTGACTGAAGAATGCTGAGCGTCACAAATGCATACGTAAACGTAACTGATATTAGACTGATCTGACAGTTGTCATGCTAACAACATGTGTCAGTTGTTTGTTTGTTTTACCGAGATTGTCCCCTTTTGCTGGACTCATTCAGTCCGCCCCACCCCCCCCCCTCCCCCCACCAACCCCCACCTCCCCTCCTCCCACACCTCTCCTTTGCTTTCCACTCCTCGGTGTCTTCTGTCTTGGCGTTCGCCTGACCTCTGACCTCTGGTACGACTACGTACCTTACACAGTTGAAATCCACGTACTTTTTTTGAGCGTTCCACAGCTGGTCTTTGATGTAGGAGATCTCGTTCTTGCATTTCTCCATTTCAACCGCCTTCAGCCCCTCCACTGAAATCAGACGATGCTATTGGTCACTGGAATCATAGTCACCGAAATCAGACGACGCTATTGGTCACTGGAATCATAATCACTGAAATCAGACAATGCTATTGGTCACTGAAATCAGACGATGCTATTGGTCACTGGAATCATAATCACCGAAATCAGACGATGCTATTGGAGACTGGAATCATAATCACTGAAATCAGACGATGCTATTAGTCACCGAAATCAGACGACGCTATTGGTCACTGGAATCATAATCACTGAAATCAGACGACGCTATTGGTCACTGAAATCATAATCACTGAAATCAGACAATGCTATTGGTCACTGAAATCAGACGATGCTATTGGTCACTGGAAACATAATCACCGAAATCAGACAATGGTATTGGTCACTGAAATCATAATCACTGAAATCAGACAATGCTATTGGTCACTGGAATCATAATCACCGAAATCAGACAATGGCATTGGTCACTGAATTCAGACGATGCTATTGATCACTGAAATCATAATCACTGAAATCAGACACTGCTATTGTTCACTGAAATCAGACGATGCTATTGATCACTGGAATCATAATCACTAAAATCAGACATTGCTATTGTTCACTGAAATCATAATCACTGGAATCAGACAATGCTATTGGTCACTTAAATCAGACAGTGCTACGGGTCACAGAAGTCATAATCATTTAAATCAGACATTGCTATTGGTCACAGAAATCAGATAATGCTATTGGTCACTGAAATTATAATCACTGGAATCAGACAATGCTATTGGTCACTGAAAACAGACAATGCTACTGGTCACGGAAATTATAATCACTGAAATCAGACACTCCAATTGGTCATTTAAATCAGAAAATGCTGCTGGTTACTAAAATCATATCACTGAAATCAGACATTGCTACTGGTCACTGAAATCAGCCAATGCTACTGGTCACTAGAATCATAATCACTGAAATCAGACATTGCTATTGGTCACTGAAATCAGACAATGCTGTTGGACACCGAAATCAGACAATGCCACTGGTCACTGAAATGCGACAGTGCCATTGATCACTGAAATCAGACAATGCTGTTGGTCACTGAAATCGGACAATGCTGTTGGTCACTGAAAGCAGACAATGCTGTTGGTCACTGAAATCGGACAATGCCATTAGTCACTGAAATCAGACAATGCTGTTGGTCACTGAAATCAGACAATGCTGTTGGTCACTGAAATCAGACAATGCTGTTGGTCACTGAAATCGGACAATGCTGTTGGTCACTGAAATCAGACAATGCTGTTGGTCACTGAAATCAGCTCGGACTAATGCTGCTTGTCACTGAAATCAGACAATGCCATTAGTCACTGAAATCGGACAATGCCATTATT
Source organism: Alviniconcha marisindica (assembly GCA_018857735.1). Lineage (NCBI taxonomy): Eukaryota > Metazoa > Mollusca > Gastropoda > Provannidae > Alviniconcha > Alviniconcha marisindica. The sequence continues at coordinate 175,022 of JABMCL010001501.1, forward strand.
CACTGAAATCAGACAATGCTGTTGGTCACTGAAATCAGACAATGCCATTAGTCACTGAAATCAGACAATGCCATTAGTAACTGAAATCGGACAATGCTGTTGGTCACTGAAATCAGACAATGCCCGTTGGTCACTGAAATCAGGGCAATGCCATTAGTCACTGAAATCAGACAATGCTGTTGGTCATTGAAATCGGACAATGCCATTAGTCACTGAAATCAGACAATGCTGTTGGTCACTGAAATCAGACAATGCTATTAATCACTTCTGCAGTCCCGCCACTGAAATCAGACAATGCTGTTGGTCACTGAAATCAGACAATGCTATTAATCACTTCTGCAGTCCCGCCACTGAAATCAAACACAGATACCGGACGCCTAAAATAATCAGCAATGCCATTAGTCACTGAAATCAGCAGAGTTTACTGAAATCAGTACAATAATAAATAATACAACTGTGTCAGAAACGTGAATTGCACTAAGAATGTTTTCTGGTTCCAAGTATACTCATCACACATCCACGCCAATCATAAAACATTCAATTACAACAACAACAGCAGCAAACACAGCAAAAAAGACGAGAAATCCAACCTATATCAAGCTGCACATGTCACATCAAAATGATATCTTACGAGGTCTACCGGATAAAAATTACTGTCCTAACAAAAACAGTTATGCAAATTATCTACAACAAATTAATTAAATTATTAGCCAGACTGGCTTACTCCCGCGGTCAACTATCACCCTGTTCTACTCGCATCATGACCCCAGCACCCTACTCCACTCATCCTACGCACCAGGAGTCCCCACTTGGACTCAGCTGACAAGTGAGCGGGCCCAGTGTATCATTGGCAGGAGCTGCCACAAGTACCATTTTTGTCGTGACAAACGTTTTGTCGCGACAAAAGACGTCTTTTGTCGCGACAAAAGTATGTTTGCCGCGACAAAACTTTTGTCGCGGCAAACACCCGTGAGTCGCGACAAAAGTTTCGTCGCGACAAGCATACTTTTGTCGCGACAAAAGACGTCTTTTGTCGCGACAAACACGTGTTTGTCGCGAGAAATATGTGTCGCGGCAAAAATGATACTTATGGCAGCTCCCGCCAATGATACTAGTGTAGCTCGCCGGATAACGTCAGTAGCTTGTTACACCCACACCCACTCCCCACCCTCCACCCCGAGCAACAACACGCAATACGTGTGATTCAGGGAAAGCTACTCTGGGCAAAAGCTGATTTGGAAGCAGCCATTCCATTGGTCACTGATACTTGTCACTGAACTTAGACAATAATACTACTAGTCACTGAAAACAGACGATTCTATTGGTCACTGATGTCAGGCAAAGCTACTGGTCACTGAAATAAGACAATTCTATTGGTCACTAAAATAGGCAATGCTACTGGTCATTTCTCCACGTCCTAAATTGAATACAGACGAAAACAGACGATTCTATTGGTCACTGAAGTCAGGCAATGCTACTGGTCACTGAAATAAGACAATTCTATTGGTCACTAAAATAGGCAATGCTATTGGTCATTTCTCCATGTCCTAAATTGAATACAGATAAAGCTAGTCTCCCTCTGTTCTTTGCGTGCGTGTGTAAAGTACAAAGCACAAAAAACATACACAAAGAATTACAAAGACGAGAAACTGGGTTACTGATTGGTATAAAAAAATAAAATAAAAATGACCCATAAATACATCACAGAAAAACAACAAAAAAAAAACAACAACCACTTTGCATTGTACAAGGATAAGGAATTGAAATAAATACTGACTCCACTCACTTTCCATTTTCTTTTCCATCATGTTCAGCCGGTGATACAAATCACTCTTCAGTTCCTCCATTTTGAATACCCTAAAATGCAAACACAATATACCTCATCACCAATTCTCTCTCTCTCTCTCTCTCTCTCTCTCTCTCTCTCTCTCTCTCTCTCTTGCAGTGTTTGTGTGTTAATGCAAGCGCGCGTGTGTGCGTGCGCGTATGCATATGTGTGTGTTAATGTGCGCGCGCGAGTGCGTGCAGCCGTTCGTCTATGTGCGTACGGGTGTGCGTGCGTGCGTGTGTGTGTGTGTGTGTGTGTGTGTGTGTGTGTGTGTGTGTGTGTGTGTGTGGTGTGTGTGTTGTGTGTGTGTGTGTGTGTGTGTGTGTGTGTGTGTGTGTGTGTGTGTGTGTGTGTGTGTGTGTGTGTGTGTGTGTGTGTGTGCGTGCGTGCGTGTGCCTCTTAAAGGGACTATCAGTCAAACATTGTCAGCATTACATATGTCCACGAAGTCTTCAAATAATGCCGTACATCTTATAATGCGATGCGAACATACGGGCAGGACCGGACAGCGCAGAAACGAAAAGACAAAGGCAACGGTTTGTTTAAAGGGAATACCGGTGTGGAATCCGCCAGGGAAAAAAGATATATGATAAATGTGCAGAGGTAATTTAACTGATACCACTAGTTCGTCACAGATTCCCTGAGAGCTGATCCTATTCTAAGAACTGACAGAACTATGAAAAGACGGAAAATTCTAACGGGATAGAGCTACAGCTCGAAGAACGGATAGCTCCATACAAACAGACACACAAAGAGGTAAGCGAGAATCACAAAAACCTGGAGAGAGAAACTGGGAGACAGACAGAAACTGGGAGACAGACAGAAACTGGAAGAGAGACAGAAAGACAGAACTGGGAGACAGACAGAAACTGAAAGAGAGACAGACAGAAACTGGGAGACAGACAGAAACTGAAAGAGAGATAGACAGAAACTGGGAGACAGAAACTGGGAGGCAGACAGAAACTGGGAGACAGACAGAAAGAAACTGGGAGACAGACAGACAGAAACTGGGAGACAGACAGAAACTGGGAGACAGAAACTGGGAGGCAGACAGAAACTGGAAGGGAAACAGAAAGAAACTGGGAGACAGACAGACAGAAACTGGGAGACAGAAACTGGGAGGCAGACAGAGCCGGGAGACAGACAGAAACTGAGACAGACAGACAGAAACTGAGACAGACAGACAGAAAGTGGAAGAGAGAGACAGAAACTGGGAGACAGAAACTGGGACAGAGACAGAGACCACGAGCTTAGAACAGACCTGTTCAGTTGCTCTGCGACATGGGTCAAGACGGCTTGGAACGCCACCTGGTCAACGGCTGAAAAACACGCACATCCAGAAAATACACGTCATTGTTGAAAAACACGCACATCCAGAAAATACACGTCATTGTTAAAAAATACGCACATCCGGAAAAACATATCATTGTTGAAAAACACGCACATCCAGAAAGAAAGAAAAAATTTAACTGTTGAAAAACAAGCATATCCAGAAAATACACGTTAGTGTTGAAAAACACGCAAATCCATAAAGTACACGTAATTGTTGGAAAATACGAACAGCCAGAAAATACATGTCATTGTTGAAAAACACCCACATCCAGAAAATACACGTCATTGTTGAAAAAACATGCACATCCAGAAAATACACGTCATTTTTGAAAAAAGACGCACATCCAGAAAATACACGTCACTGCTGAAAAACAAGCACAGCCAGAAAATACACGTCATTGTTGGAAAACACGCACATTCAAAAAATACACGTCATTGTTGGAGAAAATATACATCATTGTTGAAAAACACGCCCAGCCAGAAAATACACATCATTGTTCACACACACACACAACACACACACACACACACACACACACACACACACACACACACACACACAACACACACACACACAAACACACACACACACAACACACACACACACACACACACACACACACACACACACGCGCGCGCGCGCGCGCAAACAAACAAACAAACAAACAAACAACAAAAAAACAAAAACAAAAACAAAAACCCAGAAAACGCACATCAGTCTTGAAAAATACGCAGACCTACAAAATACACTTCAGAATTGAAAAACACACACACGCAAAATACACATCAGTGTTTAAAAAACAACAACAACAAAACAAAACACACACACAAATACACATCAGTGTTAAAAAACAGGGAAAACCACAAATACAAACACCAACAAAATACAACTTCGGGTGAAAAAAACACGCACCAACAACATTTATAATTATCAGTGTTGAAAAACATGCACATCCCAAAAAACACGTATCAATCTTGAAAAACACGCACACTTACAGAATACACATCAGTGTTGAAAAAACAAACGCGAGTACGAAATACACGTCAGTGTTAAAAGAACAACCAAAAAATATACGTTAGTGTTGAAATACACGCGTACCCACAAAATACATAATTTTCAATGTCCGAAAACCCGCACACCAAGAAAGTGCATATCAGTGTTGAAAAACACGAACAAATACATAAAACAAACTAGTGTTGAAAAACACGCACACCCACAAAATACACATCGGTGAAAAAAAAAAAAAAAAAAAAAAACATGCCCCAAAAATACTCATGTGTATTGAAAAACACACCAGCCCAGAAAATAAAAAATCAGTGTTGAAAATCACGGACACCCAGAAAATACACATCGATGTTGAAAAATACGCACACAAAATAAAGTATACATCAGCACACACACCCATAAAACACAATCAGTGTTGCAAAACACGCACACGCAGAAAATGCACATCATTGTTGAAAAACACGCACTTCCAGAAAATACACGTCAATGTCGAAAAATACGCACACCAAGAAAATAATTATACATCAGTGTTGAAAAGCACGCACACTCGTAAAATACAATCATATTTGCAAAACACACACACCGATAAAATACACATCCATGTTGAAAAATACGCACGCCCATAAAATACACATCAGTGTTGAAAAACACGCACACCAAGAAAATATACAACAGTGTTCAAAAACACGAACAGCTACGAAATGTACATCATTGATGAAAAACACACCCACCCAAACAATACACACCATATAGTCTACACACACATACATCCATCAATGTCAGAAACCATGCAAAACCCGAAAATACACAAAGTTGTTGAAAAACACTCACATCCAAACAATATATATCAGTGTGGAAAACACGCACGGCTACAAACTACACAGCAGTGTCGAAAAACACGCACAACCAGAAACCGCATATCAGTGTTGAAAAAAATGCCAAGCGAGAAAACGAACGTCCGTGTTGAAAAACACACACACAATAAAAAAATCGCCTCAGTAATAAAAATATTTTTCAACAACAACAACAACAAAAACACGTTCACAAAAAAATACAGACCAATGCTGAAAGACAGGTACATCCACAAAACAAACAGCAGTCTTCAAAAACACGTACTCCCGCAAATACACATCAGTGATGAATAAAACGCACACTCAAAATACACACCAGCTTCGAAAAACACTCACAAAAGATACACCAGCATTCAAAAATACCCACAGACACAAAATAGATGTCAGCGTTGAAAAATACATACACCAACAAAACATACATCAGTGTTGAAAAATACGCACACCCACAAAATACACATAAGTGTTGAAAAATACGCACACCCACAAAATACGTATCAGTTTTGAAAAATACGCACACCCACAAAATGCACATAAGTGTTGAAAGGGAGAGGAAAAGGTCGAGCGCGCACGCACACACATACAAACACATTCACACACACACACACACACACACACACACACACACACACACACACACACACACACAGCACACACACACACACCACACACACACACACACACACACCACACACACACACACACACACACACACACACACACACACACACACACACACACACACACACACACACACACACACACACACACACACACACACACACACACACACACACACACACACACACACACACACACACACACACACACCACACACACACACACACACACACACACACACACACAACACACACACACACACACACACACACACACACACACACAACACACACACACACACACACGACACACACACACCACTACACACACAGTCAACTGCAGGTTTCTCACCCCGGGGTGGCTTACACACCAACGTAGATTTTGCAACAACAAACAACTGTACGGATCGCAACAACAAACAAACTTGATAGGTTTCTCACCGTTCTTGTTGGTGGTGTCTTTGCTCGTTTTCTCTCTTCTCATCATCACTAACTCTCTCTCTCTGACACTATCTCTGTCGTCTCTCTCTCTATCTCTTCGTCTTGTCCCCTCTGTCCTGTCTGCTCTCTCTCTCTCTCTCTCTCTCTCTCTCTCTCTTCTCTCTCTCTCTCTCTCTCTCTCTCTCTCTCTTCGTCTCTGGGTCTCTCTCGCGGGCAGGGAGGGGGGAGGGTACATTTCAGATACCCTACACGCACAAGACAGTTACTTTCTCTGGCATGCTGCGTTGCTATAGAAACAGCAGTGAACCGCTGACGTCATCTGCCGCTGACGGGAAATTTACGAGGGAATATTTAGGTAGAAAATGGCCACTCACCTCCACATACATGCCTCGCGGCACTGGCTTGCAGACATCATATCGTTGCCACAGCAACAAAGGGGAATGGAAGACAAGTGAACAATGTCGCGCTGGCTCTCTTCTCTCTCTCTCTCTCTCTCTCTCTCTCTCTCTCTCTCTCTCTCTCTCCTCCCCCCCCCCCTTCTGTCTGTGTGTCTCTTGTCCTCACCCTCCTCACCCCCTCCTCTCTCTGTTCCCTCCCCTTGTGTGTGTGTGTGTGTGTGTGTGTGTGTGTGTGTGTGTGTGTGTTTCCCTCCCCTTGTGTGTGTGTGTGTGTGTGTGTGTGTGTGTGTTGTCCTCCCCCCATCTCTCTGTCTGTCCCCTCCCCCTCTGTGTCTGTTTATGTGTGTGTGTGTGTGTGTGTGTGTGTGTGTGTGTGTGTGTGTGTGTGTGTGTTCCTCTCTCTCTCTCTCTCTCTCTCTCTCTCTCTCTCTCTCTCTCTCTCTCTCCCCAGTCCCCTTCCACCCCCACCCGCCCTCTCTCTCTCGAGCAGGTGGAAATGAGAAGGAGGGGAGGAATTAGCAGCAACAGAGCGAGTGTCCACGCAATGCACTGTGCATGTGCACGTGCTACTTACGTTGGAGCGTTTGCTGGCATGGTTGGAGACAAGGTCACGTGGGCCCCTTGCTTGTCTCTCAGCGATATCAAAGCGTGCCTGAAAAACACACACACACAGAGAAAAAAAGACGTCAGTCATAGCATTTTGATGTCAGTTCTGGCACTGATTCTACAAAAAAAAAAAAAAAATGGAGGAGACCACAGTTCACAGAGCACGTTCTACAGTTCTACAATCAAGACAGGACCACAGTCCCCAGAGCATGTTCTACAGTTCTGTGCGCCCCCTGACAGAGAAGCGAAACATGACCTCTGTCCCCAGAACACGTTCTACAGCTCTGGCCCTCTTCAGAGAAGCAAGATAGGACCACAGTCTCCAGGGGATGTTCTACAGTTCTGTCCCCTTCTCAGAGAAGCAAGATAGGACCACAGTCTCCAGAGGATGTTCTACAGCTCTGCCCCCTCCTCAGAGAAGCCAGACAGGGCCTCAGTCCGAGGGCACATTCTACGGCTCTGGCCCTCTTCAGAGAAACAAGACAGGACCACAGTCCCCAGGGCATTGTCTAAAGCTCTGGCCCATCTCAGAGAATCAAGACAGGACCTCAGTCCCCAGAGAACGTTCTACAGTTCTGCGCGCCCCCTCTCGGAGAATCAAGACAGGACCACAGTCCCCTAGAAAACGTTCTACAGTTCAGCGCGCCCCCTCTGAGAGAAGCGAAACATGACCTCTGTCCCCAGAGCACGTTCTACAGTTCTGGCCCTTTTCAGAGAATCAAGACAGGACCACAGTCCCCTAGAGAACGTTCTACAGTTCTGCGCGCCCAGTCAGAGAGAAGCGAAACATGACCTCTGTCCCCAGAGCACGTTCTACAGTTCTGTCCCCTCCTCAAAAAAAAGAAGAAGAAAAAAAGCAAGACAGGCCCTCAATCCCAGAGCACGTTCTACAGTTCTGCCCCCTCCTCAAAGAAGCAAGACATTCTGCCTTTTCTCTTTTCGGTTCTTCTACATGGAATGACTTTCCCTTTCCTCTCCGACAGTAAGCCTCTCTGGACTCGTTCAGATCTAATCTAAATAACATTTCTTTTCCCAAAATTGTAGAGAATTCTCAGAGAATCAAGACAGGACCACAGTCCCCAGGACACGTTCTACAGATCTGGCCCTTTTCAGAGAATCAAAACAGGACCTCAGTCCGAGGGCATATTCTACAGTTCTGGCCCCTCTTCAGAGAATCAAGACAGGACCACAGTCCCCAGGACATGTTCTACAGTTCTGGCCCTTTTCAGAGAATCAAAACAGGACCTCAGCCCCAGGACACGTTCTACAGATCTGGCCCTTTTCAGAGAATCAAGACAGGACCACAGTCCCCTAGAGAACGTTCTACAGTTCTGCGCGCCCCCCTTGAGAGAAGCGAAACATGACCTCTGTCCCTAGAGCACGTTCTACAGTTCTGCGCGCCCCCTCTCGGAGAATCAAGACAGGACCACAGTCCCCAGGACATGTTCTACAGTTCTGGCCCTTTTCAGAGAATCAAAACAGGACCTCAGTCCCCTAGAGAACGTTCTACAGTTCTGCGCGCCCCCTCTGAGAGAAGCGAAACATGACTTCTGTCCCCAGAGCATGTTCTACAGTTCTGTCCCCTCCTCAAAGAAGCAAGACAGGCCCTCAGTCCCCAGAGCATGTTCTACAGTTCTGCACCCTCCTCAAAGAAGCAAGACATTCTGCCTTTTCTCTTTTCGGTTCTTCTACTTGGAATGACTTTCCCTTTCCTCTCCGACAGAAACCCTCTCTGGACTCGTTCAGATCTAATCTAAATAACATTTCTTTTCCCAAAACTGTGGACCTGCCATGTTTTCTGTTCCGTGCTGATGTCTTTATCCATTCCAAGTCTCCCGGGCGTTTGCTGCCCGTTTTAAGCTGTGTCTATTTTAGCTTTGCATGGTCAGAATGCTTGTGTGTGTGTGTGTGTGTGTGTGTGTGTGTGTGTGTGTGTGTGTGTGTGTGTGCGTGCGTGCGTGCGTGCGTGCGTGTGTGTATGTGTGTTAACCACAGTGTCTCTTGTCCTCCCCGTCCTCACCCTCTTCTCTCTCTGTCCCCTCCCCCTGTGTGTGTGTGTGTGTGTGTGTGGTGCGTGCGTGCGTGCGTGCGTGCGTGTGTGTGTGTGTGTGTGTGTGTGTGTGTGTGTGTGTGTGTGTGTGCGTGTGTGTATGCGCTCGCGCGCTTAGAATAGTCTCTGCGGACAAGATTTCGCGCTTTAAAAACACTTTAAATTATTGTTGATTTATTTAAGACAGGACCACAGTCCCAAGGGCATGTTCTACAGTCATAACGAATCCCTCTGCGACTATGCATGTGTGAAGCTCAAAGCGCTATACCGGAAACATTACAATACACAGCCTAATTCGATAATGCATAACGTACATCTAACTCAATTCCCTCCCTACCGCCCCCCCCCCCCCCCCCCCCCCCCCGCCCTCCAACTGCATCCACACACGTGCACACACGCACCCCCACACCTTCACACAATCTCACAACCACTCGCTTCCCTCCCCTCTCTCGCTCTCTCTCTGCCTTCCGACCAACCCCCCCCCCCGGTTTTTTCCCTCCCGGCCCCCCCCCTCCCCCCCTCCTTTCCCTTACTGTTCTTTATACGATAAGCATTGACTGCTTCTGTTTTCTTTTCCGATACTAGTCGTATGAACTGATCAGATGTTCTGCTGCTTCATTTGCTCATAATATGCTCACCGTATGCTCATACTATGTAACTGAATGATGTATGGCATGTGTTCATCTGGCGCTGTGAGTACGCTGTGTTTTGTGTGGAAATTGTCACGTATAACGTTTCACTCACTCATTCATGCCTATATGTATATAAATAATGTCTGTAATTTGACATCTATTCATCAGTAGCTTAGCAAGGACAAGTTAGGATTCTGACTGAACCTAAACTACAATCC
>JABMCL010001501.1:190000-200000 GCA_018857735.1 Alviniconcha marisindica
GTGTGTGTGTGTGTGTGTGTGTGTGTGTGTGTGTGTGTGTGTGTGTGTGTGTGTGTGTGTGTGTGGTTTGTGTGTATGACAGAGACGGAGGCAAAGACAGACAAAAACGCAGACAGAGAGACAGAAGTCAGAAAACAACAACACAACAAACAAAAAACAAAACGAACAAAAAAAACTAAATGATCTTACTCTTCCCAGCAACTTAGCTTTCACAGATCACGATCAAGGACTGCGTACCCGAAGCTCCTTTCCAACAACTAAACATCGAGCTGATTCACTGTACAGCGCAAAATATAGTTCCCTGCAAAACTGCTTCACGCTGCCAATCGATGACGACGGGAACAGACAAACTACACATTGCAGCAAAGACATTTCCGTCGCTGCTGAATCCCACTGCACTGTTAGAATTCGTCTATGCCCGCCTGAATTCGTCCATGCCCGCCTGAATCCGTCCATACCCGCCTGAATCCGTCTATGCCCGCCTGAATTCGTCCATGCCCGCCTGAATCCGTCCATGCCCGCCTGAATTCGTCCATGCCCGCCTGAATCCGTCTATGCCCGCCTGAATTCGTCCATGCCCGCCTGAATCCGTCTATGCCCGCCTGAATTCGTCCATGCCCGCCTGAATCCGTCTATGCCCGCCTGAATTCGTCCATGCCTCCCTCTCTCTCATCGCAACGTGCAAGGCATTTGTTTTTTATTTTATTTTGTTTGCTCTCTCTCTCTCTCTCTCTCTCTCTCTCTCTCTCTCTCTCTCTCTCTCTCTCTCTCTCTCTCTCTCTCTCTCTCTCTCTCTCATTGCAACGTGCAAGCCGTTTGTTTTTAGTTTTTGTCTGTTTCCCCACAACCTTCTCTCTCTCTCTCTCTCTCTCTCTCTCTCTCTCTCCTCTCTCTCTCTCTCTCTCTCTAATCCTTATATGTATATATTTTTATTACTTTTTACGCTCATTATCGACTTGTTTCTCGGTTTACTGGTGTCCATTTCAACATGGTTTGTATGAATGTACATGTATTCAACATACTGTAGCTCACTGTATCCTTAGTTGATAGTAGTTTCCCTCACGGGCGAGGGCTGGATGTAAAAAGACCTCGAGTCTTCTCCACTACCCTCGTAAAATAAAGTTTATTCATTCATTCATTCATTCATTCATTCATTCTCTCTCTCTCATTGCAACGTGCAAGCCGTTTGTTTTTGTCTATTTCCCCACCCCACCCCCTCTCTCTCTCTACACCCCTACTTCATGGAATCATGCTGTTGCACTATACAGTGAATCACATGAGTGACCTACATCATTCGTTTGTCATTGATCGCTTTGCACGACCTTTAAAACACGCTCTGCAAACTTTTCTCCGCGTTCTCTTTCTGAGGCACAGATAATAATTAAGACGCGCCAATCGTGCCTATGCTCATTCTTTAAGCCCCCTTTAGGAGATACTTGTTCTTTCGTTGGAAAGTAGTCATCAGCGTAATGCGTCGCTTTTGTGCTTCGTTGAACGTTTTCGTAGTCAGATTAAACGTTTGCTAGCTTGCAGTCACCCGTTTTGCTCCATGAATCTAGGGCGACAATGACGTCGAGGGCAAATTAATCAGGACTTTACCGTTAGAATCTTCTTCTTTTTCCCCCTGTTTTCTTTCATGTGTGTGTGTGTGTGTGTGGGGGGGGGGGGGGGGGGGTGATGAGTGAGTGGTGAGTGAGTGAGTGTGTGTGTGTGTGTGTGTGTGTGTGTGTGTGTGTGTGTGTGTGTGTGTGTGCGTGCGCGCGTGCGTGCGTGTCGTGTGTGCGCATGTGTATGTGTATACATTCAATTATGACAAGCATTTATTTCCTATTAACACTCCCGTACGAGAAAGGCAGTCCATAGAAGGATGTAATCAGGTGTAAACGTTTCCTCTGTAAAATCAAGAATGCAGCCCTGCCGTAAACAAAACGCCTCAACGTACTCTGACAGCAGAAGGAATTCAGCGCTGAGGTTAATTTAGTTTAAAAGTTAAGGAATAAGCGTATTTTCAGTACAGTAACAGGCTACACTGTGTCAGTCTCTTACTGTTAGTACTGCGTGTGTGTGTGTGTGTGTGTGTGTGTGTGTGTGTGTGTGTGTGTGTGTGTGTGTGTGTGTGTGTGTGTGTGTGCGCCTGCGTATGTGTGTGTGTGTGTGCGCATGTGTGTGTGCGTGCGTGCGTGCGTGTGCCTGTGTGTGTGTCTGTGTCTCTCTGTCTGTCTGTGTGAGTGTGCGTGTGCGTATGTGTGTGCGTGTGTGTGTGTGTATGTGTGTGTGTGTGTGTGTGTGTGTGTCGGTGTGTGTGTGCGCGCGCGCGTATGTGTGTGCGTGTGTATGTGTTTGTGTGCGTGTATGCGTGTGTGTGCGTGCGTGCGTGAGTGCGTGCGTGCGTGCGTGCGTGCGTGCGTGCGTGCGTGCGTGCGTGCGTGCGTGCGTGCGTGCGTGTGTGTGTGTGTGTGTGTGTGTGTGTGTATGCGCGCACGCGTGCGTGTGTCTTCGTGTATCTCTGTTTTGTGTGCGTGTGTGTGTGCAACTGTTGTCGTTGTTGCTATTGCTTCTGCGGCGGCTGGTGTTGACTCTGATGTATATGACAGCCTTGAAGTTTTCGATGGGGAATCCTAATCTATGTGTTACCTGGGCTGGCTTTGTTGTTGCAAGTCTTCCACTTCTTGTTTTTCTTAAAGTATTATCTTATCTTCTTCGTTTTATTCTTCCTCTCATTCTGCTGTTCCTCTTGCTCATTCTTCTTCCTCTTCTTTTTGTTCTCCTCCTCCTCCTCCTCCTTTCTCATTCCTCTTCCTCTTCTTCTTGCTCTCCTCCTCCTCCTTCTTTTCCTCAGTCTTCCTCTTCTTAGACTCATTCATTTTTGTCTCCTCCTCCTCCTCCTCCTCCTTCTTCTTCTTCTTCTTCTCTTCATTCTTTTTCTTCCTCTTCTCATTCATCTTCTTCTCATTCATCTTCTTGTTCTTCTTCTCATTCATCTCCGTTCTTCTTCTCGTTCATTTTCCTCTTCTTCTCTGCCTTTCGTCTTCTTTTTCGCATTCACTTTCTCCTCAGTTTGTTCTCATTCTTGTTCTCTTCATTCGTCATCTTCTTCTTCTTCTTCTTCTTCTTCTTCTTCTTCTTCTTCCTCCTGCTCCTCCTTCTCCTCCTCCCTTCTTCTTCTTCTTCTTCTTCTTCTTCTTCTTCTTCTTCTTCTCCTAATTTCTTTCATCCTTCTTATTTTCCTCATCGTCTTCCTTCTCTTCTTCTTCTTCTCTTCTACATCCTATTCCTCTTTCTCCTCCTTATTCTTCTCTTTATCTTTATCCGCTTCCCGTTTCCTTCTTCTCTGACCTCTTCTTGTGCAGGGAGGTCTACCAGTGACCCTTTAAAGGAACCAGCCTTCTTAGATTTGGCAAGAAAACGACTGCTTGTATAAATTTTGATTATTTTAGTCAAATTTTGTCTGTCACATTTGTTACAGTGTGTGTGTGTGTGTGTGTGTGTGTGTGTGTGTGTGTGTGTGTGTGTGTGTGTGTGTGTGTGTGTGTGTGTGTGTGTGTTGTTGTTGTTGTGTTGTGTTTTTGTGTGTGTGGTGTGTGTGTTTGTGTGTCTGTGTGTGTCTGTTGTTGTTTTTGTCCGTGTGTGTGTGAGTTGTGTGTGTGCGTGCGTTAGTGTGTTTGTGTGTGTGTGTGTGTGTGTGTGTGTGTGTGTGTGTGTGTGTGTGTGTGTGTGTGTGTGTGTGTGTGTGTGTGTGTGCGGGGTGTGTGTGTGTGTGTGTGTGTGTGTGTGTGTGTGTGTGTGTGTTTTGGGGGGGGGTTCTTAACAAAACATTAGCCTTACCAATCAATACGTGCTAAAAACAGACCGGGGTAAACCCCAATGTACCACACATTTTCTCGTGGACTTGTATCCCTCCCCCCACCACCCACCACCCACCTCACCCCACCCCACCCCTCCTTAGAATACCGCAATATGTCATCAAAAGTTCATTCTGCAGAAATAAGTACAGTCGGTGGCAAAGATCATTGCAATCCACATGCATTTCTTCCGTGGCCTGTACCCAGAACTGACAGCTTCCTGGTGTATCTGTGACGTCAAAGACCTTTTGGTGACGTCAAAATAAAGCATGGGGAAAAAAGTGCGCACAAGGCGGTAATGTAATGAGCTCCTGACACAAGTGTTAGTGACGGTGTGCAAAAAAAGTCACCTTACAAAATCGATACAAAATCAACGGAACGTTCAGTCGCAAAACTTTGAATGCTTATCATGTTCTTTTAACCTTCTCCCAGCACACAAGAAGTTTAGCGTCAGCGAAGGAAGAGTTCCTTTAAAGTTCCATCCAGAAGGAATTTCCGTCAGCGGGAGAGCAGATCAGCAAAACAGGTCCCGTGGTCGAACAAAGCGATCTGGTTAACAATAGCCACGGATCTGTCTCATATCGACTGCTCTCTCTCTCTCTCTCTCTCTCTCTTCTCTCTCTCTCTCTCTCTCTCTCTCTCTCTCTCTCTCTCCACGCACGCACGCACGCACGCACACACACACACTTGCTCACGCACGGACACGCACACAACAGACGCATTCTAACGTCCACAAACCGGTATTTTCCAATTCAAACAGGAGAGTTGCAAAGTAATAATATACAGAGAGATCGGAGCGAGAGAGAGAGAGAGACGGACAGAGACAGACAGGGAGATAGAAAAGTAGGAGAAAGTTAGGAGAGAGAGAGGGGGGGGGGAGACAGAGACAGAGAGACAAGACAGAGAGACAGAGACAGACAGACAGACACAGACAGACAGACAGACAGACGTAGAGACAGACAGAGACCAGAAAAGTAGGAGAGAGGTAGGAGAGAGAGAGAGAGAGGGACAGAGACAGACAGAGAGATAGAAAAGTAGGAGAGAGGTAGGAGAGAGAGAGAGAGGGGGAGACAGAGACACAGAGACAAGACAGAGAGACAGAGACACAGAGACAGACAGAGACAGAGAGCCAGAGACAGACACAGACAGACAGAGACCACAAACGTAGGAGAGAGACAGAGAGACACAGAGAGAGAGACAGAGACAGAGAAAGAGAGACAGAGAGAGAGAGAGGGTGGAGGTGGAGGAGGGTGATTCCCCAATCCTTCAAACCTGCCAACCGTTCAATACGAGGTGCCACAAAGCGGAAATCAGAAGCGAAGTTAAGACGCGCCCCACCGAACGGTGCTTTCAGCTCCGTTTTCACAGACTTTGCCTCTCTCCTGCAATCACTCTACTGGCTGTCCATTTTCTCATCAGCCTTTCAGGTGCTGTGGACGAGATAATGGTCTCCCACTGGCCGTCGCTGTAACAGCTGGAAAGTTGCGGCTGCAAAAACTGTCTGTCCCTGCAGACTAACACCTACGTTTGCAGCGAGCGAACAGTGTGTGCGTAGTGTGTATGTGTGTGTGTGTGTGTGTGTGTGTGTGTGTGTGTGTGTGTGTGTGTGTGCACAAGCGCGCGTGCGTGTGTGTGTGTGTGTGTGGGTGTGTGTGTGTGTGTGTGTGTGTGTGTGTGTGTGTGGGTATGTGCGTGCGAGTGTGTGTGTGTGTGTGTGTGTGGTGTTGTGTGTGTGTGTGTGTGTGTGTGTGTGTGGTGATGTGTGTGCTTGCGTGTGCCTCGCGCGCGGTGCTGTGTGTGTGTGTGTGTGTGTGTGTGTGTGTGTGTGTGTGTGTGTGTGTGTGAGTGGTGTAGTGTGTAGTGTGTGTGTGTGTGTGTGGGGGGGTCTGTGTGTGTGTGTGTGTGTGTGTGTGTGTGTGTGTGTGTGTGTGTGTGTGTGTGTGTGTGTGTGTGTGTGTGTGTGTGTCAGTTGGGGTGTGTGCGATCTGTGCGCGCGCCGTGTGTGCTGGTGTGTGCGTGCGTGGTGCGTGTGGTGTGTGTGTGTGTGTGTGTGTGTGTGTGTGTGTGTGTGCGTGCGTGTATGTGTGTCTGTATGCGCAAGCGCCGCCTGTGTGTGTGTGCTGTGTGTATGGTGTTGTGGGGGGGGGGGTCTGTGTGTGTGTTTTGGGGTGTGTGGTGGGTCAATGTGTGTGTGTGTGTGGGTGTGGGGTGGGTGTGTGTGTGTGTATGTGTGTGTGTGTGTGTGTGTGTGTGTGTGTGTGTGTGTGTGTGTGTGTGTGTGTGTGTGTGTGTGTATGCGTGCGTGCTGCCGAAAAATAAAAACAGAAGGCGGTTTTTGGAGCGACAGAACAAACATTGCCCCGATCGACTTTTGAAACTGCCTCCCGTTTCTTCTTTAGTAGTATGTGTAGTACAGTCGTGCTTTACGAGGTTTGTAGTATAGAAAGGACTGGTGTTAGATGGGTCCAAATTTCCCAACCTACCCTTAGTTTTAAAAGGTTTCCCCGGGGTTTTCTTCCTCTCTCTTCTTCTCTCTCTTCTTTTCTCCTCTCCTTTTTTGGGGGCCGTTGGGTGGAAGAGAGACAGAGACAGACACGACAGACAACAGAGAGGGGGGGGAGGGAGGGGGGGGAGAAAAAAGAGAAAAAAAAAAAAAAGAAACTACATAAAGGGAAAACCAAAAACTACAAAAATCCCAAATGCAGCCCCCAAAAAAAAAAAACAAACAAAAAAAGAGGAGGGAAAAGGGGGGGGGGGGGGGGGGGGGGGGGGGGAGGTGGGGCGAAAGCCCCAAAAAAAGAAAGAAAAAAAGGGGGTTAGGGAAACGAAAAAAAAGGGGGAAAAGAGAGAGAGAGAGAGAGAAGAGGAAAGAAAGGGGGAGAAGAGAGAGAGAGAGTGAGAGAGAGAGAGAGAGAGAAGACAGCAGACAAAGAAGACAGCAGACCGCAGGCAGGCAGGCAGGGGACAGAGACAGACAGGACAGAGAAACAGAGAAGAGAAACAGAGAGTTTGGGGAAAGAGAAGGGAAAAAACAAAAGACCGGGGAGAAGAAAAGGGGGGGAAAGGGAAAAAGAGAGAAAGGGGAGAGAGAGAGGGGAGAAGAGAGAGAAACAGAGAGAGAGTGAGAGAGAGAGAAACAGACAGACAGACAACGAAAAGAAGACAACAGACGACAGACAGACAGCAGGCAGGCAGGCAGGCAGACAGAGACAGACAGAGACAGAGAAACACAGAGAGAGAAACAGAGAGATTGAGAGAGAGAGAGACGAGACAGAGAGAAGACGAGAGAGAGAGGAGAGGGAAATAGACTCGTAGGCGGGGGGGGGGGGGGGGGGGGCAGAAAAAATTATAAACGTCAAAAATTGCATTGGAAAGAAACAAACAGAGAAAAAAGAGAAAAAAGGGAAGGGGAAGGGATCGATAACATAATAACTTAACACTGTAAACAGCGAAAAGGGAGGGAGAGAGAGAGAGAGAGAGAGAGAGAAAAAAGAGAGAGAGAGAGAGAGAGAGAGAGAGAGATTAAAATAAAAATTTAAAAAAGTTCGGCAAAAGGGTTTGAAAAGCCCCTAAACATACAAGGTTTGTGAAAAAAACCCCAAAAAAGGAAAACAACAACGCACGAAAAAAGGGACGGCTAATCGAAATTTACCAAATTTTGTTTATATTCTTTTGACCTTCTAACAAATAGTCCTGGCTAAACTACGAATAAGTGAAAGAGATACAGCGAGAGACAGAGACAGAAAGACAGAGAAAGAAGAAAAAGAAACGAAAAACGCCCTCAATCGATGCTCCGCGTTATATATATATATTCGTCCCGATTTGATTCAAAGGTCAAGGGTATACAATGAGAGGTTGAAAACATGAACGGGAAAAAAAGGGGAAAAGAGAGAGAGAGAGAGAGAGGGGAAAAGAGGGGAGAAAAGGGGGAAACAGAACAGAACAGCAGAACAAGACAAGCAAACCCCCGGGAAGGCCGGAGAAAAAGGGGGGGGGGGGGGGGGGGGGCGGAAGCCAGAGCAGAGCGACAATCGGCGTATCAATCAATCAATAAAGTGATCGAGGGGGCTATTTACACCGCGACCCCGCTCGGCCTTGTCCCTGACCCTCTGACCTCTGAACCCTTTGAACTCTGGGTAAGGCTACACGGGGCCAGCAGCAGACTCCAAGCACTGGTTTACGACATCCTTACTTCCTTCAACCACTGCCGTATTTAGTTACGCCATAGGGTCCAGAAAACTGTCAGCTAACGAGCAGTTTTGTGTGTGTGTGTGTGTGTGTGTGTGTGTGTGTGGTGTGTGTGTGTGTGTGTGTGTGTGTGTTGGTGCTCAAACAGTAGCACGTTTGTTACAAACAACTCACATTATATCAAACGTTTGTTTTATGTTGCCATGTTGCTTACGACAGCACAAATAAAACCAAAATCGTTTGAATCGAGACGGAACTTTTTTTCTTCTTCTTTTTTTTACCCCGGGTGGATGGGTCTCATGTTTACGTGCGTGCTTGGGCGCTAGCTTGCTTCCACAGTCTTACGCTGGCCGCGTCGCTGGACAGCAGCGCGGAGATAAAGATCGAGTGCCCCTTCAGTGGGGTAACCAAATCTGGCGGAGTTTGGAGGAAGGTGCCGGAAAGCGGTGCCCGGAGTGTGGGCCGGCAGACGGTCGTTATTTTTGGTTTGGCCTAGCGGGTAAGGCGTGCGTTAGGCTGGGTGGTAAGCGGAAGGACCTCGGTTCGATACCGCTTCGGCTCTCCTTTCTCTTCAAGAGGGTTGTGGTTTGAGGACACTGTCTTGTGACTCTGTCCATCACTTCCTACTGAAACGTTAAAATGGCTCTCATCGCTGCCTATCTTAATACAGGGGTCATTCTGGTGTAGCGATAGTTGTATAATCTCCCTCTCCCCCACCTCCATACCCCCTCCCCGCCCCCACCCCCTTCTCCCCGTCCCTAATAAGCCGTACGGTTTCTGTGGACGTTAAGCACCCTGTTTACTTGGTAAGGCGTTAAGCCCGTTCTTAACTGGGCGAACTGTTTGTTCGCCGAACATACTTCGGACAGTTCGACGAACTATAATTCGTTTCTTAATTGAACTTTTAGTTCGCCGGACATTGTTCGGACAGTTAGACGAACTATGCTTCATTCTTGACTGGCTTATAATGAGATGCAAGCTTCGGCCCGAACTTGCGGCAGAAGCGCAGCAGACATCATGACTCCAAAATGTAGGCTAAAGTCAAGTGAAGTCAAGTGAATATACTTTAAGCATCCCTCACAGGGTAATTCAGCTAACTACTATATCATTCTGATTCTCAGAGACAAGGCTGCGCCTCCCACGAGTCAACAAATAGGTCAATTCCCTCCGAAGCGAGTGAAGTATCGACACCGTCATCCATTTTTATTTTTATTTCTTCCTGGTCTACAGGAGAGCTCTCTGTTCTCACCCATTCAGGGGCAAGGTTCGTCGAACTGGGCAAATATTCCCAGAACATGTTGAGGGAAGCTTTTCAGACCCCGAATAAAGATAGCTTCGTCGCAGTTCGACGAATACTCCCAACTAGGTTCGCGAAGCAAAAGTTCGCCCAATTTAGAACCAACTGGGTTCGACGATACCCCGAAATGTGTTCGCGAAGCAAATGTTCGCCTAATAATTATTATGAAACGGGCGTTAGGCTGGTAAGCAGAAGGGCCTCGGCTCGATTCCGCTTCGGCTCTCCTTTCTCTTCGGAGAGGTTGCGGTTTGTGGACATTGCCTCGTGACTTTGTCGCTCGCAATTAATGAAACATTAAAATGACTCTCATCGCTGCCCTTTTAATGCGGGAGTCATTCTGGTGGTGACAGTGTAGCGATAGGTATATAGTGTCCCTCTTCACCCCCCCCCCACCCCCGGAATGCCCCCCCTGCCCCCCCCCCCCCACCCCCCCCCCCCCGCACCACCCCCCCCTCCCCCCCTCTCCTCGCTCCCCTTCTCCGTCTGTAATTAGCCTGAAGGTTTTTGGACGTTAAGCACCATGTTGTTGTACCGCTTTTTTTCTTTTTCTTTTTTTTCTTTTTTGTTTTCTTCTTTCCTTCATGCCGGGTGTGAGTACTGCCCCTTGCATGTGAGCCGGTTTGGCCTTGTGGTTATAGCGTTCGGCTGGTAAGCAGAAGGACCTCGGTTCGAT
>JABMCL010001501.1:205000-222500 GCA_018857735.1 Alviniconcha marisindica
CGAGGAACTATTAATAGGAACTAATGGAATAATAAAAAGGAGAACAAGAAGAAGAATACACATCGCAGTTTTTCGCCTGATTTCTCCTCCTGTTTGTCGATGCTTCAAAGTAGCGAAAATACGACCGTCAGTGCTACGATTAGAAGAAGGGGAAAACGATGTTCCCAGCAATCAGTATCAGTGACGTCATGAACAAAGGCGGCATGCGGGGCGGAAGGGTCGCGAGGCAACCTTTTTTCTGCTCTTCATTGGTAAGAGCGAATCGGCATGACAACGGGCCGGAGAGGTCATACTTCAAGCAAAGCAAAAAGTGCCTGCTTTGCACAAATAGTCACAGCACGGCCGAGTGAACACCAAAACAACATAGCAAAACAGCTCAACAAAAAGCACGTAAGTCTCCTACATCTCACTTTTCACCGTTTAACCCTTGTTTAAGTGTTGATTTGTAGCTTGAACGAAAGGTGTTTACCCCGAAAATTCGTGCATTGTGTTTTGTTACAATAAATGGCGTTCTTTTTAACTTTTTACGAGTGTGGATCTTGAATCTAGCAGATGAAAAGCTTTTTCGCGTTCTCTGCGTTTTCTGGAAAACACGTGTTTCCTTAATGTCCCCTTTAAGACCCATTCATCTGGCCAGTTTTGTTGTTGCAAATTTTCACCAACAACGGACAAAAACAAAAAATAAAACAAAATACCATTCGTATAATTACAGGAGAGTGCAGGAGCAGCAAAGTCTTCTCTACGTGTAAGCATGTTTGCTTGTACAGTAATTAAAAAACAACAACAACATAAAACAAAAACAAAAACTGCATGTCTTTTGTTGTCAGCCGAGTGCTGAATTACTGCGTTGACCCCCTCCTTCTCTCTCTCTCTCTCTCTCTCTCTCTCTCTCTCTCTCTCTCTCTCTCCCCCCCCTCCTCCCTCTATCCCTCACCCCCCCCCTCTCTCTCTCTCTCTCTCTCTCTCTCTCTCTCTCTCTCTCTCTCTCTCGGCTCTGATTATTAAAATAAATTATCATCGTCGTCATTACTATGGTAGTCAATGTTGTTACTGCTGTTGTTTTATAAGTATAGCCATTGGCATACCATACTCTATATATAAAACAACAGCAACAACAGAGAGAGATAATCAACACCGGAGGTCTAGCAAGCTCCGTTAATGCACGTATATGACGACGACGACGACAACGACAACGACAACGACAACAATGCTGCTGCTGCCAGTAGACTTCCATCACACTGGATCAGTATCCACACGGACGCTGTCCTCACGGCGCAGCAGTGTTGTCATGGAAGTAACTGATGGTGTTTTGCACGTGTATCCAATCACGCCAATGCCAGATCCAAACACAAAAAGGTTATTATTATTATTATTCATAGCTTTTATATAGCGCTATTCTCTGCTCTCGAGCAGACTCACTGCGCACATGTCGCATGTGATTCTGAATGAGTGATTGTATCCTTTTATAGCGCGTATTATTAATATCCACGGGAGTGGTGTACTGGTAGCTCTCTGTGGTTGTTGCATGGCTGGTGCCACGTGAAAATGCTGCCGTTTCGGCGCAAGTTCTGTGTACACCATTCAACCATGCACCAGTTTACAGTGTCGCTTCATTCAAAGCCACATAGGTAGGGTGTATGCGTATTTAGCTGTAACCTGCCACCTGCACTTTTGGCAGAATGACCGGGTTATTTTACGTGCTACTGCGTGCTACTGCGGGGATGGAACGGATACCGAAATAAGAGTCAGCACAGAAAGTTGACCCTGGAGAAGAAAACTCTCCCGCCGCTCCAGCAGGGATTCGAACCCGCGACCTTTGAATCACGGGTCCGGCGCTGTAACCACTGAGCTATCCCGCTCCCTTTAATTATCTTGACACGGACACACAGTATGCATACACCGCATACTGTGTGTCCGTAATAGAATAAATCAGCGTCTGTCTGAACCTTTTTGTGTTTGGATCTTGTTTCAGAACGCTAGCAGTCATTGTGTTTCAGATTATTTTTTTGATTTTTTTTTTTCAACGCCAGTGCCAGTCAACGAAACTATACGTTTTCCACACTGGTATAATACTCATCAACGGAGAGTGGGGAGGGAGGCGGGGCAGCGGCGGGGGGCGGAGCCCGGGAGGGGTTGGGGGGAGGCGGGGGGGGGGGGGATTTCTCAAGACAAAATCCTTAATTTTCAGTTTTTGTTTTGATCTCTTCCACGTGTTGGGAAAAATATGCGTGTGCGCTGAGCTTTCAAATTAAGCGTCTTGCCCTACGGCGCTCTGAGCTCATCTTTTAGAATATTCTTTCTCTCTCTCTCCCCCCCCCCCCCCCCCCCTCACACACACAATAAAAATTCTCCCCTTTTTCTTCTTCTTTTCTTTTCATCTTCATGTTCTTCCTCCTCGTCCTTCCTTTTTTTTTTCTTTTTTTTTTTGGTTCCTGAGCTCATCTCAGCAAAAGGCGCTTACAATATTGATTAATGATCACGTAGTCTGCTTCCCTCTGCAAATATGAATATTACAAGATCAAAACACACAACAACAAAAAACGCTTATTTAATTAGGCAGTACAATACACGCCCATGTTTTTTACTGGGTGCCTATAAAATAAGCATTCTGTTTAAACTTTCGTGTGTTTTCATACAGCTTTAGAAAGATCGCAGTCAACTTTGTTTAAGATTCATTTTGTTCGTTTGTTAATATCACAGTTTTCATCACCTCTTTGTTTATGATTCATTTTGTTCGTTTGTTAATATCACTATCTTCACACCTCTTTGTTGATGGTTCATTTTGTTTGTTTGTTAGCATCATAATTTTCATCAAACACTTTTTTTCAGATTCATTTTGTACGTTCGTTAATATCACAATTTTTGTCAGCACTTTAAGATTCATTTTGTTCCTTGTTAATATCACAATTTTCATCGCCGTAGCGGTTGTGTGGTAGTTGACGTTACTGCTGTCGTCGCTGTTGATACGTCACGATCGAGCCAAGCCTTTTCTGTTCTTCATTCTCAAAGAGCGGAACAACATGGCTGAGCACCGAAGAGCTCAGATTCCAAGCAGAAAAAGCACTGCTTTTGTAGCAGAAGCGTACAGTTGGAAATATTTGCACATTTTCTATAATATTTTTAACAGCCGTCACATTCACTCCTCCCATGCCTTCAAAACAGCGAAGTTTTTGAAAAAACGCTAGCAGTCATTCTTGTTTCAGATTTTTTTCTTTTCTTCAAAACCACGTAATTATTTTATTTTTATTTTCTGTTTTTACATATTTTGGTGATATATTTTGGTGATGTATGTTTGCTCGAGACGACACCGTAAATTGCCGTAAAAGGGATGAACAAAGTATTCTGTATTCTCTATACTTTAACCATGTCACGAACCGCGCAGTAAGGTATAAAAAAACAAAAACAAACATGGAACGGATCACAGGGAATTCACGAGCGTGCCAGCTATCTCCATATCTCCGCCTAATTCCTACCTCCGACGACGTCACACGCTCCTGTTTCTTAAGAGTGGGTCACTGCATGAAATTTGCTCAGCGGTGTTTATAAATAACTGCACGTGCAAAGTTTACGAGAAAGCAAAAGCCCGTATGCGGCCATAAATACGTCAATGGGGCGAGCGGGGATTAATTCGTTTGTTTTGGGTCAATAGGAACATAAATCCACCTGAGCCATCCTGAATACCGCCGGTAATTAAAAGAAACCAATTAGCAAGAGAGGCAGGCTGGTCTTTCTAATGGTTCGCTGTTTCCCTGGGAGTTATTATCACACACTCATACAGGTACGCACGCACACACGCACACACACACCACACACACACACACACGCACACCACACACGCACGCACCACGCACGCACGCACGCACGCACGCACGCACACACACATACGCGCGCGCACACACACACACGCACTCTCTCTCTCTCTCTCTCTCTCTCTCTCTCTCTCTCTCTCTCTCTCTCTCTCTCTCTCCCCACATCGCAACGCACGCACGCACGCACGCACCACGCACACAGCACACACCTCTCACACACACACACACACACACACACACACACACACACACACACACACACACCACACACACATACACACACACACACAACACACACACACACACACACACCACACACACACACACATTATCTCCACTCTCTCCCCTCTCTCGTCCTCCGTCCCTCTCTCTCCCTCTCCTCTCTCTCTCTCTCTCTCTCCTCTCTCAAACACACACACACACCACACACACACACACACACACAAACACACACACACACACACACACACACACACACACACACACACACACACAGGTTTGTGGCCATGCGCAGCTCCATCGATTGTTACCTCGTAAACATGTCGCACGTGCGGGTTCTTTTCTTTTCTTTTGCTTTGTTTGCTTGCGAATGCAACTAGACAGGCAGCAGAGGGCGCCGCAGTGAGGACCACTAAGTAAGTAAGTAAGTGAATAATTTGGTGTTTTACGCCCAGTCAACCATTACGGTTATCTCAGGGCGTTACACATTTTGTCGATACATAATATCTTAAAAAATATGTCCATGTTAAAAACGTATATGTGTTCAGATTATTATTATTATTTTTTTTAACAGTCGTAAGAAGTGGGTAAAACACAAACTCAAAACCTTTTCTCAAATATATATATATGCTTTCTCAAGTCAGTCTAGAAAACCAATCACTTCGCAAACGTAAAACAGAAATCCACGAACAAAAATCAGACATCAATAGACGATTTCCGGAAATAACAGGCGAAGATAATGTGACAGTGTTTTCGTACTCCGGGAGAGTGAAGTCCCCTGAATGGAGGTGGCAGCGGAGAAGAGCCGATCTGCGACACTTTGCGATCTTCAGGCATGGACCTATTATAATTTATACTAGACTACCAGCTGGGGGAACCTACTATCCGATCTGCATGTTCCCCACGAACGGTGAGTGCTTGATCGGCATTTCTGATGCTTTTTTTTGTTTGCTTTTTTTTTGCCTTTTGTTTACGGGTATCCGTCATCTTGCCCACGTGCTCACTGTACCCCCAACAAAAGCGTGCCTACTCTGCGCTACACCCGCAGGCATGGACCTATATATGTATACAGGTCCATGCCCGTAGGCACTTACCGAGTGCAGTCCCTTGGATTTCCGAAGATCGTCAATTTTCAAATCGTTAGTCCCTGAGGACCACTAAGCCCCGCCTCCTTCCTCAAAAGCTTTCCATCTGCATGGCAACCATCTGCATGGGGACAGTACGTATCACATAATAGACGATCTTCGGAAATCCAGGGGACTGCACTCGGTAAGTGCCTACAGGCATGGCCTGTATATATATAGGTCCATGCCTGCGGGTGTAGTGCAGAGTAGGCGCGCTTTTGTTGGGGGTACAGTGAGCACGTGGGCAAGATGACGGATACCCGTAAACAAAGGCAGAAAAGGCATCAGAAATGCTGATCAAGCACTCACTGTTCGTGGGGAACATGCAGATCGGATAGTAGGTTCCCCAGCTGGTAGTCTAGTATAAATTATATAGGTCCATGCCTGAAGATCTAAAACTGTCGCAAACCGGCTCTTCTCCGCTGCCGCCTCCATTCAGGGGACTTCACTCTCCCGGAGTACGAAAATACTGTCAAATTATCTTTTCCTGTTACTTCCGGAAATCGTCTATTATACGTACTGACCCCGAGCTGCGGCGTCCACCTCGACAGGACGTCCACCTCGACTTTCACACAGCTCCTGAGCTCAGCCTCTGAGTTAAGTCCAAGTTTAGTGTTGCTTTACGTCCACACAGACCATAAGGACTGTTAGGGACGGGGAGCCCAGGACGGCCACCTGGACTTTGACACGGCGCGTTCAGGTTCGATTTTGTTTTATGTCCACACAGCCATAAGGACTATTACGGCCAGGACTTTCACAAGCGCGTTCTGGTTCGATGTTGTTTTATGTCCACAGAGACCATAAGGACTATTAAGGACGGGGAGCCCAGGACGGCCACCTGGACTTTGACACAGCGTGTTCAGGTTCCATGTTGTTTTATGTCCACAGAGACCATAAGGACTATTACGGCCCAGGACTTTCACACAGCGCGTTCAAGTTCAATGCTGCTTTATGTCCACACAGACCATAAGGACTATTAAGGACGTGGAGCTCAGGACGGCCACCTGGACTTTGACAATCAGGTTCGATGTTGCTTTATGTCCACAGAGACCATAAGGACTATTACGGCCCAGGACTTTGACACAGCGCGTTCAGGTTCGATGTTGTTTTATGTCCACAGAGACCATAAGGACTATTAAGGCCCAGGCCTTCCACCAGCGCGTTCAGGTTCAATGCTGCTTTATGTCCACACAGACCATAAGGACTATTAGGGACGGGGAGACCAAGACGGCCACCTGGACTTTGACACAGCGCGTTCAGGTTGAATGCTGCTTTATGTCCACACAGACCATAAGGACTATTAAGGCCCAGGACTTTCACACAGCGTGTTCAGGTTCAATGCTGCTTTACGTCCACAGAGACCATAAGGACTGTTAAGGACGAGGAGCCCAGGACGGCCACCTCGACTTTGACACAGCGCGTTCAGGTTTCAGGTTGAATGCTGCTTTATGTCCACAGAGACCATAAGGACTATTAAGGCCCAGGACTTTCACACAGCGTGTTCAGGCTCACTGCTGCTTATGTCCACAGAACAAAGCCTATTACGCCCAGGCTTTGAGCACAGCGCTTCAAGTTCGATGTTGCTTTATGTCACACAGACATAAGGACTGTTAAGCCCGGCTTTCACACAGCCTTCATTCATGTGCTTTTAGTCCACGCAGACCATGGACTATTGGGCGGGAGCCGGGACGGCCCCTGGACTTGGGACAAGCTTGTTCATCTGCGCTTTATGCCGCATGAGACCAAAAGACTATTACGGGTCGGGACTTTCCACAGCGCGTTTCAGGTCGATGCTGCTTGTGTCCACAGACCATAAAGATTTACGGCCAGACTGACCAGCGCGTCAAGTTCGATGTTGTTTATGTCCACACAGACCATAAGGACTATTAAGCCCAGGACTTCCTGACCAGCGTTCAGGTTCATGCTGCTTTCCACAGACCATAAGACTATTCGGCCAGGACTTTCACCAGCTTCGGGTTGATGTCGCTTTAGTCCACAGCATAAGGACTATTAAGGACGAGGAGCCCAGGACGGCCACCTGGACTTTGACACAGCTCCCAGCTCTGAGCCAGCTCTCGTTGCTGGTCGCTTTTATCTAGCGCTGTTCTCCGGGCCTGAGCCAGCTCTCGTTGCTGGCCGCTTTTATCTAGCGCCGTTCTCCGGGCCTGAGCCAGCTCTTGTTGCTGGTCGCTTTTATCTAGCGCTGTTCTCCGGGCCTGAGCCAGCTCTTGTTGCTGGTCGCTTTCATCTAGCGCTGTTCTCCGGGCCTGAGCCAGCTCTGTTGCTGGTCGCTTTTATCTAGCGCGTTCTCCGGGCCTGAGCCAGCTCTCGTTGCTGGTCGCTTTATCTAGCGCCGTTCTCCGGGCCTGAGCCAGCTCTTGTTGCTGGTCGCTTTTATCTAGCCCCTGTTCTCCGGGCCTGAGCCAGCTCTTGTTGCTGGTCGCTTTTATCTAGCGCTGTTCTCCGGGCCTGGCCAGCTCTTGTTGCTGGTCGCTTTTATCTAGCGCTGTTCTCCGGGCCTGGGCCAGCTCTTGTTGCTGGTCGCTTTTATCTAGCGCCGTTCTCCGGGCCTGGGCCAGCTCTTGTTGCTGGTCGCTTTTATCTAGCGCCGTTCTCCGGGCCTGAGCCAGCTCTTGTTGCTGGTCGCTTTTATCTAGCCCCTGTTCTCCGGGCCTGGGCCAGCTCTTGTTGCTGGTCGCTTTTATCTAGCGCCTGTTCTCCGGGCCTGGGCCAGCTCTGTTGCTGGTCGCTTTTATCTAGCCCCTGTTCTCCGGGCCTGAGCCAGCTCTTGTTGCTGGTCGCTTTTATCTAGCGCCGTTCTCCGGGCCTGGGCCAGCTCTTGTTGCTGGTCGCTTTTATCTAGCCCCTGTTCTCCGGGCCTGGCCAGCTCTTGTTGCTGGTCGCTTTTATCTAGCGCGTTCTCCGGGCCTGGGCCAGCTCTTGTTGCTGGTCGCTTTTATCTAGCGCGTTCTCCGGGCCTGAGCCAGCTCTTGTTGCTGGTCGCTTTTATCTAGCGCCTGTTCTCCGGGCCTGAGCCAGCTCTTGTTGCTGGTCGCTTTTATCTAGCGCCGTTCTCCGGGCCCGAGCCAGCTCTTGTTGCTGGTCGCTTTTATCTAGCGCTGTTCTCCGGGCCTGAGCCAGCTCTTGTTGCTGGTCGCTTTTATCTAGCGCTGTTCTCCGGGCCTGAGCAGACTCGTTGCGTTCTTGTCGCATGTGATTCTGAATGAGTGACCGTAGGCTTTTATGGCGCGTTTTTCAATAGCCATCCACGTGGTGCACTGACAACGCTATCTGGATGTTGCACGTGAAGCTGCGCCGTCTCGGCGCACGCTCTATGCACACCATACAACCCAAACTCCAAGCACTGGGTTACGACATCCTTCCTTCAACCACTGCCGTATTTAGTTACGCCGTAGGGTCCAGAAAACTGTCAGCTAACGAGCAGTTTTTTTGCTGGTGCTCAGACAGTAGTAAGTGTGTTACAAACAACTCAGATTATATCAGACGTTTGTTTTATAACTGACCATGTTGCTTACGTCAGCTCAAATAAAACCAAAATCATTTGAATCGAGACGGAACTCTTTTTTTTACCCGGGGTGGATGCGCCTCATGTTTACGTGCGTGCTTGGGCGCTAGGTTGCTTCTACAGTCATATTAGTACCCGAACCTTTCAGGAGGGCGCTGACCGCGTCGGCTGGACAGCTGCGTGGAGATAAAGAGTGCCCCTTCAGTGGCGTAACTAAATCTGGCAGAGTTTGGAGGAAGGTGCCGGAAAGCGGTGCTAGGAGTGTGCATACAACCATGCACCAATTTACAGTGTCACTCAAGGCAAGCCACAGGTAGGGTGCATGTGCGTTTATGTGTGACCTGCCACCTGCACTTTTGGCAGAATGACAGGGTGACCGTTTACGTGCCACGAGCTCTTCCACAGTGATGGGGAGGGCGGTGAGATAGTCAAAGGTCAATCCCCAACGCTTCTCTGAGTGTTAATAAAATGAGATCCAAACACATAAAAGATTCAAAAGAATTCTGTTAATTTGGACAAAACACAATCTGCAAATGTTCGGGGGGAACCCCTTTTAGCAAGCAACAAAACAACACTTAAACAACAGTTAAACGGTGAAAAACTTTGAAAAATGAGATGGAAGAGCTAAGCCATTTATCTGTTTTTGGTTGAGCTATGTTATTTTCCTGTCCAATGCTTGGATGAATGTTGGCTCGACCAACGGTGAATGTTGGCACGACCAACGGTGAATGTTGGCACGACCAACGGTAAATGTTGGCACGATCAACGGTGAATGTTGGCACGACCAACGGTTTTGGCACGACAAAAGGTGAATGTTGTCATGAAGTACGCTAGCAATCATTCTTGTCTCAGAGTTTTGTTAATAAAACGATTTAATATAGCCGTCACCATGTTTTCAGACTCAGTGACAGCACTGACCACTGACCGCTTCATTCAGGGTCATCAGAACTGGTAATTCCCTGTATTATAGTCGCTGTTCACTCCTGCAGTGGTCTCTCTGGTCTTTGCTGAACCTCGCTGGAGTGAACAGAAAAACAACCCCGAGTATTTCTGTTCACTCCTGCAGTGGTCTCTGTGGTATTTGCAGAAAGTTGCCGGGGTGAACAGAAAAACAACCGCGAGTATTTCTGTTCACTCCTCAAATGGTCTCTCTGGTCTTTTCTGAACCTTGCTGGAGTGAACAGAAAAACAACCCCGAGTATTTCTGTTCACTCCTGCAGTGGTCTCTCTGGTATTTGCAGAAAGTTGCCGGGGTGAACAGAAAAACAACCGCGAGTATTTCTGTTCACTCCTCAAATGGTCTCTCTGGTCTTTTCTGAAATTTGCCGGAGTGAGCAGAAAAACAATCCCGAGTATTTCTGTTCACTCCTCAAATGGTATCTCTGGTCTTTGCTGAAATTTGCCGGAGTGAACAGAAAAACAACCCCGAGTATTTCTGTTCACTCCTGCAGTGGTCTCTCTGGTATTTGCAGAAAGTTGCCGGGGTGAACAGAAAAACAACCGCGAGTATTTCTGTTCACTCCTCAAATGGTTCTCTGGTCTTTTCTGAAATTTGCCGGAGTGAGCAGAAAAACAACCCGAGTATTTCTGTTCACTCCTCAAATGGTCTCTCTGGTCTTTTCTGAACCTTGCCGGAGTGAACAGAAAAACAACCCCGAGTATTTCTGTTCACTCCTGCAGTGGTCTCTCTGGTATTTGCAGAAAGTTGCCGGGGTGAACAGAAAAATAACCACGGGTATTTCTGTTCACTAATAAAACCTTCAGCAAAGACGAGAGATAGAGGCACTTATCCACTAAAACGGAAGTTACTACAACGGACACGCGCACTCACCTGTTAACACCGGAAGCTTGAGCGATGAGGTCATGTATGTCACGTGAGCTGCTGTGTCGACTGAAGACGATCTGCACAGTAAAAGAGGAAGTCAGTAAACATGGTGTTACAGGTCCACAGAAACCATAAGGCTTATTAGAGTCTTCAGTAAGTAAACATGATGCTTAATGTCCACAGAAACTATAAGGCTTATTATAGTCTTCAGTAAGTAAACATGGTGCTTAATGTCCACAGAACCTATAAGGCTTATTAGAGTCTTCAGTAAGTAAACATGATGCTTAACGTCCACAGAAACCACAAGGCTTATTAGAGTCTTCAGTAAGTAAACATGTGCTTAATGTCCACATAAACCGTATGGCTTATCTTCAATAAATAAACATGGTGCTTAACGTTCACAAAAACCACCAGGCTTATTAGAGCCTTCGGGCACGCACGCACGCACGCACGCACGCGCACACACACACACACACACACACACACACACACACACACACACACACACACACACACACACACACACACACACACACACACACACACACAGAACATTGGACGAACAGAAGGAAAATGTAACGAGGAGTGAGGGAGGGTGAGGGGGTAAGACAGAATCCAGAAGACAGAATTTGAAATCACTTCTTACGGGATTGTTCGCAGATAGAGGCGAGTTTTTAACGGCAGTTTTGAAGGCGTGGGAGGACTGGACGTAACAGAGCGTTAAGAACGGCAGGATTGCATGTTATTATCCTTTGGGCAGGAAGCAGTACTCCGATACCGAGGAAAACGACCCGCCTTCTCGCCAGAGCCCAACGGAGGCAGGAAGCACGTGCTGATCTAGAAAGAGATAGCTGGAAACCCCTACAGACTCGTGACCTCAACGGGACATGCGGAGAGGGACGTTATAGTCCATCAGTCCTTCTTGGAGCGCGACAAGTCCCGGCCGGCTACTAGCGATCCCAACAAAGTGATAGTTGCTTTATCAGACACGCTCGTCGCCTCGCTTTGCTTCCACTCTGGTGGTTTTTAGCAGTGGTTTGTTCTCTTCCTCCTCCTCTTCTCTCTCTCTCCCCTCTCTCTCTCTCTCTCTCTCTCTCTCTCTCTCTCTCTCCCTCTCTCTCTCTCTTTGTCGGTGAGATATGGTGCTACAGAAATGATCGCTATTATTATATTATTATCATTATTGTTAATTTTTTTAAATCAATTTCTTGGTTTCTAATATATATATATATATATATATATATATATGCCTGTATAGTCTCCCAGTGATTTGATTGATTACTCTTTTGTATTGTTCATAATTATCGTTTGGCATTGATTTTCCCACTATGATCATATATATATATGTTTGTAACTGTTCCAAGGACAGGTTGAACGACAGGCATTTGTGCCTAAACATTTATTCTTGTGTAATAAAGTTCAGTCAATCAATCAATCAATCAATCAATCAATCATCTCTCTCTCTCTCTCTCTCTCTCTCTCTCCTTCTCTCTCTCTCTCTGTATATGATCGGACCTTGACCACCGTTGACGGTAAGGTCAGGCGGAAGTGGGTATCGAGACGCCCGGCCATGCAAAACGTAATTTCAAGAGACATCCAAAGACCGCTAATGGACCCACGTGACGTATGGCCATCGGGAGCAACGGATCCCTCTGGCCTCTCAATATATATATAGAGAGAGGAAAACTGAGAGAGAGAGAGAGAAGAGAGAAGAAGAGAAGAAGAAGAAGAAGAGAAACGATAATTGAGAAGATAAGAAGAAGAAGAGAGAGACAGTGAGAGAGAGAGAGAGAGAGAAGAAG
This sequence comes from Alviniconcha marisindica, assembly GCA_018857735.1. Classification (NCBI taxonomy): domain Eukaryota; kingdom Metazoa; phylum Mollusca; class Gastropoda; family Provannidae; genus Alviniconcha; species Alviniconcha marisindica. The sequence continues at coordinate 217,306 of JABMCL010001501.1, forward strand.
AAAAGAACGAAGTAATAGGAGAGAAGAGAAGTGAGAGGAGGAGAGAGAAGAGAGAAGAGAGAGAGAAGAGAGAGAACAAATATGAGAGTGAGAGAGAGAGAGAGAGAGAGAGAGAGAGAGAAGAGAAGAGAGAGAGAGAGAGAGAGAAGAGAGCAGAGAGAGAGAGAGAAAAGAGAGAGAGAGAGAGAGAGAGAGAGAGAGAAGAGAGAGAGAGAGAGAGAGAGAGAGAGAGAGAGAGAGCAGATAGATGAGAGAGAGAGAGAGACGAGAAGGAGTGGGGAGATGAGAGAGGAAGGGACAGACAGACAACCATCACAACAACTAACAGAAGAAGAAGAGCAGAGAGAGAAGAAGACAGACGAGAGAGAGAGAGAGAGAGAGAGAAGAGAAGAGAGAGAGAGAGAGAGAGAGAACTCAGAATGTTTTATTGTAGAAGCTAGGCCACTTGACCCATTACACACAAAAAAATCTGTTTCTTTTTGTCTTGTCTGTTTGTTTAGTGTGTTTTAATCTGTTTTAAGTGTATGTGCATGTTTTTTATATATATATATATATAGAGAGAGAGAGAGACAGAGAGAGAGAGAGATAGAGAGAGAGAGAGAGAGAGAGACAGACAGACAGACAGAGACAGAGACAGAGACAGACAGAGAGAGACACTGAGAGAGAGAGAGAGAGAGAGAGAGACAGAGAGAGACAGACACAGACAGACAGACACAGACAGAGAGACTGACAGACACAGACAGAGAAACTGACAGACAGAGACAGAGATAAATTTTGTAGCGGTGATCCTCCGTGCGGACGGCCCTAGGTTCCAGTCCTACAGCAGCGCGATTAGGTCTGTGGTAGAGCGCCCGGCTCGTGATCGGAGGGTCTCGGGTTCGATTCCCGGCAGGAGCGGCGGGAGAATGTTCCTCTCCGGGAAAAAAAACAACATCTTTGAGGATGTCCCTCTGGTGGAGTTTGGGTGCCTTGTGTTTATTAATCGCATGGAATGAGCGAACAACTGCTGGTGAGGTTGACAAAATAGAACAGATCTAGGGATGAACAATCGCACGCCGGGTGAGAGTTACTGTAGCTGACTCGGGTCTTTGTTGTCGTGTTTGTGTGACCCTCCTTCGAGCGCTAATTAACCGTCTTGTTTGTTTCCCCTCTAGGGTCAACTTTCGGCAGGTACTGACGCTTAGTTCGGCAGCCTTTCGTTCCACCGCAGTAGCATGTAAAAGACCCCGGTCATTCTGCCAAAAGTGCAGGTAGCAGGTTACTGTTGAACGCACATGCATCATACGTATGGGTGGCTTCGAATAAAACTAAACTAGTCCATGGGTGTGCGGTGTACACAGAACTTGCCCCGAGACGGCAGCAGTTTCGCGTGGCACCAGCCATGTAACAACCAAACAGCGCTGTAAGTACACCGCCCCGGTGGATATTCAAAACGCATTGCGTGAAGCTACCTGCAGCCACTCTTTCGCAGTCGCGAGCGACTAGAGTGCAACGGATAAGCTAGAAAGCAGAGAGTGGCGTTACATCAATTTGACCAATCAACATGCTAGGAAGCAAAGAGTAGCGTTACATCAAAATGATCAATCAACCTGCTAGAAAGCAGAGAGTGGCGTTTCATCAAATTGTCGAGTAGCGTTACATCAAAATGATCACGGGAACGCTAGGAAGCAGAGAGTAGCGTTACATCAAAATGATCACGGGAACGCTAGGAAAGGGGGAAAAAAAAAGGGGGAAGCAGAGAGTAGCGTTACATCAAAATGACCAATCAACCTGCTAGAAAGCAGAGAGTAGCGTTACATCAAAATGACAAATCAACCAATCAGACCGCTTCGTCTCTCCTTTAAAAGTATGACCCACTTTCGATCACCGTCATATGACTATACGTAAGGTGCCATCAGCTGCTATGGGAAACGACAGACAGCGCATGATGTCACTATTATTTACTCTCTAAACGACAGACAGTGCATGATGTCATTATTATTTACTCTGTAAACGACAGACAACGCCTGATGTCACTGTTATTTACTCTATAAACGACAGACAGTGCATGATGTCACTATTATTTACTCTGTAAACGACAGACAGCGCAAGATGTCACTATTATTTACTCTCTAAACAACAGACAGTGCATGATGTCACTTTTTTTTTAAACCTCTGTTAAACCCAAACAAGGACAGTGGCCCCAACGCCTGATGTTCACTTTATTTTTCCCCCCCTTCCTTTTAAAAACGACAGACAGTGATGATGTCATTATTATTTACTCTGTAAACGACAAAAACAGGCCCCCGCAAAGGATGTTCATTATTATTTACTTTTCCCCCTAAAACCAAAACAAGACAGTGCATGATGTCACTTTATTTACTCTTAAACGACAGACGTGCATGATGTCACTATTATTTACTCTGTAAACGACAGACAGCGCAAGATGTCACTATTATTTACTCTCTAAACAACAGACAGTGCATGATGTCACTATTATTTACTCTGTAAACGACAGTGCATGATGTCACTATTATGTGCTCTCTAAACGACAGGCAGTGCATGATGTCACTATTATGTACTCTCTATACGACAGACAATGCATGATGTCACTATTATTGACTCTGTAAACACCAGACAGCGCAAGATGTCACTATTATTTACTCTCTAAACGACAGACAGTGGATGATGTCATTATTATTTACTCTGTAAACGACAGATAGTACATGATGTCACTATTATTTACTCTCTAAACGACAGACAGTGCATGATGTCATTATTATTTACTCTGTAAACGACAGACAGCGCCTGATGTCACTGTTATTTACTCTATAAACGACAGACAGTGCATGATGTCACTATTATTTACTCTTAAACGACAGACAGGCAGATGTCACTATTATTTACTCTTAAACACAGACAGGAAAGATGTCACTTTATTTACTCTTAAACAACAGACGTGCATGATGTCACTATTATTTACTCTGTAAACGACATAAAAAACCCCCCGAAAAGGGGGATGTTCACTATTATTACTCTCTAACACAGAAAATGCATGATGTCACTATTATTTACTCTGTAAACGACAGACAGTGCATGATGTCACTATTATTTACTCTGTAAACGACAGATAGTACATGATGTCACTATTATTTACTCTGTAAACAGCAGACAGTGCATGATGTCACTATTATTTACTCTGTAAACGACAGACTGTGCATGATGTCACTATTATTTACTCTCTAAACGACATACAGCGCAAGATGTCACTATTATTTACTCTCTAAACAACAGACAGTGCATGATGTCACTGTTATTTACTCTGTAAACAACAGACGGCGCATGATGTCACTGTTATTTATTCTCTAAACGAAAGACAGTGCACGATGTCACTGTTATTTACTCTGTCTGAGCTTGGACGAAAGAGCCAAAGCTCTAGCAGGACAATTCGTGAAGAGACAAGCAGGACAATTCGTAAAGAGGCATGCAGGACAATTCGTGAAGAGACAAGCAGGACAATTCGTGAAAAGACCAGTTTAAAACCTACATGAACAGTCGCCAGACGGTGACATCGGGGTCTGTGGTTTCCCATAGCAACTGACCGTACATCATGTGAGTCATATGAGCGTGATCGAAAATGTGTCAAGGCCTTTGTGACACAGCCGTCCAAGCCGCACGAGGGTTGGGAGAGTGGTAATGGATATGTACAAACACACAGTCACATACATAGATATGCGCCCGCACGCGCGCGCGCGCGCACACACACACACACACACCCACACCACCCAAACCCCAACCCAAAACACGCACACGTACACACACCACACACACACACCACACACACACACACAAAAACACACACACACGTACACATACGCCCCCCCACCCCCCCCCCCCCCCCCAAACCCCCCCACCCACACACACACACACAACACACACACACATGCACGCACCCCACCCCCCCCCAACACCAGTACACCCCAAAACCATGCACACACACACACACACACAAAACACACACACACACGTACACATAAAGCACGCACGCACGCACCCCCCCCCCCCCCACCACCACCCCCCCACACACCACACACACACACACACATACGCCCACCACGCACCAATCCCCTCCCCCCCCCCCCTACAACACACACACACACACACACACACACACACACACACAACACACACACACACAACTGGTCACGTGGTCACAATGCCCGGCCGAGCCGCGTCAGTGCATTAATTCGCTCACCCCAAAGGTGTGCTGTTCTCCGTAGTATTTTTGGTGTCTTCCCTTCAGCAATTTGTGCTGGGAGATAAATCATAAGGTACAGTCGCCAACACCGTCGGCGACAGACTAGCAGACAACGCCATCGACAGAAGCCAAGGCATGGGGAAGGTGACTGGTGGTGGTGTGCACACCAGAGACAGGTTTATGCTGGTCGATTTGACGTCCTACACTTCGAAATTGACATCCTACCCTTAGAAATTGACGTCCCACACTTAGAAATTGACGTCCTACCCTTAGAAATTGACGGAATCGACGTCCTGCACTTAGAAATTGGCGTCCTACACTTAGAAACTGTCTTCCTACACTTAGAAATTGACGTCCTGCACTTAGAAACTGACGTCCTACACTTAGAAACTGAAGAAGAGGCGACGATGAAGGCCAGGCGTGGTCTGAACACGATCGACGCCATAAAGATCTTCCCCGACTCGCTGTGTGTGCGTGTGTGTGTGTGTGTGTGTTGTGTGTGTGTGTGTGTGTGTGTGTGTACTTTATGTTTGTGTGTGTGTGTGTGGTTGCGCGCGCGCGCATGTGTGTGTTTGTGTGTGTGTGCGCGCACATGTGTGTGTGTGTGTGTGTGTGTGTGTGTGTATGTCTGCGTATGTCTGTGTGTGTAGCCTATGTGTGTGCGTGCATGTGCGCTTGCGTGTGCGAGTACGTGTTGGAAATGATGAGAAAGATGTTAAATGAAGTGTTGTAGTGTGTTCATGTAACCAATATGGTTCATTGTGCTCTAGGTTGCTTACATGTCTTTTGTTCACTTTACTGTGCGCACTTCGAACTCACGTTAGTCGTAAACGCCTTTCAAATACTCTTTTTACATTACATTACCCAAAAAATGCTACTTTTCAGAGCTTTGCTTCACGTGGACAATTCGCGAAAACATAGACTAAAATTGTAAGCAGCATCGTACGCATGGGTCAGC
>JABMCL010001501.1:227500-232500 GCA_018857735.1 Alviniconcha marisindica
TTTGCAGAAATAGTGCTCAGCAAAAAAAAAAAAAAAAAACCGGGTAGCAACGTCAGATCCATATCTGTACGTATAAATTATAACCCGTCCACTTCTGGAGACCAGTCGTAGCGTCACGAGAAATCAATTCAACGGGAGATAACTGTAATCCTCCAGCGCGACAGGACCGGAACTTAGAGTCATTTCAGCCGCACGGATATGTTGCAACAGCAACGACAACGTCATGGCCCGGAATAGACGAATTCGCGTGGCGTATAACCAAAATAGTGATAATAATAAAAAAATAACTCGCGCCTCGACGAAAAAATAGAGCTGGGGGTGTGAAAAATTGTAATATTAATAGAATGCGGAACACCCCGCGAGCACACACCCCAAAATGCACGACGACACGAACACACACACACAACCCACACACACAAAACCACGCAGGCACCAAAACACACAACGCGCCCCACGACCCACATTCGTGTTATTCACGCGGGGGGGGGAGGGGGCAAGTGTGTGTTTTTTTGGGTTTGGGTTGTTTGTTGGGCCCCTCTTTTTTTTTTTTTTTTTTTTTTTTTTTTCTCCTCTTTTTTTTTCCTCTTCCCTTTTTTTTTTGTGGGGGGGGTATTTCGTGGTGGGGGGAGAAAACAACGGGGGAAGGGGGACAGAAACCCAGACGAGGTTTTCAGTACAAAAAAGAAAGGAAAAAAGTTAACAGAGGAAGGGGGGAAGGGGTAAAAAAGAGGGAGAGTAAGGGGGGGGAAAAGGGGGGGAAAGAGAAAAAGCGAGAAGAGAAAGGAAAAAGAGACGAGAGAGGGAAGAGAGGGGGAGAGAGAAAGAGAGGGGGAAAGGGGGGAAAGGGGAGGGAGAGGAGGAGAGAGAAAAGGGAAAAGGAGGGGGAGGGGGAGAGGGGGAAGGAGAGGGGAGAAAGGAAAAAGGGGAGAGGGGAGAGGGAGAGAGAGGAGAGGGGGAGAGGGGGAGAGAGAGGAGAGGGGAGGAGAAAGGGGGGGGGGGAGGGAAAAAGAGGAATGAGGAGAGGGGAAAGGAAAAAAGAGAGAAAAGGGGGGGGAAAAAACTAAACCCAAATTTTTTTTTTTTTACGGAGGGAAAGAGTCAAAGACCAACAACATAGAGAGAGGAGGGGGGGAGAAAAAGGGGAGAGGAGGGGGAAAAGAGAGAGAGAGAGAAGAAAAGAGAGAGAGAGAGAGGAGAGGGGGGAAAAAAAAAACCCTGAACTAAATTATTTTTTTTTTCAAGGATGAGGAATTTCGTCAAAGACCAACAACACAGGAGAGAGGGAGGGAGAGGAGAGAGAGAGAGAGAGAGGAGAGAAGGAGAAACAGGACAGACAAAAGGACAGACAGACAACAGCCACAGACAGAAGGGGGGAAGAAAAGGAGAGGGGGAGAGGGGGGGGGAGGACGAATGAGAAAACAGAGACAGAGAGAGAGAGAGAACTCGAATAAATTTTATTTTAATTTTAAAGAACTCAAACCCAAATTTTATTTTGTTTACAAGGATTGAGTGAATTTCAGTAAAAGAAAAAAAATAGAGAGAGAGAGAGAGAGAGAGAGGGGGAAGGGGGAAAGAAAAAAAAGGGAAAAAAAATTTTATCAAAGATGAGTTGCCAAAGACAGTCTAACAACTACTAGAGAGGGGGGGGGGGGAAAGGGAGGGGGGGAAGAGAGAGAGAGGGGGAGAGAGAGAGAGAGGGAAGGGGAAAGAGAGGAAAAAAAGGGATTGAGGGGAGGAAAACAGCAGACAGAGGGGGCAGAGAAAAAAGGGGGGGGGGGGGGGGAGGGGGAGGAACGGGGGGAAAGAGAAGGGGGAGAGAGGAGAGAAAAGGGATGAGGGGGGGGGAAAAAACAGAGAGGGGGGGGAAAAGAAAGGAAAAAAAGGAGAAGAGAAAAAGGAAGAGAGGGGGGGGGAATAAAAGATTTAAAAGACCCACGTTCCATCCATTAGCTCAACGAGGACTGGGTCTTAAAGAGTAAACGAATGGAAAATCCCCCGAGCACTAAACCAACCACAAAAAACTCTCTCTCTCCTTTCTCTTTTCCTCTTTTCTCTTCTCTCTCTCCCTCTCTCTCTCTCTCTCTCTCTCTCTCCCCCCTTTTTCTCTCTCTCTTCTCTCTCCCTCCCTCTCTCTCTCTCCTTTTTTCTTGTTTCTTTCTCCTTTTCCCCCCTCTTCTCTCTCTCTCTCTCTCCCTTCTCCCTCTCTCCTCTTCCCCCCCCTCCCCCCCCCTCTCTCTCTCTCTCTCTTCTCTCCTCCCTCCTCTCTCTCTCTCTCCTCTCCCCCCCTCTCCTCTCTCTCTCTCTTCTCTCTCTCTCCTCTCTCTCCTCCCCTCTCTCCTCCTTTTCTCTCTCCTCTCCCTTTTCTCTCCCTCCTCTCTCTCTCCCCTCCCTCTTCTCTTCTCTCCTCTCTCTCTCTCTTCTCCCTCCCCTCTCTCTCCTCTCTCTTTTCTCTCTCTCTCTCTCTTCCTCTCTCTTCTCCTCTCTCTCTTTTTCGTGTGTTTCTGGGCTTATCCCAAAAAAGGGGAGGAATTCCAATTAAACCACATTGGAAGACAGGATTGAAAAATGGATCTCGGAGGCTACTCGGAGCATTAAAAACTGCTAAGAGCAGATGCGGGCTCTCGCCAACATTCACCAACGCAAAGTCGTGGACGGATTCCTATTTTTTACGAAGGAACCTGCCCTGTGAGACATTATAGCTGTCCGTTTGAATGAAATCCTGGAATGACATGTAATGCGTGGCTCGTTGTTTGTGCAGTCCATGCAAGCGTGCTGAGGTGACCCTGTTGTTTTTGTTGCTGTTGTGGTTCGTCTTCTTCTTCTTCTTCTTTTTCTTCTTCTTCTTCTTCTTCTTCCCTTCTTTCGGTTTTTGTTGAAGTACAGGGAAAAACGAGAACTAACTAAAACCGTAAATTTTCAGAGGTTTTTTTTCCAAAAGGTAAAAACGCCAGTTAAAATGATGACTAATTTATATTTCCGGTTAAAACCGTTCAACTTTCCCCTTTTCTGTCTCCCCCCTCCCCGTTTTCCCCCACCCCGCCTCCCCTTTTTTTCCCCTCTCCCCCCTCCCTGTCTCTCTCCCCCTTCTCCCCCTCTCCCTTTCCCCCCTCTCAATGTTTTTTCTTCTTTTCTCTCCCCCCCTCCCTGTCTCTTTTTTTCTTCTCCCCCCCCCTTTCCTTTCTCTTCTCTCTCCCCCCCTCTCCCTGTCTCTTTTCTTTTCTCTCCCGCCTCTTTCTCTCTTTCTCTCCCCCTCCCCTTCTCTTCTCTTTTCCCAACTCTTTTTCTCTTTTCTCTCCCTCTCCCTGTCTTTTTCTTTCTCCCCTCTCCCTGTCTCTTTCTCTCTTCTCTCTCCCCCCCTCCCTGTCTTTTTCTTCTCCTCTCCCTGTCTCTTTCTTCTTCCCTTTCCCCCCCCCCCTGTCTCTTTTCTTTCTTCCCCCCCCCCTTCTCTTTCTCTTTTTCTCCCCTCTCCCTTCTCTTTCTCTCTCCCCCCTTTTCCCCGTCTCTTTTCTCTTTTTCTCCCCCCTTCCTGTCCTTTTCCTCCTCCCCCCTTCCCTTTTTCCCCTCCCCTTTTTCTCCCCGTCTCTTTTTTTCTCCCCCCTCTTCTCTCCCCCCTCCTCTCCTCCTCTCCCTCTTCTCTTTCCCCCCCCCTCCTCTTTCCCTCTCCTCTCCTTGTCTCTTTCCTTCTCTCCTCTCCCTCTTCTCTCCCCTCTCCTCTCCCCCCCTCTCCCATTTCTCTCCCCTCTCCGGTCTTTTTCCCCTCTCCCTCTCCTTGTCTCTTTCCTTCTCTCCTCCCCCTCTTCTCTCCCCTCTCCTCTCTCCCCTCCCCCCTTCTCTCTCCCTTCTCCCTTTTCTCTCCTCCTCTCCCCTCTCTCTCCTCCTCCCCCTCTCTTCCCCCTCTCCTGTCTCTTTCCCTCTCCTCTCCCCCTCTCCCTCTTCTCTCTCCCCTCTCCTCTCTTCCCCCTCTCCCTCTTCTCCTTCCTTTTTCTTCCTTCTCTCCCCCTCTCCCTCTTTCTCCTCTTCTCTCTCCCTCTCTTTCCTCTCTCTCCCCCTCTCCTGTCTCTTTCCCCTTTCCCCCCCCGCCCCCCCCCCCTTCTTAATTGGACGCACTGTTTGTTCGCCGAACATACGTCGGACAGTTTGACTATAATTCGTTTTTTAACTGAACTTTTAGTTCGCCGAACATGGTTCGGACAGTTCGACGAACTATGCTTCGTTCTTAACGGGCTTATAATGAGATGCAAGCTTCGGCTCGAACTTGCGGCAGAAGCGCAGCAGACAGCATGATCCATGATCTCTGAAATCAAGTCAACATGCTTTAATCATCCCTCTCAGGGTAATTCAACTAACTACTATATCATTTTAGGTTCCATAGACAAGGTTGCGCCTCCCACAAGTCAACAAATAGGTCAATTCCCTCCGAAGCGAGTGAAGTATCGACACTGTCACCCGTTCTTATTTTTATTTCTTCCTCATCCACAGGAGAGCTCTCTTTGCTCTCAACCAATCAATGGCAAGTTCGCCGAACTGGGCGAATATTCCCAGAACATGTTGAGCGCAGTTCGATGAATATCCCGAACTAGATTCGCGAAGCAAAAGTTCGTCCAATTAAGAACCAACTAGGTTGGCCAAGGTTCAACGAATAACCCGAACTATGTTCGCGAAGCGAATGTTCGCCCAATAATATTACGAACGGGCTTCACCCTCACCCCACTCCCACACTCCGAGCATGGGTTTCCGGCACCTTCCTCCAAACTCTGCCAGAACTGGATACGCCACTGAAGGGGCACTCTTTATCTCTGCGAGGCTGTCCCTCGACGCGGTCAGCGCCCTCCAGAAGGTTTGGATATACTAATTAATAAGACTGTGGATGCAAAATATACCCAGTAAACATGCCGGATCCGATTCGTATTCGATCCGGATCGGCTGGGAAGGACTGGCCAGATGATTCTTGCACACCGGCTTGCTTCCGGACCGGATCCGTTTGGCCAAAAACCTGACAC
>JABMCL010001501.1:242500-247500 GCA_018857735.1 Alviniconcha marisindica
GTGTGTGTGTGTGTGTGTGTGTGTGTGGTGTGTGTGTGTGTGTGCGCGCGGCCGCGCGCGGCGCTCTCTCTCTCTCTCTCTCTCTCTCTCTCTCTCTCTCTCTCTCTCTCTCACTCTCTCTCTCTCTCTCTCTCTCTCCACACACACACACACACCACACACACACACACACACACACACACACACACACACACACATACACATCTACCCTTCCTTTTTTCTGTGAGGGAACGAGGGACGGCAGTGAAACAGACCGAATGTTAAAACCCGCATTACGAATGTCTCGTTAAAATTCAGCAGGGACAGTCCACGGGTGAGAGATTGGTAGTCCGTAAGACTTGCTTAAAGGGGCACCGAAGGGAAGATGTTTCACGGGCCCTATCGACAATGATGTAAACATGGTGCTTAACGTCCACAGAAACTATAAGGACGGGGAGAAGGGGGGAGGGGGTTTGGAGGTGGGTGGAGATGGAGATCATATACCTATCGCTACGCTGTCACCACCAGAATGACTCCTGCATTAAGGTGGGCAGCGATGAGAGCCATTTTAATGTTTCGTTAATTGTGAGGGACAAAGTCACAAGACAGCGTCCACAGATCACTTTTCAAGAGAAAGGAGAGCCGAAGCGGATTCGAACCGAGGTCCCTCTGCTTACCAGCCTACCGCCTTACCACTAGGCCACACCGGCTCAAATATAACTATGGAAAACAAAATCTTTTAAATACACACGTACAGCACATGTTCACTCGATTTTAGGCCCTGACTGGTTTTTAAAAAAATCTTTCTTTTTTTAAATCGACGTTTGAAAGCCGCGCAAACACAACCGTCAGTGCTGCCCAGGCAGTCCAGCACCCCTCGTATCCGTGACGTCATGAAGAAGGTCGGCCTGTGTGGCACAAGTATTGAATACGTCACAAGCCAGCCTCTTTCTGCTCTTCGTTCGTAAAGAGCGAACGGACAAAATTGAGCCTCGTGGCGCTCACATTCGAAGCAAAAACTGTTCTTGTTTTTTAAATCTATATAATTTATGTAAATTACGTAAATTACTAGTTTGTTTATTACCTAACTTTCGTATTTTCAATAACTTCTTTGAGTTTTAAAATATAAAATATGTGTTATTGTGTACTATGATGTGGTTAACGTTCAGCCACGTTTTAATTTCTCTGATGAGATAATAAAGGAATCTTGAATCTTGAATATTTTTTTCAAATAAAAGTAAAACTGATAGAACAACCAAATAAAGCCTTCAAATTTCCAAATTTTCAGGCCAGAGTACATCTTGGCTTCGGATCCCCTTTAAAGGCTAACATGTCTCCAGACAAATATGCTGACGGCAGCAAACCCATAGACGCATGGTTAAGCCCATACGAGGAGGGCTATCATCAGCGGTCCTTACCATAATTCGAAAATTGTAGCTACAAAATAAGTCTCAGCTAACCACGCGCTTTAAACAGCAGTAGACACAGATTTGCGACCGCACTTTGTAGCAACAGCAGTTGACACAGACTTGCGACCGCACTTTGTAGCAACAGCTTCAGTTATACTTCTGCAATGTGTACGTTTGACGCAATAGCAAGCACAGGTTTGTAGCTACAAGCATGCACTTTGTGGAGACAACTTAAATTTCACCTACGCAAAGAGCACGTTTGAAGCAACAACAAGCACAAATTTGAGGCTGCAATTATGCACTTTGTAGCGACACATCACCTCGTGCAGCTGCCGGAAGGAAAAAAAATCAAGGCGCGGTTTTGTAGCGACAAAATTAACTCTGCAAAGACAAAACTGCCTCTCGTTTAGGCAGAGGCAAAGTGGCCACCAACTCTTGTGGTCGCAAAAGCCTCAAGTGTTCTTTAGTGCAGCCTCAAAAAATAATAATCTAAAAACAATTGTCGCTACGAAGACGGAAGTCGGTTTTCTCGCCGCAAAGCTCGTTTTGTCGTGGAAAATATGGCTCCCGTTTTTGGCAGCCACGAGCTATAAGCTGTTGATGCAAATGTACGTTTCTAACAGTTAAATATGATTGTTATTAGCACTATCACTGCTATCATTGACAACTTCTATACAGCGCTATTCTCTGCTCAGAGAACGTGTGTGTGTGTGTCTGTGTAACTATGTCTCTGCTCTTGAGCACTCATTGCGATACTGTCGCATGCGACTCTTGAGTGAGTGATTGCAACCTCCTCTTTTTTTCTTTTTTCTTCTCTCTCTCTCTCTCTCTCTCTCTCTCTCTCTCTCTCTCTCTCTCTCTCTCTCATTTTTCTGCTTCATATACAAATAGCGCGTTTTTTTCAATATCCAACAACGTGGTGTACTTATAGCATTATTTGTTTGTTACATGGATGGTGCCACGCGATACTGCTGCCGTCTCGGCGCGCGTTCTGTGTACAGGCTTATTATTATAACTGCCTTAGAACCATGCACATGTTTACAGTATTACTTCATCTCACGAAGGGTACACAGGGTGCATGTGTGTTTAGCCGGGATCTTTTACGTGCTACTGCGGTAACACGAAGGAGTAACGGATACCGAAATAAGAGTCAACACAGAAATATGGGTTTGTAGCAGTAGCTCTTGCTTTGTAAACAGCAAGTACGGGTTTGTAGCAGTGACTGTGGGTTTGTAGCAGTAACTGTGGGTTTGTAGCAGTAACTATGAGTTTGCAGCAGTGACTGTGGGTTTGTAGCGGTAACTATGGGTTTGTAGCAGTGACTGTGGGTTTGCAGCAGTAACTATGGGTTTGTAGCAGTGACTGTGGGTTTGTGACAGTAACTATGGGTTTGTAGCAGTAACTGTGGGTTTGTAGCCGTGACTGTGGGTTTGTAGCAGTCACTATGGGTTTGTAGCAGTAAATATGGGTTTGTAGCAGTGACTATGGGTTTGTGCAGTAACTATGGGTTTGTAGTAGTGACTGGGTTTGTAGCATTAAGTATGGGTTTGTAGCAGTGACTGTGGCTTTGTAGCAGTAACTATGGGTTTGTAGCAGTAACTATGGGTTTGCAGAAGTAGCTATGGATTTGTAGCAGTAAGTATGGATATGTAGCACTAACTATGGATTTGTAGCAATGACTGTGGGTTTGTAGCAGTAACTAACGGTTTGTAGCAGTGACTGTGGGTTTCTAGTAGTCGCTATGGGTTTGTAGCAGTAACTATGGGTTTGTAGCAGTGACTATGAGTTTGTGCAGTAACTATGGGTTTGTAGTAGTGACTGTGGGTTTGTAGCAGTATGGGTTTGTAGCAATGACTGTGGGTTTGGAGCAGTAACTATGGGTTTGTAGCAGTGACTGTGGGTTTGTGACAGTAACTATGGATTTGTAGCAGTAACTGTGGGTTTGTAGCAGTGACTGTGGGTTTCTAGCAGTCACTATGGGTTTGTAGCAGTAACTATGGGTTTGTAGCAGTGATTATGGGTTTGTGCAGTAACTATTGGTTTGTATTAGTGACTGTGAGTTTGTAGCAGGAAGTATGGGTTTGTAGCAGTGACTGTGGGTTTGTAGCAGTAACTATGGGTTTGTAGCAGTGTGTGGGTTTGTAACAGTAACTATGGGTTTGTAGCAGTAACTATGGGTTTGTAGCAGTGACTGTGGGTTTGTAGCAGTAACTATGGGTTTGTAGCAGTGACGGTTGGTTTCTAGCATTCACTATGGGTTTATAGCAGTAACTATGGGTTTGCAGCAGTGACTATGGGTTTGTGCAGTAACTATGGGTTTGTAGTAGTGACTGTTGGTTTGTAGCAGTAAGTATGGGTTTGTAGTAGTGACTGTGGGTTTGTAGCAGTAACTATGGGTTTGCCAAAATTGCTATGGATATGCAGCAGTAACTATGGGTTTGTAGCAGTGACTGTGGGTTTGTAGTAGTAACTATGGGGTTGTAGCAGTGACTGTGGGTTTGTAGTAGTGACTATGGCTTTGTAGCAGTGACTGTGGGTTTCTAGCAGTAACTATGGATTTGTAGCAGTGACTGTGGGTTTGTGGCAGTAATTATGGGTGTGTAGCAGCAACTATGGGTTTGTAGCAGTAACTATTGGTGTGTAGCAGCAAATATGGATGTGTAGTAGTCATTACGAGTCTGGAGCAGTGCATATGGGTTTGTAGCTACAAATGTACGCTTTGCAGCAATATTTGCTGGCCGAGACTCTGGGATTGCGGCAGCAAACACCGCCACCAATCGCTGGGCAGAGGCGGAGACGGGAAGCCTTTAGCACCATCAGACTGATTCTGCATTCAGATTGTCAGCTCTCTCTCTCTCTCTCTCTCTCTCTCTCTCTCTCTCTCTCTCTCTCTCTCTCTCTCTCTCTCTCTCTCTCTCTCTCTGCAAACGATCCATAATAAATAAATACTCGTGTACAGCAATCCTCCTCTTCCTTCTTCTCTCTCTCTCTCTCTCTCTCTCTCTCTCTCTCTCTCTCTCTCTCTCTCTCTCTCTCTTCTCTGTCCTCTCTCTGTGCAAACGATCCATAATAAATAAATACTCGTGTACAGCAATTCCTCCTCTTCCTCTTCTCTCTCTCTCTCTCTCTCTCTCTCTCTCTCTCTCTCTCTCTCTCTCTCTCTCTCTCTCTCTCTCTGTCTCTGCAAACGATCCATAATAAATAAATACTCATGTACAGCAAGCAACCTTTGGAGGACATCCTCCTCCTCCTCCTCCTTCTTCTTCTTCCACAGCGCTGATTATGCAGAGGCCCAGAATAACACCAGCAAGAGAAAGACCGCAAAACAGATCTGACGGACCACGCAGCATCACCCCATCGACCAAAGGCCTCGACCCCCATCTCACGGGTAGGATCTGGCAGAGAGGACATCATTTTATCCCTCCGCTGTCAACTCCCTCGCCACAATCCTATGAACTTACTAACTATACTCGTTACGGGCGTAAGGGATGCCCTGGTGCGGAGCCAGACGGCAGTCAATCAGGTGTTAACACCTCTCAACGGATAAACCAAAACTACAGAGGAGGAGGAGGGAGTGAAGAAGAAAGAAAAAAAATCGATGCGTTCCTGAGA
>JABMCL010001501.1:255000-262500 GCA_018857735.1 Alviniconcha marisindica
TGTGTGTGTGTGTGTGTTGTGTGTGTGTGTGTGAATGAGTATGTGAGCGAGTGAGTGTGTGTGTGTGTGTGTGTGTGTGTGTGTGTGTGTCTGTGTGTGTGTGTGTCTGTGTCTGTGCGTGCGTGCGTGCGTGCGTGCGTGCGTGCGTGCGCGCGCGTGCCTGCGCGTAACATGGTTATCGTTTGATAGGCGATAATGGTAGACTACAACATTTAAGGTTCTGTGTAGTTTGAAATGTCTGTTAACGTGGTTTTTGTCATAAGATGTGCGTACAGCGCAGTGAGTTTAACTCTGGTTAGAGAAGGGCGCTTGATAAGAAATATCTGTTATTATTATTATTATTGCGCACTTTGACAGAAATCCTTTTACGTGCTCATGCGAAGTGGAGGGGAGACAACGGCCTAAAAGCGGTTTCAAATTTGGCGCTTCTATTGGTCGTTTTTTTTCAGCGTGACGGCGCGGCAAGCGCGGCAGTGGAAGGGTTAAATCAGCATCGTGTGCATGCAGGCGTCTCGAAGTGTTCACGAGAGCTGATCGCCGTCCTGTCTACGGTACATGGTCGCCTCAGGGTGAATGGTAAGGGGCAGTAAAAAGAAGGGGGGGGGGGGGGGGCGGGGAGGAAGGAGAGAAAACGAAGAAAAAAAGAAGAAAAAAAGAGAGAAAAACAATGAAGAAAAAAAAAAAAAAAAAAGAAAGTGAAGAAAGAAAAGAAAAAAAAGAAGAAGAAAAAAGAAAAAAAGAAGAAGAAAAAAAAAAACGAAGAAAAAAAAGAAAAAAAGAAGAAAAAAAAGAAAAGAAAAAAGAAAGAAAACAAACCAAAAAAACAACAACAAAAACAAAAAAACGAAGAAAAAAAAGAGAAAACCAAATAAAAAGAAAAGCGGGGATGGTGGGGGGGGGGGGGAGGGGGAGGGGGGGGAGTGGGGTGGGCATGTAGGCGTGGGGAGGGGGAAGGGGGAGGAGGACAGGAAGACTTAAAAGAAAGACAGTAATTATCCTTCTGGCTGCGACAGGATACATCCGAAACTGAGGGGTTAAAGCAAGGAGGAGGAGGAGGCTGACGAATTCAACTTTGCCGCTACTCGAGTTAACACCGTCGCTAGTGATCTAAGACCTTTCCTTCGCTTCACTACAAACGGCGGCCGCTCATTGGCTGGCGTAGCCAGTGCGTCCGTTTGGAATTTGGCATGCTGTATTTGAATCGGACAGGTTGTGATGGTGATGTAGAGCTTCATGATTTCGGATGTCAGTTGACATATTAGGGACAAACTGTGACTAATGCCGAAGCACGGTTCAGTGTTGCTTTACGTCCACAGAAACCGTAAGGCTCGTTAGGACGGGGAGCCCAGGACGGCCACCTCGACTTTCACACATCTCTTGAGCTCCGACAGACAGGTTGTTAAGACCATTTTGCTTTACGTCCACAGAAGCGAGGTGGCTTATTAGGAACGGGGGGGGGGGAGGAGGCGGGGAGGAAGCGGGGGTGTGGGGCGGGGGGGGGGGGGGGCGGGGGAGGGAAGGCGGGAGGGGGACGAAACAGTGAAGGCTCGACCGCGGATACCGCCCGAAAAAGACCGGAGAGACCGTGGACCGCCGCCAGAACAATGGAAGTGTTAAGGCGGTGTCCCCTCGCCATTGCCCAGCGACTTGTGCACTGCGCAATTGCTGTTTCAACTGCCGTGCTTGGGCAGAGTCACAAGGACAATGTCCGTTGCATGCTGTTGAGGGACAACTCGAAGCGAAAGAAGTCCAACTTTCGCAGCCCAGCTCCACCTCCCTACTCATGATCTCTTCTGGGCTAACTTGAAGGTCCATCTCCACCTCCCTCCTCTAGATCTCTTGATTTTTTTTTTATATCTCGCCTGGAACCTTGTGCAGGTTGTTGTCGTTGGTCGCTTTTTATATAGCGCTGTTCTTCGCTCTCGAGCAGACTCACTCTCGCATGTGATTCTACACTGGTGAACAGTTTTTCATAGCGCGTTTTTTAATATCCACTGAAGTGGTGTACTTACAGCGCTGGCATGGCTGGTGCTACGTGAAACTGCTGCCGTCTCGGCGCAAGTTCTGTGTACACCATACAACCATGCACCATGTCACTTCATGCAAAGCCATGTACGTAAGGTGCATGCGTGTTTAGCTGTAACCTGCCGCCTGCACTTTTGGCAGAACGACCGGGATCTTTTACGTGCTACTGCGGTAACACAGGGGTGGAACGGATACCAAAATAAGAGTCGGCACAGAAGTTGACCCTGGAGAGAAAATTCTCCCGCCACCTCTGCTGGGATCGAACCCGCGACCTTTCATTCACAGTCGGCGCTCTACCGTGAGCTATCCCGGCTGCACACTTGACATGGCCCAGCTATGCTGAAGCTATCGTGTTTCTGTAGCTCACTATCCTTTGTTCATACGGCTATGCTAATACTCTATCCGTTTGAGATTATCATACGGCTATGCTAATACACTATCCGTTTGAGATTATCATACGGCTATGCTAATACACTATCCGTTTGAGATTATCATACGGCTACGCTAATACACTATCCGTTTGAGATTATCATACGGCTATGCTAATACACTATCCGTCTGAGATTAGGTGGGACGGACCTCCTAAACCATACGGCCGAAACGACCCGTGTATCGGCGCCTTATCTGGATGGCCAATGGCGAATGGTCGCTGTCCGTTGCCCAGATCTGTGCGCTGAAAATTCGGCCAAGAATTAAGCCCTAACTTCTCTCAACGTTGTCCCCGTCTCCCTCTTCCCCTCTTCCTCTTCCTGTTCCTAGCTCTCCTCTCCTTCTCTGTTACCATCAGCACCACCATTAACATCCCCGTCGTCACCATCTTCTCCATCGGCAACAATATCAATCATCACAGAGAAAGACTGCAAAAGACGGGAGGGTAAAGACACACAGAGAGACAGAGACAGAGAGACGGACAGAGAGGCACAGAGAGAGACAGAGACGGACAGACAGAAAGGCATAGACAGACAGAGACGGACAGACAGACAGACAGACAGACAGACAGACAGGTAAGTAATCTGGTGTTTTACGCCCAGTCAACCAGTACGGTTATCTCAGGGTGTAGACAGACATGTAGACAGAGGACAGACATGTAGACAGAGGACAGACATGCAGACAGAGGACAGACATGCAGACAGAGGACAGACATGCACACAGAGGACAAACATGTAGACAGAGGACAAACATGCAGACAGAGGACAAACATGCAGAGGACAAACATGCAGAGGACAAACATGTAGACAGAGGACAAACATGCAGACAGAGGACAAACATGCAGAGGACAGACATGCAGACAGAGGACAGACATGCAGACAGAGGACAGACATGCAGACAGAGGCAGTCGGCAGAGCGGTAGATTGAAAAGCCAGACGGAATACAGACGCGGGTTCGATTCCCTGGTGCGGCCTGGAATTTCATATTCATGTGTGTGTGTGTGTGTGTGTGTGTGTGTGTGTGTGTGTGTGTGTGTGTGTGTGTGTGTGTAGCGTGTGTGTGTGTGTGTGTGGGGTGTGTGTGTGTGTGTGTGTTTTTTAGTGGTGTGTGTTGTGTGTGTGTGTTTTGTGTGTGTGTGTGTGGGTGTGTGTTTTGTGTGTGTGTTTGGTGTGTGTGTGTGTGTATGTGTTGTGTGGTTGTGTGTGTGTGTGTTGTTGTGTGTGTGTGTGTGTGTGGTGTTTGTTGTTTGTGTGTGAGTTGTGTGTGTGTTTTGGGGTGTGTGTGTGAGTGTGTGTGTGGTGTGTGTGTGGTGTGGTGTGTGGTGTGTGTGTGTGTGTGTGTGTGTGGTGTGTGTGTGTGTGTGTGTGTGTGTGGTGTGTGGGGTGTGTGTGTGTGGTGTGGTGTGTGTGTGTGTGTGTGTGTGTGTGTGTGGGTGTGTGCGTGTGTGTGTGTGTGTGTGTTGTGTGGGTGTGTGTGTGTGTGGTGTGTGTGTGTTGTGTTTGTTTTTCCGATTTTACTTATGTAAATTGTTTTGGTAAACTATGCTCTACATGTGTACAGAATATCATATTTAGGTTAATATGTATCATGTGAGCGCTCAGGGCGTTGAGGAGCGCATGATAAATATACATTATTATTAGTCACACACACACACACACACACACACACACACACCACACACACACACACACGTACGCACGCAGCACGCACACACACACACACACACACACACACACACACACACACACACACACACACACACACGTACGCACGCACGCACGCGCGCACGCACGCACGCACACGCACACACACACTCACAGAGGCACCCGCACACACACACAAAGCATTCTGACTATACAAAGCGAAATATACACAGCTTAAAACGGACAGCAAACGCCCGGGAGACTTGGAATGGATAAACAGGCAAGGCGACCGGAATATGCTGAAAATCCAGCAATACAAACGCAAGACTCATGGCTTTCGTGCTTTCTCTTGCCTGGACCACTTTGATTCACTCCCACGGACCCTTTGACATGCTTTCCAAACCCCGTATCTTTAAAGCAACTGAAAACCTTCCTCTTTACCCTATTTCCCCCCAAATAATATCTATACCCAGTTTCTGCTACGGTCCTGTGTGGTGCTGTTGTGTGTTGTGTGTGTGTGTGTGTGTGTGTGTGTGTTTGGGGGTTTTGGTGGTGTGTGTGTTGTGGTGGGGCGCGCGCGTGCGTGCGTGCGTGCGTGCGTACGTGTGTTTCCTATAATGCCTTATGTAAATTGTTTTGGTAGAAATCCTTACGTGCGTTATAAATACTGTATTTAGGTCATATTTGAGTGAGCGCTCAGGGCGTTGAGAGCGCATGATAAAAGTACATTTATTATTATTAATATTTGCGGGATGGATAAAGAAGTGCCATACAGAAAGAAAAAAGAAAAAGAAAAAAAGAAAAAAACAAACTTTCATTCCGCCTGCCGTCGATTTTATCATTGGCGGGAGCTGCCCCAAGTATCATTTTGTCGCGACAAAAGTTTTTCACACAAACACTTTTTTGTCGCGACAAAAACATCTTTGCCGCGACAAAAAGCATTTTGGCCGCGACAAACTTTTGGCACCTGTCTTTTGGCCAACGTTTTCGCACAAAATTTCTTTTTGTCGCAACCAAAACCGTGTTTGTCCGACAAACTTTTGTCGCGACAAAAATGATACTTTGGCAGCTCCCGCCAATGCTAGTTGTTGCCCTTGCAGTGTTGTGCCGCTGTCCTACTTTAGCAAAAGATCTGTGTAAAGTAAGTAAACATGGTGCTTAACGTCCACAGAACCATAAGGCTTATTAGGGACGGGGGAAGTGGGAGAGGGGAAGGCGAACTGGGGGGGGGGAAAAGGGAGTTCTATAACTATCGTACGCTGTCACCACCAGAATGAAATCCCCATTAAAGATGGGCAGGGACGAGAGCCATTTTAATGTTTCATAATGGGGGGACAAAGTCACAAGGGACAGGTCCACAGACCAAAATTTTTGAAGAAAAAGGGAGCCGAAGCAGATTCGAACCGAGGTCCCTCTGCCTTACGCCTTACCGCTGGGCCAAACCGACTCTCTAACCGTGTGGCTGACCGGTTACAGTGAATTATCTGTCGGCACCGTACAGTTGTCACATCGCTTTGGAAAATGTCTCGCGAGATTGCTGACATCTTGCGAACAGTTCGTGCTTTTTGCTCAGTGTCGAGTGTTAAGTCGCCTTAAATATCTGAGAACCGTAGTGTGAGCATTGTTTTAACCTAGGTTAGTTGTAAGAAATGAACCCCTGGGGAAAGCAGCTGTGCCGTTTTGGGGACTTTTTTAAAAATTTCGACTTTTCTTCAAATTTTCCCTCTTGAACAGAAAAGTGACGAGATGGGAGAGAGAGAGGAGAGAGGAGAGAGGAGAGAGAGAGAGAGAAAAGAAAAGAGACAGAAAACAGAGACGAAAACAGAAGACAAGCCCAGAAAAAAACAAGACAGAGAGTGGAGTCAACGCCAAAGTTTAAATATTAAAGGATATTTGCACAGAGAGAGGAGAAAAGAGAGGGGGAGAGAGAGAAAAGAGAGAGAGAAGGGGAAAAGGAAAAAGACAGACAGACAGACAGACAGACAGACAGACAGACAGACAGACAGACAGGAAAAGCAAGACAGAGAGAGACAGAGAGGCACAAGGAGCGAAACACAGAAGTAACTAGTAAGTAACTTGATGCTTTACGCCCAGTCAGTTAACCAGTACGGTCATATCAGGGCGATCCGAGAGGGCGAAAAGAAGGAGGAAAGAGGAGAAAAAGTGGGGTGGGGCGAGGGTGGGGGTGGGGGACGTGGGGGTGGGAGGGAGAGACAAACCCACACAGATCTAGACGAACACCGACAAGGACAGATGCGCAAGGTAGAAGAGGCTGCATTTTGCTTTGCGGTTCTGTTTACACGTGTCAAATCGGGTAGAATCTGTGATGTTTTCACGCACACATACATTTTTCAAACCGCTGCGTATCACTGAATTTGGCGAAAGCAATTTCCAAATTGAACAGATTCGGATTTTTCTGTTGGAATAAGCCTACCACCAGCCCGGCCCCCCCTAACTCCCCCCCCCCCCCCCCCCCCCCCCCCCCCCACACACACACACAAACTCGCCCAATCCACCCCCCCCCCCCCCCCCCCCCCCCACCCCCCCCAAACCCCCAAAAGACCGGGGATAAAAACCCAACTAACACACGAGCGCGCGCGCATACTTCCTTTTTTTATTTTTTTTTCCCTTTTTTTTTTACATACCTTTTTTTACAATGATCAAAGATAAAATAAAAACAAAAGTCATAAAAAATTTTCCCCCACCCCCCCACACAAAAATCAACAAAAAAAACAAACCTTTTAAATCACACATACACTTGTTTGCACTCGTAAAAACACGCATATACATGTACTTCCCCTTTTAACCCCCCCCTCTCCCTTCCCCCCTCTCTCTCCTCTTCTCCTCTTTCTTTTCCTTCTCTCTCCTCTCTCCTCTCTCTTAATCGGAGTTCTACTGTATCTTGTTTTACTCCTGACGACAACGCTGGTATTAGATTCAAACATACCTCGTTAGAAGCTGTCGGCGACAAAATCAGACCAACATCACAGCAGACGACAATATCTCTCTGCCGCCAGCCGTCACAGTAACTGACACCGTCCAAGAACACACTGAGAAGTCCCTGTCTTTTGCTCACTCTTTTTTCTTTCTTTTTTCTTTTTTCTTTCCCCCCTCCCTCCACACGCACACGTGCGCACTCACGAGATGCACGCGTTGGGGTAAAATTTTTCTAAAAAGGCTTCCTGGTGCGGAAAAAAAGTTTTTCGTTTTTTGCGGTCTTTCCGTTATTTTCTGCCCGATCGGTTTAAAGCGACAAGGGGATCCCTCCTTTCGGGGGGGAACCCCGCTAGGTTAACCTCGTTTTTTCCCTGTTTGGGTCCTCTCGTGCTTTTGACCTCTCCTGCGCCTGCGTGGCGCGCACTGTCGGTGACGTCACGAAAATAGGGTTGGCGGGCTGTGTCAA
>JABMCL010001501.1:270000-275000 GCA_018857735.1 Alviniconcha marisindica
CCAGGTCACTGCCATGACAGCATTCTTCCAAACACTCCAAACGCTCCAGGTCATTCTTCCGAACACTCCAGGTCATTCTTCCGAACACTCCAGGTCACTGCCATGACAGCATTCTTCCAAACACTCCAAACGCTCCAGGTCATTCTTCCGAACACTCCAGGTCATTCTTCCGAACACTCCAGGTCATGCCATGACAGCATTCTTCCAAACATCCAACGCCGGTATTTAACACTCAGTTCATTCTTACTCCATTTCAACAGATTTTAATGAACGTTAGGACTCCAAAGTAATCTAAAAAATAAATAAGGGGGGGGGGGGGGGGGGGTCGGGGCGGGGGGGGGGGGGGGGATGACGGGGGCTTACCCCGAAATTCTCACAGGTTTTGTAGTGTCATATTAACGTAGCGTTCTTTTTCTTTCTTTTTTTTTCTTTTTTTTAAGCGTTTATATGTTTGGATATTACACGATACACGGTTTTCATCTGCTATCTACGGCTTGTGTCAGATCAGAATCGGACGAGTGGAGCAAGTTTAAACCAACATTTTACACGATCAGATGCTCTACGGTGACATCATGGTGTGTGGTTTCCCATAGCAACTGATGGTAGGTCGCATAGTCATAATTATAACCGTCAAATCGAAGATGGACCGAGAGCTCAGGAGCTGTGTGAACAGGGTGGGAGGTGGGGGTGGGGGTGGGTGGGGGGGGGGGGGGGGGGGGCTCTCGATCATTCCATATCCCATTATTTCCCCATCCCCAATAAGCCCGGAGTGGTTCTGTGGACGTAAAGCGCCATGAAAGTAGAAAGACAAGAAGAAGGATCATATATAGCTCTTTTTTTTTATAGTCTGGAAGATTTTCTGTACCAGTATAGCGACATTCACACGCAGCCGCGAGGACGGACACAGAGAGTTACCCCCCCCCCCCCCTCCCCCCTCCTCCCCCCCCCCCCCCCCCTCCCCCCCCCCTCCCTCCCACGTTTCCTGCTTATTAATAGATTTAAACCCAAGCTAAACGTCGCGTGCGCTTGGACCAGGTTAGAACGTGATGGGCTATAAACGTTTTGCGCTTGAACGTGCCGTTGATTTTACATCGATTTTAGGCCTATAAGGTGACTTTTTCGGACACCATCACTTGTTTTAGGAGCTCATTACCGCCTTGTGCGCTCTTTTGCCGCGCTTCTTTTCGACGTCATCAAAATGTTTTCGACGGAGAAAGGCTTTCACGAGGTGACTGCATGACGTCACTTCAGCAAGCGACTTTGCGCTGTATTCGGAACGCACTTTTGGGCGGCATATAATGTCCTTGCAAAGCAGCCCCTGTTTGGTGAGCCGGTGTGGCCCAGCGGTAAGGCTCTAGGCTGGTAAGCAGAGGGACCTCGGTTCGAATCCGCTTCGGCTCTCCTTTCTCTTCAAAAGTTGTGGTCTGTGGACACCGTCTTGTGAAGTTTTCCCTCACAATTAATGAAACGTTAACATGGCTCTCATCACTGCCCATCTTAATGCAGGAGTCATTCTGGTGGTGACAGTGTAGCGATAGGTATATAATCTCCCTCTTCCCCCACCTCCACACTCCATCCCCCCCCCACCCCCCACCCCCCCCCCCCCCTTCTCTCTGTCCCTAATAAGCCTTATGGTTTCTTTGGACGTTAAGCACCATGTTTACTTACTGACTTACCTCCTGTTTTCTCTAAAGACTCCCTCCCTAGTAAAGATAGCCCTGATATAACTGTACTGGTTGACTGGGCGTAAAACACCAAGTTACTTACTCCCCAGTAAACATGCCGCATCCGATTCGGAAACGTTTTGTTTACGACCAGATATGACCATTACAGCCAAGGTGCAGCCGGAATCGGGCTGTATGCGTTTTTATCATTGGCGAGAGCTGCCACAAGTCTCATTTTTGTCGCCACAAACGCGCGTTTGTCGCGACAAACACGTGTTTCTCGCGACAAAACACGTCTTTTTGTCGCGACAAAAGTAAGCCTGTCGAGACAATTGTGTCGCGACAAAATTATGTTTGCCGCGATAAAACTTTTGTCGCGACAAACATGTGTTTGTTGCGACAAAAGTTTTGTCTCGACAAGCATACTTTTGTCCCGACAAAAGTATGCTTGTCGCGACAAAAGACGTGTTTGTCGTGACAAAACTTTTGTCGCGACAAAAATGATACTTGTGGCAGCTCCTGCCAATGTATACGTTTTGCACAATATGATCCGGGTCCCATTTGGTTCTAATTGACCGTGTCAGGTTTTGGCTAAACGGATCCGGTCCGGAAGCAAGTCGGTGTCCAAGAATCATCGGGCCCACTTCTGGAAAACGCTTCGGAACTGACCGGATCCGGATCGGATGGGAGTCGGATCTGGCATATGTTCACCGGCATGTGGCCCCTTTAACTGGGTCTGAATTTTTATGCATTTTCGTGTATTGTTACTTCGGTGGCGTTCACGTACCTCGTGTTTACTCGCATGCCAGGTGAGAGTTCCCGTAGGCGATTCGGTTCTTTGTCGTTGTGTTTGTGTGACGTCTTTCGAGTGACAATTATCTTCCTTTGTTGTTGCTTTTTTTTTTTTTTTTTTTTTTTTTTTTTTTTTCTCTCTCGAAAGGATGTTTCTTTGTAGCATAGTTAACGTCTCTTTTCTCTTTCGAGTGACAATTATCTTCCTTTGTTGCTGCTTTTTTTTTTTTCTTTTTTCTTTCTCGAAGGAATGTTTCTTTGTAGCATAGTTAACGTCTCTTTTTTTTTCAAGAATGTTCGCAGAAGGAATTTGTATGAGCAATAGAAATGCTTCGGCAGGAAAAGGGTTTGTCTTCTCTTTCAGATCTGGACTGGGCATACACTCTGCACAAGTTGTAACATAGGATGAGTCTCTCTCTCTCTCTCTCTCTCTCTCTCTCTCTCTCTCTCTCTCTCTCTCTCTCTCTCTCTCTCTCTCTCTCTCTCTCTGAATTCTTTCTCTTTCACTTCTCTCTCTCTCTCTCTCTCTCTCTCTCTCTCTCTCTCTCTCTTCTCTCTCTCTCTCTCTCTCTCTCTCTCTCTCTCCTCTCTTGTGTGTTTGTGTGTGTGTGTGTGTGTGTGTGTGTGTGTGTGTGTGTGTGTGTGTGTGTGTGTGTGTGTGTGTGTGTGTGTGTGTGTGTATCAGCAAAACTCTGTGCCACGAATGAAGGCCAACAAAACTACATACTCTATCTCAGCAGATAAGTCCAAGCTGGTGACAAAAGAAGAAGGAGAAAGAGAGGGGGGGACAGACAGAGAGACAGAGACAAAGCGACAGAGGGGCAGAGAGAGAGAATGAGAGAGAGAGACAGAAACAGAGAGAAACAGAGAGAGGGAGAGAGAGAGGGAGAGAGAGAGAGAGAGAGAGAGAGAGAGAGAGAGAGAGAGAGACGGAGAGAGACAGAGACAGAGACAGAGAGAGAGAGACGGAGAGAGAGAGACAGACAGACAGACAGACAGACAGACAGACAGACAGACAGACAGAGACAGAAACAGAGACAGAGACACAGACACAGAGACAGACACAGAGAGAGTTAGACACAGAGAGAGAGAGACACACACACTCACACACAGACCGAGAGAAGGGAGTTAACAGTGATCCGCTGACGTCACGCGAAAAACAAGGGAGACGACAACAACATTGGAGAGTTAATCATCTGCAGTAACTTTCGCTGGTCATGAAGAAACAGGAGACAAAGGAAATCCACTAAAATCCACACAAAAACAAATCCTTGCTCACACAGGAAGCTCCACGTTGGAAATACCCGTAACACCCTAATGTTTTCCTTTTTTTTATTCTTTGGAGGGGGGGGGGAGAGGGGGGAGGGGGGGAGGGGGGGGTTGCTTTTTGTTTTTGTTTTAATGTAGACTCGATGACGTAGGCTACGTGCAGTATGTAAGTCTATAAACTTGGGAGATAAGTAAACAACTCTTCGCTCGAGGGTAGACTCTTTGATCACGAACCCCCCACCCCCCACCCCACACCCCCCCCCCCCCCCCCCCCCCCCCCCCACCCCGAGAAAAAAAAAGCTCACGTTAGCATATGCTAGCCTCAGAGTTAAAAAGAAAAGAAAAAAAGGGTTGGGGGGGGGGGGGGGAAGGGGAAGAAAAAAAAGGATTGTAACTGGAAATAACGATAATGCAGCTAGGATCTGGACTTCTGTAAAAGCAACAATAAAAGGGGAATTAACCACGCTGGATTGACGTCACATGACCCAAATTTCCTGCAAGGGACAATAATGAAGTACTAAAAAAAAAAAGGGGGTTGCGGGGGGAGGGGGAGAGGCTGGGGGTGGAGGGGTAGAGGAGGGGTGAGCACGCAATAACAGGAGAATAGCCCACGGTTCTCTGAGACTGTCTACCAAACCTTTGTAAACAAGATTCCGGCTGAGGAGTGAACTCTAGAAACATCAAGATTAATCTAGCTGATAAATCTCTTACAGGAGCTTTCGGCCCGTCTTCTCAGGTACGGCTTAGACAGAAGTCATTAGAACGGCACTAGCTATCTCTCTTTAGCAAATATATAGCATATTTATTTAGGTCAAATGGAGTATAAATCATGTGATATTTGTCGTGTTTATGTACAGTCCAAGCCTTGTAAAATATATATATATAATGAAACTAAAAATCTGAAACAAGGACGTCTACTAGCGTTCTAAACCAAGATCCAAGCACATTAACGTTGAAAGGAACGTTTTTAACTCTCTCTCTCTCTCTCTCTCTCTCTCTCTCTCTCTCCTCTCTCTCTCTCTCTCTCTCTCTCTCTCTCTCTCTCTCTTGTATCAAATTTCACTCACTCATTCATCCGACAAATGATGCCTGTAATTTTATATTTACTCATCAGCAGCACTAAACCTAAACTACAATCCTTGTAGAATAAGGTTTTAGAGCTCGAGTTCGAGTTTTCCCGTCTCTCTCAGACACAGAGAGAGACTGAGGTTTTCGAGTGACTGCCATTGCAAAGACTGGTCATTTGAGACCAATTTTATAGTAAAAAGAAAGAAA
>JABMCL010001501.1:285000-287500 GCA_018857735.1 Alviniconcha marisindica
CATTGGTTTAAAAAGAAGGGGAAAAAAAGGGGCAAATAACTTATGTATACTTTATTTTGTTTCGCTCTGCTTGGTGGTATATAACCATGTAAATGACTGCCCTGAGAATTAATTAGGTCCAAAATCTCCTGGATGGTGCACGCGCAACACACGCACTCACGCACGCACGCACGCACACGCACACACACACACGCACGCACGCACACATGCACACATGCACACACACACACACACACACACACACCACACACACACACACACACACACACACACACACACACACACACACACACACACACACACACACGTCGCGCACGCACGCACGTACACCACACACACACGCACGCACGTACACACACACACACACACACACACACACACACACACACACACACACACACACACACACACACACACACACACACACACACACACACACACACACAAACACACACACACACGCACGCACCCCACACACACACACACACCACACACAACACCCCACACACACACACACACACACACACACCACACACACACACACACACACACACACACACACACACACACACACACAACACACACACACACACACACACACACACACACACACATTCCTCGACATTAGCGGTCGATTTATTTTCTCTCCAAACCTTCGGGAATAAATATAGATCTTTTCTTTTTAAATAGAAAAGAAATAATAGCCAAACGATCGTCTGTTCACTGGTCACAGTGTATCATGACCTTGACCGCTTTACTCTCTGGGGTCACGGCCGTCTGGAAAGCTCGCACAGTCTCGCTGAGCGAGAAGTGGTGCGTGATGAGTGGAGCGACGTCAATGGCTCCTGATTCCACAAGAGACAGGGCCGTGGGGTAACTGGAAGAACGGGCAGAAAACACAACTGAAGACAGGAAACCGACTGAAGGCAAGAAAAAGACTGAAGGCATGAAACGACTGAAGACAGGAAACAAAGGGCAGAAAACACAACTGAAGACAGGAAACCGACTGAATGCAAGAAAAAGACTAAAGGCAGGAAGCAACTTAAGACAGGAAACAAAGGGCAGAAAACACAACTGAAGACAGGAAACCGACTGAAGGCAAGAAAAAGACTGAAGACAGGAAACAAAGGGAAGAAAACACAACTGAAGACAGGAAACCGACTGAAGGCAAGAAAAAGACTGAAGTCAACAAACAACTTAAGACATGAAACAAAGGGCAGAAAAAACAACTGACGACAGGAAACCGACTGAAGACAAGAAAAAGACTGAAGGCAGGAAACAACTTAAGACAGGAAATAAAGGCAGAAAACACAACTGAAGACAGGAAACCGACTGAAGACAAGAAAAAGACTGAAGGCCGGAAACTACTTAAGACAGGAAACAAAGGGCAGAAAACACAACTGAAGACAGGAAACCGACTGAAGACAAGAAAAAAACTGAAGGCAGGAAGCAACTTAATAGAGGAAATGGGAGAACTGCCTATATTATGGTAACTCGAAGAAAAGGCAGGAAATCAGAATTAATGAACACAGAAAATAACTAGTGGAGACGGGAAAGGAATAAAGACACGAGACATCTAAGACAGAAAACGATTATTAAATTAAAGATAGCAAACGACTTAAGACAGGAAACAAACAAAAACATACAAGCAAACAAAATAAAGACAGGAACAGCTGTATTTATTCAAAAAATCTAGACAGTAAAATTTAATACAATTAAGAAAGAAAATCGCTTTAGAATATACCGCAGTTATCGCTAACGACTCGTTGCATCATTTAAGAAAATGAAACTCTCTCTCTGTCTCTCTGACTCTATGTCTCTGTCTGTCTGTCTGTCTGTCTGTCTGTCTGTCTGTCTGTCTCTCTGTCTCTGTCTCTGTCTCTGTCTCTGTCTCTCTCTCTCTCTCTCTCTCTCTCTCTCTCTCTCTCTCTCTCTCTCTCTCTCTCTCTCTCTCTCTCTCTCTCTCAAACTCTTCTATCAGTCCACGTAGCTTGTTCACCGATGATAGAAAGCAAATGATTCGGTGCTGTCGGAGTATCGCAAGTGAAGTCTGCGAGTCCTGATTGGCTAATTGTTTCTATCACTCAGAATTTGGCGACACGCTGCATACACTCACCAGTTGGCATATCGGAAAATCCCTTTGATGTCAATTTCTCGCGTGGCAGCCAGAGTGATTGGCAGCTGGGGTTGAGGGGAGCCACGCCCAACTAGAATCACGCTTCCCCCTGGGTGGGTAGCCTGAAGAATTAGACATTGAAACATCCTTAGACATTGAAACATCCTTAGACACTGAAACATCCTTAGACATTGAAACAGCCTTAGACATTGAAACAGCCTTAGACATTGAAACAGCCTTAGACATTGAGAACTCCTTAGACATTGAAAACTCCTTAGACATTGAAACAGCCTTAGACATTGAGACATCCTTAGACATTCAAAAACTCCTTAGACATTGAAACATCCTTAGACTTTGAAAACTCCTTAGACATTGAAACCTCCT
>JABMCL010001501.1:292500-297500 GCA_018857735.1 Alviniconcha marisindica
ATTGCATTAGCCATAGGAACCGATCAGCGGTAATAACAATAGTATATGCAAACACCACTTTCGTGTGGATCGTCCTCGGCGGAATGGCATCACTACGCGCCATCCTCCTTGTCATCGTCATCATCATCATCATCATCATCATCATCATCAGATCAACAGCAACAACAATATCAACAGCATCACTCCACCACCAAGCTCGCGTTGCCATCGTCCTACTTGAAGCAGAAGTCCGCAGGATGGGAAAAGAATCTGCAGATGTTTCCGTCGACAGGGGGCGTGGCGCAGAACTGAACATCCGGGCACAAGTTGTAGCGGCCATGTTTGCAGACCTTACACCTTCGGCAGGGAACTCCCGGCTCAATAGCGACACGATCACCTAGGCACGGCACAAAGACAATATTTCTAAACTTAAAAGCCAAAAATAGAACAGCCCTTGAGAAATGTACTCACTTATACGACGACACACAAAGAGCAATTAAAAACACAAGTGCTTTCGACACATGGTCTTCGTCTGGTGTAGAAGAGACTGAGATAGAAAATAATTTAAAGAATAAGAAAGTACAGAAGAAGATAGACAAGAAGTTGAAGTAAAAGGACTAAAGGTAGATTTAAAACCACGTCATCGAAATGACGAAACTTAGGAAGAGCACGATATACATTTTTTTTTTTTTTTTTTCAATAACAATAGAATAGGAAAAATTCCTCATTTTTGTCATTTTGATGACGTCGTTTTAAATCTACGTTTAGATCCTTAACATTGTTTTACTTCAACTTCTTGTCTACCTACTTCTCTGCTTCAAGTACTTCCTCCTTCTTTTATTATTTTCTATCTCTTTTCTACACCAGACGAAGACCGTGGGTCGAAAGCGCTTGTGTGTTTTTTATTGTTCTTTATGTGTCGTCGTATAGGTGAGTACTTTTCTCTAGAACTGTTCTGTTTTGTCAACCTCACCAGCAGTTGTTCACTCATTCTTTAAATGCCAAACCAAACTAAACAGAAAGCCTTCTTAGACTGCTGACGGTAAGCCGAACTACGGTAAGGCCGAACATCATTGTCAGTCAGCGTCTAGCCACAACTTTCGTGTGGATCTTTCTGCCGAAACAAGAAGAGGCATTTTAGCCTACAATCAACACACAGTTAAAGGAGTTAATCACCGCTGGAATGACGTGAGATAAACACCAGAACAAAGAACTGAGTCGCCTACACTAACTCTCATCTTGCATCAGAGGAAGTGCAAGATACATAAACTCAACCAAAAGATACATCCTCGTCAACACTAACTCTCATCTTGCATCAGAGGAAGTGCAAGATACATAAACTCAACCAAAAGATACATCCTCGTCAACACTAACTCTCATCTTGCATCAGAGGAAGTGCAAGATACATAAACTCAACCAAAAGATACATCCTCGTCAACACTAACTCTCATCTTGCATCAGAGGAAGTGCAAGATACATAAACTCAACCAAAAGATACATCCTCGTCAACACTAACTCTCATCTTGCATCAGAGGAAGTGCAAGATACATAAACTCAACCAAAAGATACATCCTCGTCAACACTAACTCTCATCTTGCATCAGAGGAAGTGCAAGATACATAAACTCAACCAAAAGATACATCCTCGTCAACACTAACTCTCATCTTGCATCAGAGGAAGTGCAAGATACATAAACTCAACCAAAAGATACATCCTCGTCAACACTAACTCTCATCTTGCATCAGAGGAAGTGCAAGATACATAAACTCAACCAAAAGATACATCCTCGTCAACACTAACTCTCATCTTGCATCAGAGGAAGTGCAAGATACATAAACTCAACCAAAAGATACATCCTCGTCAACACTAACTCTCATCTTGCATCAGAGGAAGTGCAAGATACATAAACTCAACCAAAAGATACATCCTCGTCAACACTAACTCTCATCTTGCATCAGAGGAAGTGCAAGATACATAAACTCAACCAAAAGATACATCCTCGTCAACACTAACTCTCATCTTGCATCAGAGGAAGTGCAAGATACATAAACTCAACCAAAAGATACATCCTCGTCAACACTAACTCTCATCTTGCATCAGAGGAAGTGCAAGATACATAAACTCAACCAAAAGATACATCCCGCAACACAAAACCTCCCCCTTTCTTTACTTTGAATCAAACTAAAAACGATTAAAATCCCATCCCCAGGTTTGGGCTTTTTTTGTGTTGTGTGTGTGTGTGTTGATTTTTTTTTTTTGGTGTGTGTGTTTTGGGGTTTTTTTTGTGTGTTTTGTGTGTGTGTGTGTGTTGTTTTAATTGTGTGTGTGTGCGTGCGGCTCGTCGTGCGTGTGTGTGTGTGTGTGTTGTGTTGTGTGTGTGCCGTGGCGGGTGTTTTTGGTGTTGTGTGTGTGTGGGTGTGTGTGTGTGTGTGCGCGCGTGCGTGCGTGCGTGCGTGCGTGCCGTGCGTGCGTGCGTGTTTTTGTGGTGTGTGTGTTTTTCTAACTGTGAACATCAATTTAACTTTCCTACTCTCCTACACCCACCTAACAAACTGAGCATTAACTGTAAAAACCATAAGCATTACACATACCCGGCAGTGGGCTTTTTGGTGGGTAAGGCGTTAGGCTGGTAAGCAGGCCTGGGTTCGATTCCCCCTAAACTCTCCTCTCTCTTCAAAGGGTTTGGCTTGGACACTGCTTGTGACTTTTCCCTCAAAATTTTAATAAAATATTAAAACGCTCCCTTTTTAAGAGGGTCATTTCTTGGGGGTGACAGGTGCGTAGGAAATTCCCCTTTCCCCCCCCCAATCATAGTTCAGGAGCCGTGTGAGAGTCGGGTGGCCGTCCTGGGCTGTCCGCCCTAACGGCCCTTTCTGGTTTCCGTGGACGTAAACTATATGCTTCGGGATTGGTCTCAGCTTGTCCCCAATTGTAAGACGTCCGGGGCTTAAGCAACACCAAAATCACCTACCCTTCCAAATCCCTCCCTCCCCCTTCTCCCCGTCCCTAATAGGCCTTATGGTTTCTGTGGACGTTAAGCAACATGTTTACCGGCTCACTACATACCCGGTTTCAAAGCGGACACAGCCGATCCGACTCTCAGAACCGTTCCACTGGCCTCGTGGCCGATCACCATTGGCTGTCGCACCGTGAATCGGCCGCACGCGCCGCTCTTCCAGTATTTGATGTCACTTCCGCAGATCCCCACCGAACCAATCGCCAGCAGCACATCTGCGGAGGAAGCGTAAGTGGACGCTTCTGAATGGTGGTAGAAACCGTGAGCGCGGATTAACCCTAGAATCGTTTCTGATTCGTTGAAATTGCGAACACCACACCAAAAAAAAAAAAAAAAAAAAAAGATAAAAAAAAAAAAAAAAACCAATGATGGAAGTTAGAAACAACGCGGCATCAGCCAAAAAAAGAATATTAATTAAAAATAAAATAAAAAAAAATTTTTCAAAAAGGAAACCCGTTTTCTTTGGCTTTAAAAAGGGGGAATTCATAAATGTGCTTTGGGGGAGACGAAAACAAGACAGGCAGACGACAGACGACGACGACAGACAGACAGACAGGGAAGTCAGGGATACCGGGCGAAGATAACAGGGGTTTTTCCTCCCTAATTTTACGTACAAAAAAGGCCAAACCCCCCCCTCAAAAGCCTTTTAAAAAGGCAAAACAACTCCCCCAACACCACAACACACCACACACACTACACACCCCCCACCCCACACACACACACACACACACTGACCTACAAAATGCCGATGGGAACTCAGTCGAAATGCCATATCATTCTATAAATAAAAAATTAAAAAAAATCGTAGCTTTTCTAAGAAAAGGGGGTGGGGAATTCCATGCAATATCCCCTCATAGGGCACGTTTCCCGGGGAAAGTCGCTTTTGGCGTTTCTCCGGAATTGTGAGTCAGTCATTGTTAAATATATAATCTGGGTGCTTACGCGTGGTGTGTCTATGGGTGGGGTTGGTGGTGGGGGGGGGGAGTATGTGTGTGTGTGTGTGGTGTGTGTGTGGGTGTGTGTGTGTGTGTGTGTGTGTGTGTTGTGGTGTGTGTGTGTGTGTCGTGTGTGTATGTGTATGTGTGTGTGTGTGTGTGTGTGTGTGTGTGTGTGTGTGTGTGTGTGTTTGTTGTGTGTAAGTGGTGTGTATGTGTGTAACGTGTGTGTGTTTGTGTGTGTGTGTGTGTGTGTGTGTGCGCACCTGCGTACGTACGTGCGTGCGTGTGTGCGTGCATGTGAGTGTGTGTGTGTTTGCGCGCGCGAGACTGTATGTGTGCGCACGCGTGTGTGTATGTGTGTGTGCGCGGGTGCGTGCGTGTGCGTGTGTCTGTCTGTGTGTATGTGGGTGGGGGGTGGGTGAGTATGTGGGCATGAACTGGTTCTGGCGCATTATACTGGCCTACCCCTACCGTCCCTGTGATGCGTTCGTTCGTCCCATTTGCCACTTCAGTACCTGGGTTTGTGTGTGTGTGTGGGGGGGGGGGGGGGGGGGAAGGGGGGGGGGTGTGTGTGTGTGTGGGTTTTTGGGGTGTTGTGAGTGTGTGTGTGTGTGGGGTGTGTGTGTTTTGTGGGGTGTGGGGGTGTGTGTGTGTGTGTCTGTTTGTGTGTGTGTGTGTGTTTGTGTTTTGTGTGTGTGTGTGTGTGTGTGGTGTGTGTGGGGGGGTGTGTGTGGTGTGTGTGTGTGTTTGTGTGTGTTTTGTGTGTGTGGGTGTGGGGTGTGTGTGTGTGGGTGTTTTTGTTTGTGTGTGTGTGGTGTGTGGTGTGTGTGTGTTGGGGTGTGTTTTGTGTGTGTGTTTTTGTGTGTGTGTGTGGTGTGTGGGGGT
Source organism: Alviniconcha marisindica (assembly GCA_018857735.1). Lineage (NCBI taxonomy): Eukaryota > Metazoa > Mollusca > Gastropoda > Provannidae > Alviniconcha > Alviniconcha marisindica. The sequence continues at coordinate 297,319 of JABMCL010001501.1, forward strand.
GTGTGTTGTGTGTGTGTGTGTTGTTTGGTGGTGTGGTGCGTGTGGTGGTGGGGGTGTGTGTGGTCGTGTGTGTGTGTGTGTGTGTGTGTGTGGTGTGTGTGTGGGGGTTTTGGATGTCGTGTGTCTGTGTTGTGTCTGTTTTGTGTGGCCGGGGGTGGTGGCCGTGGGTGTGTGTGTGTGTG
>JABMCL010003368.1:0-5000 GCA_018857735.1 Alviniconcha marisindica
ATTTTGACTGGATTTTGGTTAAATTTGGGGTTTGTGTAAAAATTAGTTAGTTTGATAGTTTATTAGGAAAAAAAAAAATAAAAAAAAAAAAAAAAAACCACCACCAAAAAACACACCAAAAACAAACAAAATTTAAATTTTTTGATATATAAAATAAATTCCCATTCTTGAAAAAAAATCGATGGAAGGGAGGGGAAGAAAGAAGTAGAGAGAGAGAGAGAGAGAAGGAGGGGGAAAAGAGGAGAAAGAGAGAAGAAAAGAGAGAAGAGAGGACGGAAAAAAAGAAGCAGACAGACAGACAGCCCAGAAAACAGCCCGACGACGAAAAGAGCTGCACGGTCTCACAACTGATGGAGTCGTTCCGCATCAAAACTTGATCGCGGTCACAGTCCAAACCCCGCTTTTCTGACGGATGGGGGACAGGGCCATGCGGTTTGGGAAATTTTAACTTGATAAAATTTTAATACGTTGGCAAAAAAAGAAAAAAGAGTCGGTATGGGCCTAAATTGCCAGCAGAAAAACGGACCGCTGAGACTGAGCTGAATGCAGAGAAAACCAAGTCCTACTGACTGTGACAAAACCGGCAACTGATGATGCGGGCGAAGGCGGCGACTACCGGACCATTGGACCTTCATGTGCGGGAACTGCGGCGGCGTGAAGAGACTGACACGGAAGAGGGACAGGTAAATGATGGTTCAGATACTAAGTATCAGTCTTGTTCTGAACTTCGCCTTGACGGAGGTGTTGGTTCCTCAATGGGGGAGAACTCACTAAATGACTGGCCGGGGAGATTTGGGAGACTTAATAAGTGTTCACATGTGAACTGTGTTAAAATCCAGCTAACAGTGGATTCTTGCACTCTGTCCTGTACTCAAAGTATTGAACCCGGCCAGTGAACTCGGCACGACTGAAAAGCATGAGAACTACTCACGCCCAGTCAGTAACGATCGAAGCTGTCACACTCAGTGAATGGACAGTGCTGTGCCGTGAGTAAAATCAGTCGGAAAATTAACTCAATCCATGAACGGAGAGAGAAGCTCATCTTTTTGTAAATTTCCCCTCACACACACAACACACCCCCCACCAAAACACCCACCCACACACACCCACACAACCCCCACCCACACACACACCACACAACACCCACCCACACACACCCGGGGGCGCCGCCCAAAACACACACACACAACACCCCCCCCACCAACCCACACACCCACACACACCACCCACACACAACCCACACACCCACACACACCCCCCAAAACCCCGCCAAAGTGAAATATTTCAAGTAGTTTTTGGGGGGTGACCCCTTTTTCCGGCCGTTTCTCAAAAAATGATTTTAAATGAAGTTCCGCCCTTTTGGGGTTTACGGTGAGTGTTACTTCAGTCATTTGCTGTGTGGCTATCGGTCCGCCAAAACCGGGCCCCCCCGCTTGACAGACCGTGTCAGTGTTGGGCCCCCGTCCCCACCGTGTGTGTTTGTGTGTGGGTGTGTTGTTTGTGTGTGTTTGTGTGTGTGTGTGGGGTGTGTGTTTGTGTGAGTTTTTGTGTGTGTGTGTGTGTGTGTTGTGTGTGTTGGTGTGTGTGTGTGTTGACCCTGGTGTGTGTGTGTGTGTGTGTGTTTTTTGTGTGTTTGTTTTGTGTGTGGTTTTTGTGTGTGTGTGTGTGTGTGTTACCAGTGTGTGTTTTGAAACCAGTGTGTATGTGTGTGTGGTTGGGGGGGTGTGTGTGTGTTTTTTGTTTGTGTTTTGTGTGTATCAGTGTGTGGGTGTGGGGGTTTGTGTTTGGTGGGTGTTTTGTGGTTTTGTTTGTGGGGTGTGGTTTTGTGTGTGTGTGTGTGTGTGTTGTGTGTGTGTGACCGTGTGTGTTGTGTGGGGTGTGTTGGGGGTGTGTGTGTGTTTTGTGTGTGTGTTGTGTGTGTGTGTGTTGTGTGAGGTGTTTGTGTGTGAGAGCGCCGGGGTATGGTCCCCTTTCCCCAAACCCCCACCCGAACTGTAACCGGGGCTGACGATTTTCGGGGGCTTCCGTCATTTTTCCCCCGGGGCCCCCCAGACAAGCCCGGCCCCCGTGAAAAGACCCTAACGAAAAACGTAAAACAGGCAGGGCTCGCCGCACTCACCCAAAACACCCCCACCCCCACACCCCACACACACACACACCCATCAAAAAAACACCACGCACGCACGCACGCACGAACACACACACAACCACCCCAAACACAAAACACACCACCACACACACACACACACAAAACACACACGCTCACAACACACACCACACACCACACCACACACACACGACCCCCACAACCCACACCCCACACACACACACACCACCCCACCCCAAATCACACACGCTCACACCCACACACACACACACCACACCACACCACACACACCAAAACACACACACCCACACAACACACCAACCACAGAAAGGACAAAGAAAAAGCCGACAAAGGAAACGGGGCAGCGTCATCAATCAGACCAGCTTGGCCAGAAACCAATTTTCGACATTCCCTTTTTGAGCTCAGCAGCATTAGGGACTATCCCCCCGAAGAGGGGAGAAAAGTGACAGCGCGCACACGGACCCTTTTCCCCACTCCGGCCCTCCCTGATACCACCCAGACTGCAAACCTGGGTTTTCGACATCCTTTCCTCCAAACCCCTGCCCTAATTTTATTACGCCAAAGGTCTCGAAAAACCGTCAGCTAACGAACAGTTTTTCGATGATGCTCAAACGGCAGTAAGTTAGTAACGGACAACTCAAATTGTATCAGACGTTTCTTTTATAACCACCCACGTTGCTTACGCCAGCACAAATAAAACCCAAAGCGTTTGAATCGATCCGGAACTGTTTCTTTTACCCGGGGTGGATGCGTCTCATGTTTACGTGGGTGCTTGGGCGCTATGTTTTGCTTCGACGGTCTTATTAGTACCGGAACCTTTCGGAGGGCGCTGACCGCGTCGCTGGACAGCTGCTCGGAGATAAAGAGTGCCCCTCCAGTGGCGTAACTAAATCTGGCAGAGTCTGGAGGACGGTGTCGGAAAGCGATGCTCGGAGTGTGGATACCATCTTGAACTGCCGCTGACCGATCTGAATCACTCTCCTGTTAGCCCCCCCCCCTTCCTCTTCTCCCTTCCCCATCTCCACCATCCACTTGCCTCCGCCGGCCGTTAGCAGTAGATCCATACAACGACAGGGGGCGACTGACTGAGGGGGCGTCTCCAAATCGATGGGAATTCTCTAGAGACCCGTTTCCTCCCAGTCTGCCAGACATCACTGACGGCGAGGGAGCGGACACTGAGAAAGCCTGCATGGGCTGAAAGCCTCCGACCAACCTCGTCTGCTGTATGTCCAGATCTATCTATGTGTGCGTGTGTGTGTGTGTGTGTGTGTGTGTGTGTGTGTTGTGTGTGTGTGTGTGTGTGCGTGTGTGTGTGTGTGTGTGTGTGTGTTGTGTGTGTGTGTGTGTGTGTGTGTGTGCGTGCGTGGTGGTGGTGGTGGGGGAGTGTGTGTGTGTGTGTGTGTGTGTGTGTGTGTGTGTGTGTGTGTGTGTGTGTGTGTGTGCGTACGTGGTGGTGGTGGTGGTGGTGTGTGTGTGGAGCTAGTTGACATAGCCCGGCTTAATCCCGGAGCATAGTTTCGTAGCTGTAAACAGAACCTATTCTCTTATATACATGTATATTACAATTGTTCTTTGATATTTAGAAGTATAAGGAATTGTTGAAAGAACTCTCTATCCTTTCACAATCACCCCCCCCCCCCCCCACACACACCACCACACAGACACAGACACACACACACACACACACACACACACACATACACACACACACACACACACACACACACACACACACACAACCACACAACACACACACACGCACACACGCACATACACACACACACACACACACACACACACACACACCACAAAAACACACCACACACAGGCACACAAAACATACACACACACACAGACACACACACACACACACACACACACACACACACACAGACACACACACATACACACACACACACACACACACACACACACACACACACACACACACACACACACGCGCACACACACAACCCCACACCACACACACACACACACGCACATACACACACACACACACACACACACACACACACACACACACATACACACACACACACACAGACACACACACATACACACACACACACACACACACACACACACACACACACAGAGACACACACACGACACACACACACACACACACACACACACACACACACACACACACACACAGCACACACACACACACACACCACACACACACACACACACACACACACACACACACACACACACACACACACACACACACACGAGTGTGCATCCACTGAGATGCCATTCCCTGGGTGAGGGCGCGCGTGTTTGCGTGTGTGTGTGTGTGTGTGTGTGTGTGTGTGTGTGTGTGTGTGTTGTGTGTGTGTGTGTGTGGTGTGTGGTGTGTGTGTGTGTGTGTGTGTGTGTGTGTGTGTGTGCGTGCGTGCGTCTGTTGGATGTGTGTGTGTGTGTGTGTGGTGTGTGTGTGTGTGTGTGTGTGTGTGTGTGTGTGTGTGTGTGTGTGTGTGTGTGTGTGTGCGTCTGTCTGTGATGTGTGTGTGTGTGTGTGTGTGGTGTGTGTGTGTGTGTGTGTGTGTGTGTGTGTGTGTGTGTGTGTGTGTGTGTTGTGTGTGTGTGTGTGCGTCTGTCTGTGATGTGTGTGTGTGTGTGTGTGTGTGGTGTGTGTGTGTGTGTGTGTGTGTTGTGTGTGGGGTGTGTGTGTGTGTGTTGTGTGTTATGTGTGTATGTGTGTGTGTGTGTTATGTGTGTTGTGTATGTGTGTATGTGTGTCTGTGTGTATGTGTGTATGTGTGTCTGCGTGTATGTGTGTATGTGTGCTTTAGACTTTTCCAGAAGTGAGGGGCAATGTTTGTGTACCCCTACGCTATGCAGG
>JABMCL010003368.1:10000-15000 GCA_018857735.1 Alviniconcha marisindica
TGTATGTGTGTGCTGGTGTGTGTGGTGTGGTGTGTGTGTGGTTGTGTGTGTGTGTGGTGTGTTGTGTGTGTGTGTGTGTGTGTGTGGTGTGGTGTGTGTGTGTGTGTGTGTGTGTGTGTGTGTGTGTGAAGTAGCTTACATTACATGAATGAGATTGTTACATTGTTGAATTTGAGATCTGAGATACAAACACAAGAAAAGGTTCAAAATAACACTATTTATTAGGACAAGACACAACATGCGAATTTTCGGTGTAATCCCCTTTATCAAGCTACAAAACGACACCTAAACAACCATTAAACGGTGGAAAACGATGAAAAATGAGATGGAGAGTTATTCCACTTATCCTTTTTTTGGTTGAGCTATGTCCAGATTCTTGCTTCAGATATTTTGTTGAATTTAACTTTATAGCTTTTATACAAGGCTAATTGTAGTGTTTTGTCTGTTTTGTTAATGCATTGTATGAGTGGAACGTCACCAAGACAAAGTCCTGAGTACATTTAAATGTCACTGGAAAATAAGTATCCTTGTACCCTTGCTTTGTGATCATTCGCTCCCAGCCTTCATTTTGGGACCCACTAAGATGGTGATGTGGGGCTTAGTGTCCTCGGATGTCGGGTGACATATTAGGGACAGTTGGACCCACTGTACTCTGATAGTGGCTCCTATAGTGAGTACACTGATTCAATCCAATCCACTTATAACCGCAACAGTTTCAGCGAGGTTCCTGCTAAGCATGGCCCAGAGCAGAATTCGTTATTGTCTGCCAACAGGTATTGGCTGGGAAAAAGGTTGGGTGAGGGAGAGGGAGATTTTGGGAATTAAACCACTGTTCTATTCCCCTCCCCCCCCACCCCCCCCACCCCCCCAGACAGGTTCATCTGCCCTGGTGCCAGACAAACCTGAGAACGACACGGTGACGACGAGAGGGAAGGATGTTGGTGACCCAGAGCATGCCGGAGTTTTCTCTCTGGCGTCGGCCCACCCCTCCCCCAGGTTCCAGAATCAAGCCAGAAGGGGTGGAGAACTACGAGAAGAACAGGGGCACCATTGAGAGGGTGGCGTTTGAGCAGGTCTCCGGCTCGTCAGCGACCTTCACCCCGCGACCTTCACCCAGGTGCCCCTCCTCGGCCGCCAAGGTCAACTACAAACTCGGTGTCCAAGGCAACGTGGGTCGTGTTCTGAACGGTAAGGATTCTCAGCACACTTAGGGAAGGAGGGGGGGCGGGGGGGGGGGGGGGGGGGGGGGGGGGGGGGGGGGGGGGGGCGGAAATTAGATTTTTGTAACAAAAACAAATCGGGATTTGTTTGTTTTGTTTTGAATTTGTGCTATTCTCGTAAATCATTATTTGGCCGTTGCCTCCCCTTCTTTCTCTGTAGTGTCGCTGTTTTCTGTGTGTCGATGACAACTATCATAGTCATCTCGCGAATTACCATTGGAGATTTTCAACTTCTAGATGCCGAGAAAGAATCTGAGGTATAGGCTGTACTGTCATGTTCCAGGGGGCGGTAACTTCTCCTGAAAATTAGGAAGGTAGGAGGGGGATTTGTGTTGCCCTTTAATTTTCCTCGGGTGTCGGGTTTACAATCCGGGACAAGGGTGAGACCAAAGCCGAAACATGGTTCTATAGCTTTAAAGTCCCCGGAAAACCCCAAAAGGGTCGGTTTGGGCGGACAGCCCCGGACGGCCACCTCGACTCTCACCCGCTCCTGAACTATGACCTGAATATTTTAAAAAAACCCGAAATTATCCCGAACGGTGGTTTTTTTTCTTCAACTGGCCCCTTTCGCCCAAAGGCCTAAGGAAAGTTAGGGGGCGGGTCCCACCCCTGGATGGGGAAAGCGTTTTTGACGTTTGGTTTTTTAAAATTAAATATATAATAATTATAATTTTTGTGTCCTTACCAAAAAAGGGGGCCCGCCCCTAACGATTTCACTCACTATAAAAAAAATTAAAATATGTATATATTTTTCCGGTTTTCACAGCACCCTCATAACGCTTTCACTCTTGTATACTTATTAATTGTGGGGTTTATTGACTGAACAATTTTCGTTTTTTCCCTGTGGTGATTCTTTTATTTTAATTTTTGTTTTATGTTAAATTTCTTTTTGCGGGGTGTTTTTGAAAAACCAAAAAAAAAACAACTTTTTTTTTATGTGCGAAATGTAATTTCCCGTTGTGGGGTTTAAAAAAAGTACTTGGGGTTTCCCTTAATCAACAATGTAAAATTTCCCCTTTGGGTTTTTAAAAAAAGTGCTGTGTACTCTGAATCAAACTGGGGAATATCCCGTTGTGGTTAAATAAAAATAAATTGTACTCTGAATCAACCCCTTTCAATATCCCGTTTTTGGGTTTTTTAAAAAAACTGTGTCCCCTGAATCAACACTGTAAAAATCCCGTTGTGGGTTAAATAAAATACTGTGTACTCTGAATCAACACTGTAATTTCCCGTTGTGGGTTAAATAAAATACTGTGTACTCTGAATCAACACTGAATTTCCCGTTGTGGGGTTTAAAAAAAATACTGTGTACTCTGAATCAACACTGTAATTTCCCGTTGTGGGTTAAATAAAATACTGTGTACTCTGAATCAACACTGTAATTTCCCGTTGTGGGTTAAATAAAATCTGTGTACTCTGAATCAACACTGTAATTTCCCGTTGTGGGTTAAATAAAATACTGTGTACTCTGAATCAACACTGTAATTTCCCGTTGTGGGTTAAATAAAATCTGTGTACTCTGAATCAACACTGTAATTTCCCGTTGTGGGTTAAATAAAATACTGTGTACTCTGAATCAACACTGTAATTTCCCGTTGTGGGTTAAATAAAATACTGTGTACTCTGAATCAACACTGTAATTTTCCCCTTGTGGGTTAAATAAAATTGTGTACTCTGAATCAACACTGTAATTTCCCGTTGTGGGTTAAATAAAATACTGTGTACTCTGAATCAACACTGTAATTTCCCGTTGTGGGTTAAATAAAATACTGTGTACTCTGAATCAACACTGTAATTTCCCGTTGTGGGTTAAATAAAATACTGTGTACTCTGAATCAACACTGTAATATCCCGTTGTGGGTTAAATAAAATACTGTGTACTCTGAATCAACACCGTAATATCCCGTTGTGGGTTAAATAAAGTGCTGTGTACTCTGAATCAACGCTACGAACCCCGTCTGGATTTGCCTCAGGCACAGACACACCACGGCCGGCCACGGCGCCGCCGCCGCGAGTCAAACCGGAAGCCCAGGAAATCGCCGCCATCAGTCAAGGCATTCGGATTCGACCCCTCATCCACGAGCGGTCCACTGACGGGCCGACGCCCCGACAAGCCAGGGTCAAACCGGAAGGAGAGGGCATCGCAACGGTCAGCAAGGGCAAGCGCATGAAAACCCTCATCCACGAGTTCGCGCAGCACCGCCCGTCGCCTAGGCAACCGAGGGTCAAGGCCGAAGCTGAGGGTATTGCAGAGGTCGCGAAGGTGAGTGTTGATTTTTTTTCCCCCCCCGTTTTTTTTGTTTTGTTTTGTTTTTGTTTTGCTTTTCTTTCTTTCTTTCTTTTTTCTTTTTCTGTTTTCTGTTTTGTGTGTGTGTGCTTCTCCTCTCTCTCTCTCTCTTCCCCCCCCACACACCTATTCTTTATTTCTTCTTCTTTCATCTTCTTTTTTCTTTCTTCTTTTTTGACACGGTAGGCCTTCCCTACATGCTGAAAGCCCCACGCTCACCCCCTGTGAGATTTTGCGTGTGCAGTTATTTTCCTGTACTAAATGTGCATGATGATTCAATGCATACACGAGCGTACATCTCAGAGTTCCGGCCCAGTCAGTAAGAGAGCTGTACTCTTACATACGTGGTCGATTTTGCCACATCACTTAGCTCGCTAGTGTTGAGAAATACATAGCCGGGACACGGCCCCTTCTTAATGAGATAGGTCACGGCGGGCCATGAAATCGAAAGAATCGAAAGCGAGATTAGGAGCAGAATTGGCACGGGGTCGCAGGTCACGGTCAGTCACGTGATCGGAAGCGTGGTTGGAAAGTCGGATCTGCAGAAAGGCCAAGCACTCGTGTAGGCCGATAAAAACAACACACACACACACACCATCATCACCACCACCACCAACACCACAGCAGCAACAACAACAACCAGTGTAAACCACACACGTACCAGCAATGCTGAGTACCGCTTTGTTTTCTGGAATTCCAAGCATATGACAACAAACTACCCCTTCACTGGCTGGCTTTGTTGGGCGAGAGGCAAAATGAATGGTGAAGCGAAATTCGGCGAGACAGAGAGAACAGCAGTTCAAACTGAGCAGGGACCAGAGTCGAGCTAGTGACCTTCCGTGACCTAGCTCACTCTGAAAGAATCCAGATCAATACTGTGCCCAGTCTCGGTTTCGTTCTCGTGACCCGACTTGACCTCCCTCATGAATATTCCAAAGAATGCTCAGGCGTGGGAACAGATCGCTACGATTACGCTTACCGCAGCCTTCACATCATATTGCAGTTTGTGTGAAGGGAACTGCCAAATCTCCCTCTCGGGCGCATTAGATCTCGGCATTGCGGGTAATAGTGATCACAGTAATGACGGTGATGATGATGAAAATAAAGGTAATTTCTAATGCTCCTCACCTGACGCGTTGTGCGAAAGTAGGATTAGCTGAGTTTAAACTGTGGACTGTACGTGTTGTGTATCATTGGCGGGAGCTGCCACAAGTATCATTTTTGTTGCGACAAATGTTTTGTCGTGACAAACACGTGTTTGTCGCGACAAAATATGTCTTTTGTCGCGACAAAAGTATGCTTGTCGTCACAAAAGCTTTGTCACGAGAAAATTATGTTTGTCGCGACAAAACCTTTGTCACGACAAAATTGTGTTTGTCGGGACAAACGCTTTGTCCCGACAAGCATGCTTTTGTCGCGACAAACACGTGTTTGTCACGACAAAACGCGTCTTCTGTCGCGACAAAAGTATGCTTGTCCAGACAAAACACCAC
>JABMCL010003368.1:22500-52500 GCA_018857735.1 Alviniconcha marisindica
TAATGTCCTCAGATGTCAGTTGACATATTAGGGACAAGCTGAGACCAGTGCCGAAGCATGGTTCAATATAGCTTTACGTCCACGGAAACCAGAAGGCTCGTTAGGACGGACAGCCCAGGACGGCCACCTCGACTCTCACACAGCTCCTGAACTATGCTGTATGGAGGTAGGGAAGAGGAAGATTATATACCTATCGCTACACTGTCACCACCAGAATGACTCCTGCATTAAGATGGGCAGCGATGAGAACCATTTTAATGTTTCATTAACTGTGAGGGACAAAGTCACAAGACAGTGTCCACAAACCACAACCTTTTTTGAAGACAAAGGAGAGCCGAAGCGATATCGAACCGAGGTCCTTCCGCTTACCAGCCTAACGCCTTACCGCTAGGCCAAGCCGGCTCACCAAACCAACTTACTTACCCGCTCCTCAATGATGACTGTCTTACGGGGCCGCCTCTCCTTCACGATGACGGTGGTGGCCGGCGGGCGTGGAGCGTTGACCACGTAGGTGGTGGAAGGGGGCGGGGCCTGCTGCGGGTAGGCCAACGGCGGAGGAAGACCCTGCACGACCACGTTGTTTTCTGGCGGTGGAACGGGGCCTCCGACTTGCACCACTTGGTTCCGGGGTGGGTATCCCTGCGGGTAGCTCTTCGGGTATCCCTGTGGGTAACTCTGTGGGTAGCCTTGTGGGTTTGGCTGTGGGTAGCCCTGCGGGTAACCAGGATAGCCTGCATAGACACGAATCACGGGTTCATCAGAGGGTTCTGGGGTGGGTAGCCCTGTGTGTAGCTGTGGGTGGGTTGCCTTGACAGCACAGGGTTCTGTGGTGGGTATACCTGTGGGTGGCGCTGACGGTATGCCTGTGGGTAGCGCTAATGGTATATACCTGTGGGTAACGCTGATGGTATATACCTGTGGGTAGCGCTAATGGTATGCCTGTGGGTAGCGCTGATGGTATATACCTGTGGGTAGCGCTGATGGTATATACCTGTGGGTACCGCTGATGGTATCCTATGGGTAGCGCTGATGGTGTATACCTGTGGGTAGCGCTGATGGTGTATATCTGTGGGTAGCGCTGATGGTGTATATCTGTGGGTAGCGCTGATGGTGTTTACCTGTGGGTAGCGCTGATGGTATATACCTGTGGGTAGCTGATGGTATAGACCTGTGGGTAGCGCTGATGGTGTATATCTGTGGGTAGCGCTGATGGTATGCCTGTGGGTAGCGCTGGTGGTGTATACCTGTGGGTAGCGCTGATGGTATATACCTGTGGGTAGCTGATGGTATAGACCTGTGGGTAGCTGATGGTATATACCTGTGGGTAGCTGATGGTATATACCTGTGGGTAGCTGATGGTATAGACCTGTGGGTAGCGCTGATGGTGTATATCTGTGGGTAGCGCTGATGGTATACCTGTGGGTAGCGCTGATGGTATATACCTGTGGGTAGCGCTGATGGTGTATATCTGTGGGTAGCGCTGATGGTATACCTGTGGGTAGCGCTGATGGTATATACCTGTGGGTAGCTGATGGTATATACCTGTGGGTAGCGCTGATGGTATATACCTGTGGGTAGCGCTGTGGTATGCCTGTGGGTAGCGCTGATGGTATATACCTGTGGGTAGCGCTGATGCTATATACCTGTGGGTAGCTGATGGTATATACCTGTGGGTAGCGCTGATGGTATATACCTGTGGGTAGCGCTGATGGTATATACCTGTGGGTAGCGCTGATGGTATACACCTGTGGGTAGCTGATGGTATATACCTGTGGGTAGCGCTGATGGTATGACTGTGGGTAGCGCTGACCAGGCGGTATACCTGTGGGTATACTTGTCTTTCGATCCGTAGCTATGATTTAACTTGTGAGGAAAACATGCCAGCCATTATTGGTTCCTGTTTTTGTTTTGTTTTTTCTTGTCTTTCGCGGAATGTTAATGGCGACATTTTGATTGGCTCGCCTTTAACATTCCCCCCGCTTGAGAGAAAATAACAACAAAACAAAACAAACAGTAAACAAACAAAACAACATTAAAAAAATAATAAAAATAAGTACCCAGAACACGCTATTAAGCTTCTTCAAATCGAAATCAGATCTCAGTTCAGATTTCCAGCTTCAAGTCTGTCCCCGACGGTTTACCTGGGACATGATACATACGACTGTCACCTCTGCTGAAATTTCAGAGCTATCGAAGAGTCTTCACCTTTCAGGCCTGGAATCTGTTATAATATACATTGCATGCTTCGCATACTGCCAAGGACTCTGCTTTTCTAATTTCTGTCCCCTCAGTTCATTCAACGTCACTTTGATAGCGCTTACAAAGGCATCGTCTGGGAAAGTTCGGCCGAGAGACGGGCCGGAGCGCATATGTACCTTTCCGAGCGCGTAGACACCATCTTGAACTGAACCGAACTTTACTTTTCCTTTATCCTTTTCAACGACGAAAATGACGTTCAACATGAACAGTGACTCGTGCTTCGGCGGTCAGGATCGTGACCGTCACGGTGGACTGAACGTAACTAAGATATCGAGTATGTCAATCAGATTGTCTTTGAAATATAGAGCAGCTGTAGAGAAATGTACTCACCTATACGACGACACACAAAGAACGATTCAAAACACAAGCGCTTTCGACACAGGGTCTTCATCTGGTGTAAGAAGAGAGATAGAAAATAAAAGAAGTAAAGAAGAAGATAGGCAAGGTGTTCTTTACTTCTTCTTTTATTATTTTCTCTCTTCTTACACCAGATGAAGCGCTTGTGTTTTTAATTGTTCCTTGTGCGTTATCGTATAGGTGAGTACATTTCTCTACAGCTGTTCTACTTTGTCAACCTCACCGGCAGTTGTTCACTCATGTCTTTGCAACATTTGGGCCCTTTTTTTAAGCGTCAAAACAACAGACGGTGAAAAATGAAAATGTACTTATCCGGTGTTAACTGTGGTGTGTTCCGAATGTGTGGAAGAATGTTCGCTTTTGAGCACGTTGAACATATCAAATAGGCCACACTCCAACCTCCCCCCCCCCCCAACCCCTCGATATAAATTAATGTCAGAAACATAAAGGGTCGTATGATCTGCTCACCTGGGTAACTCATACTCGTTGGCAGTTTCCGTTTGCAAAAAGAAAAGAGAAGTCAGTTCGATGTTGCCCGATTCAGTGGAACGCAAAACTACAATTACAGCCCACAGTCAAGCTGTTACATATATATATATATATATATATATCACTGTGGCAATCAGCAATGAACACGTGACTCCCGACGTCATACCCACTCTTCTATTTTCGTCCGTTGTGTAATAAATTGGACATTCCGATTGGTTGAGGAGGGGTTGCCCTTGTAGTTGACGGACCGACTTATTTTTAGGTTTGTGGGCGTTTTTAGCGCATCGATAAGTGACCATCCTTCGTTCAGTCTTCCCGTCCTTTGTTCTCTGCTCGTTTACACACACGCACATGCAAAGGGTCAGTTTTTAATTTTTTATATCTTATATTGTTAGCAGCTAATTATGAAGAGTAGTTTGTACGATGACCTAGTTGGTCAAAGTCGTCATGCGCCTATGGGCTGCTATATTTCCGTCGACACTGAATGTTGTAAGCATTCGTATGGATATCTTGTTCCTCGACGTATCAACGTCTGTTCAGTGTGAATCACGTCACTGATAACAATTAATCTGACCTTGGTGGTGTTACTTCGCGTGTGTGCATACACTGATGTAATGAGGCTATATATAGTTCGCGGTTAGGCACGGGACACCATAGTCACGTGCATTAAACTGCTCGACATATGGAGCAATACGCCCTGTGAGCCGGTTGGCCCAGCGGTAAGGCGTTAGGCTGGTAAGCGGAAGGACCTCGGTTCGACACCGCTTCGGCTCTCCTTTCTCTTCACAAAGGTTGTGGTTTTGTGGACACTGTCTGTGACTTTGTCCATCACTTCCTGCTGAAACATTAAAATGGCTCTCATCGCTGCCCATCTTAATGCAGGTGTCATTCTGGTGGTGACAGTGTGGCGATAGGTATATGATCTCCCTCTTCCCCCACCTCCATCAGTACCTCCTTCTCCCCGTCCCTAATAAGCCTCATGGTTTCTGTGGACGTTAAGCACCATGTTTACTTACTTACACATACGCATAGTTCAGGAGCTGTGTGAGAGTCGAGGTGGCCGTCCTGGGCTGTCCGTCCTAACGAGCCTTCTGGTTTCCGTGGACGTAAAGCTATATTGAACCATGCTTCGGCATTGGTCTCAGCTTGTCCCTAATATGTCAGCCGACATCCGATGACATTCAGCATCACTTCATCATCATCAACACATACGCACGCACACACACACACACACACACACACACACACACACAACTTGAAGGGGGAGGGGAGAAAAAGCCCATCAACATATTTGGTTTGAATTGGTGAATACTGTACTATCTGAATAACTCTGGTTTGAGTCAGAATATATGCGCGCGCACACACACACACACACATATTTGGTTTGAATTGGTGAATACTGTACTGTTTGAGTAACTCTCTGGTTTGAGTCAGAGTATATGCACACACATTGTGCATGCATACAACACACACACACACAAACACACTGAGCATCATAGAATGCATGGAGTGAAAAACAACAACACATAAATCAGGTAACCAAGTTTCACGCCAATACACACAAAAATCATGGAAGGTCCACACGGGAATATATTGCACCTGCTTATTACACGTGCTTGCTTATTACAAAAATAAATCTTTTGTATGTTTTACAGTGCACGAGCGGTTCCTCCCATACCTGGTGGTGGTGGTGGTGATGATGGTAATGGCAATGATGGTGGTGCTGATGATGATGATGGTAATGGCAATGATGGTGGTGATGATGATGATGATAGATGACGATGATGGTAATGGTGATGATGTTAGTGCTAATGATGATAATGGTCATACTGATTGTAATGGTGGTGGTGATGGTGATGATGATGATGATGGTAATGGCAATGATGGTGGTGATGATGATGGTGGTGATGGTAATGATGGTGATGATGATGATGAAGAAGATAGATGACAATGATGGTAATGGTGATGTTGTTAGTGCTAATGATGATAATGGTCATAATGATTGTAATGGTGGTGGTGGTGATGATGATGATGATGATAATCACAACACACTGTATGCAATGGCAAATTGTCTCACCTCTTGCACATGGATACAGGCAAATTCTCTCACCTCCTAGTCATGGATCACAACAGAATGCATAGTTGCTTTAACGTTGATGCCAGCAGTTTGCAACATATTAACTGGAATTCAAGACTAGAAAACAGTCACAGATTTTTTCTTTTCTACTGTTTTAACATTAATGCCAGAGGTTTGCATCATATTAACTTTAATTCAAGACTACAAAACAGTCACTGATCTTTTTTCTTCTTCTTTTTTCTGGCTCTAAGAATCCCGGACTTGATGTTTTGCATGGAAGGGTGAGACAGAAATTTCCTATTTTGTCTGGACATATAAAAATAGGAGCTGGCTGAACCACTGACAGAGAAGAGTAAGCAAGTAAGTTGGTGTTTCACACCCAGTCAACCGGTACGGTTATATCAGGGCGATGACAGAAAAGAAATATGCCCACAAACGATAAGGCAACAAAAATAATGAATAGCTCCAATAGACATTTTCATTTCCATGAAATGTTAATGTACATTCTGCATGCACAGACATAAGTTTGCGTAATTACAGATAAAAAAAAATAAAAACAAAAAAACAAAAAAACAATATTTCCTGTCACACTCGTGTTGAAAGACACTGACTGTGCCAGTGAAAGAACCACAGGCACCTGCACTTACACATTTACTGTGTAAATGGCACTGATAAAAATCCAGATAAACACAACACATTGCACATAAACTTATTTTGATTAGCACAGCGCTGTATCTGCAACAGCACAGACAAAAGCTTCCTGCAAAAGACATGACAGAAGCTCATCAACGTTTGGCCTTCCTGAGCACTGCACTGTCAAGTTACCCATGTAACTTGCATTCCAGCGTAACAGATATGTAACTTTCTGGACAAATCTTTACACGCCAATTCAAAATAAATAAATTATGAAGCCCTGCTTCAAATCCTGCTTACAATACTTTATACTAACTGTTAATATAAACAGAGGAAGTGAAAAGAAAAGAGTAGTGTGTGTGTGTGTGTGTGTGTGTGTGTGGTGTGTGTGTGTGTGTGTGTGTGTGTGTGAGAGAGAGAGAGAGAGAGAGAGAGAGAGAAGAGAGAGAGAGAAAAGAGAGAGAGAGGAGGAGAGAGAGAGAGAGAGAGAGAGAGAGGAGAGAGAGAGGAGAGAGAGGGAGAGAGAGAGAGAGAGAGAGAGAGAGAGAGAGAGAGAGAGAGAGAGAGAGAGAGAGAGAGAGACAGGAGGGGAGGGAGAGAGAGAGAGAGAGGGGGAGACGAGAGAGAGAGAGAGAGAGAGAGAGAGAGAGAGAGAGAGAGAGAGAGAGAGAGAGAGAGAGAGAGAGAGAATCAAACAGGGCTGCCTCAGGATGCATCACATACTTAAAATTCTTCAGCACCCTTTCCAAACACTGTGTGCAAATGACGGGAAATCTTCGGTCACAGTTCTTGACACAGTACAGGTGGCAGCAAACACAAGCAAGCCAAAACAGCCCCTGTGTGTAGTCGCATACTTCAACATCCACGCACGTTAAAAATCCCAAGCGCTGGTAGCCATGCCATTGTTCAGACACACAAAAATACTTCACACACTGCTAGGAATGGGTAGCGCTGCTCCTGCGGCTGCTGTAGCCTTTTCCAGGTAAGGCTACCTGAGCTTCCCACAAGGGATAAATGTGTGTTAAAAAAATAAAAGTGGAATGCGGATGTCTTCTCACATAGTTTTGATCGGGGAATTTCTTGGCCGGTTTTGACTGATGGCATGCGGATGTCTTCTCACATAGTTTTGATTGGGGAATTTCTTGGCCGGTTTTGACTGATGGAATGTGCTGCCTCTTTCCTATACCTCCTTGCCATCTGGCATCTTTTTGTTGAACGCCATCGTCAGCAGAAAACCTGAAAACAAAACACTTCCATTATATAACAGCAGAATGCACTGACAGAAAAAGGGAAAAAAGTAAATATCACAGACCCTTCAGTTGTAATCCGAGTTTTTGTGACATGTTTGTAAACATAGTGCACTTGGGCCGTCTCTGAAGACTAAAGTGATCAAAGAAATTACAATGAAGTACTGACGGAATAAACCTACATCCACCATGATGATAACAACAACAAGGATACCTGACCTTTCGCAACCCTTTGACTGACAGATGAAAACTAGTCAAAACCAGTCAGCGCCTGCATGCAAACACACCTCCTTAGACAAGTCCATGAGCTGTCCCGGTACCACCGTCACACATACAACGCACGTTCCCATGGCATCTATGAAAACAACGATGAAGTGCCTTGGGTCTGTTCAGTTCAAAGCTCAAGTTCAAACCCACTCTGCGTGGTTTACTCTGCTTGCCTAAGCGGGTGGAGCTCTGTGGCTAAAGGCGAGAGTGCCGCTGCAATCACAGGTCTCTTAAAAAATGGACACGCGTGTGTGCACATTGCACTTGGACCCTCTCTGAATGTTACAAGGATCCGAGAAAGTATAATGAAGCAGCAGTGAAGGAGTGAAACCAACAGCTGTCATACACTGATGACCATGATAACAACAAGAAAAACAACATTAAAGGAGAACCAAAGTGAAGATGCAAGTTGGTCTGAAAACCTAGAAAATGTGCCCATACTTTCATCTGCAGGCTTCGTTTGGCTGTTCTGTCCACATTCATACAAAAAAGGAAAAGAAGCTATCGTTTTACATCCAGTTCAAGCTCCTCCGGGTGCGGCCATGTTGGCTCGCTCTTTAAGCATGTCCTTAATTGGGCAAACGTTTACTTCGCCAACTAGTTTGGGGTATTCATCGAACATGAACAGTTCGGAGAACATAGTTGGTTCTTAATTAGCAGCACTTTTGGTCTGCAAACCTAGTTCCGGCTATTTGTCACACTGCGACGAAGCTATATTCGGGGTCCCAACAAGCTTCGTTCAGCATGTTCTGGGAATATTTGCCCAGTTTGGTGAACCCTGCCTCTGATTGGCTGAGAGCAAAGAGAGCTCTCCAGTGGAAGACGACGAAATCAAAATCAAAATGGATGATGGTGTCAAAACTTTACTTGCTTCGGAGGGAACTGACTATTTGTTGACTTGTGGGAGGTGCAGCCTTGTCTCTGGGACCCAGAATGATACAGTAGTTAGTTGAATTACCCTGTGAGGGATGATTAAAGTATACTGACTTGACTTTAGCCTACATTTTGGATCATGTGCTGTCTGCTGCACTTCTGCCGCAAGTTCGGGCCAAAGCTAGCATCTCATTATAAGCCAGTTAAGAAACAAAGTATAGTTTGTCGAACTGTCCGAACCATGTTCAGCAAACTAAAAGTTTGTCTGAGCTCAAATAAGAAGGAAATAATAGTTTGTCAAACTGTTTGAAGTAGGTTTGGCAAACTAACAGTTCGCCCAATTAAGAATGGGCTTTACAAAGAAGAGCAGAAAAAGGTACGTTTCTGGTGGATTTCATATTTTTGCCACACATGAAAACTTTGTTTATGACGTCATTGATGCAGACTGCTCAGCACAAAAGAGCAGCACTCAGGGTCATGTTTTTGCAACAGATAAACAGCAGTTTTTTTAACAAACAGGACCAGAAATCAAGTGAAAAATGACTGCGTACCTATTTATTTTTACTGTCTGAACAGTGTATGTGTGTGCATGTGTGTGTGTGTGTGTGTGATGTGGTGGAGAGAGAGAGAGAGAGAGAGAGAGAGAGAGAGAGAGGAGAGAGAGAGAGAGAGAGGTAGTAGTGTGAGAGAGAGAGAGAGAGAGAGAGAGAGAGAGAGAGAGAGAGAGAGAGAGAGAGAGAGAGAGAGAACTCGAATGCGAAAACTTTATTTTCCAAGGATTGTAGTTTAGGTTCATTTAGACCTGTCTAACAACTAGTCCTTGCTAAACTACCAAATAAGTGAAAAATGGAGAGAGAGAGAGAGAGAGAGAGAGAGAGAGAGAGAGAGAGAGAGAGAGAGAGAGAGAGAGAGAGGAGCATGTGGGGTGTGTGTGTGTGTGTGTGTGTGTGTGTGTGTGTGTGTGTGTGTGTGTGCGTGTGTGTGTGTGTGCGTGTGTGTGTGTGCGTGCATGCGTGCGTGCATGTGTGTGTGCGTGTGTGTGTGTGTGTGTATCTTGCAGATAGTTATGCTTTAATCCTTGTTGCTGTATTCATTATGTGTTAGCTTTTGTCAAACTGTGGATAGCATTCTCCATCTCAGTGTACATTATGTGTGTTATTTTATGTTTTGTTCAGCACTTTGAGCTGTGGGGTAGGCGCTTTATAAATTTCCATTATTATTCCATTCCTGTTGACAGGGCCTGTAGTGATTCTTCAGTTCAGTTCCCCTTTAACAACAACAGGAACGGTGATAACACAAAAAAATGGTAGCACTGATTCCCTGTGAACTCACTGATGAAGGAGAAAGCAGCAACCATGTAGAACATCCCGTACCAGCCTATGGCTGACTGGAGGCTGGCAGTCAACACTGCAGATATGGGACATGTGATCACCTGGGAAATACAACAAACTGCATGCTCAGTTTAAACTTATTGTGATTATTCATTGATCTATCGGCTTGTTTATTTGTAACATTTGCTCACTGGCTACACTTGCTGTTCTCTTACAACACTGAACAAAAACAAAAGAAAACAAAAACAAAAAACACAACAACAACAACAAAAAACTGAAAGAAGAATGACTGCTAGCATTCTAAAACAAGATCCAAATTCATGTTAAAAGGAATGCTAACTTAATATAATACAAAACAAAACAAAAACAAAATCTGAAACAAGAATGACTACTAGCTTTCTAAAACAAGATCCAAAGACATAAAAGGTTAAAATGAATGCTAAATTGATATGACAACACACTGTCCAAGTGACAAAAACAACAACATACAGTTGAACAACAATTAAACAGTGATTTTTTTAAAATGAAAATGTACTTCCAAACACTTAGAACCCACCACAACCAAAACCGGACAAGTGCGTTTCCATCTTCATTTTTCACCATTTAACTGTTGCTTTGTCACTTGAAAAAGGGGCTGACCCCCAACATTTGCATGTTTTGCACTGTCACATCAAATCAGTGTTCCTTTTAACCTCTTATGTGTTTGGATCTTACAACACTGGTTCATTTACGTCTATCTGCTTGTTACTTCATGCCCCTTGTTTGCTGATTCGACACAAGTGCCCCAGGACCCACTCTGTTTAACACAACACCGCACTAGCCCTTAGAACCTTTTTCCGCACTAAATCTGGCACTTTCCTTGATTAGTGCTTTCTGGGTTGGATCAAGTCAGACTACCAAGCCACCATTCGCTGGTGAAGTGAGACATGAGGAAATGGGAAATTACTGCTGATCTTTATCGCCGGTCCTTAACATGTCCCCAATTCCCCTCCGCCCTCCCCAACCTTATGCTTCATACTGACAGTTCTGCCCCATACAATTAAAGGCAGCTTTCGTAATAATAATAATACATAATATCTTATAAAGCCCTATTTTCTAACCAGAGTTAAACTCGCTGCTCTGTACAAACAACTCATGACAAAAATCACATTAACAAACATTTCAACAAACAGAACGTTAAATATTGTAGTCTAGCTAGCCTCATCAAGCAGTAGAATTCAAGGCTCTAAAAATGGGTTCTTTCACCGTTAGCAACAATAAAACCTTCCATACCTGTCACGCTAGTGAATTTCAACGGGCCAATCTGGCATCTAGTTACTTTTTAAAAAATCAAATTTATCTGAGAATGTTATGACTCCTTGGTATTCCTGCGTCATTATCTCTCTGATGTGAAGACATTCACTATGGAGCCTGCCAAACAAACTCCTGCAGCGAGAACATCATTATCGCTCTGATGTCAGGACGTTCACTACGGAGTCTGCCAAACAAACTCTTGCAGTGAGAATGTCATTATCCCTCAAATGTGAGGACATTCACTGCAGAGTCTGCCAAACCAACTCCTGCAGCCAACTAGGGCTAGTCCGCTTGGTTGGGCTGTGTCAAGACACATTTACATAAATTGGCTTTTTATGCCCAGTCAAACAGGATGGTCATACCCGAGCGACAAACCATTTACATCAGCAAGAACACCAAGGCTGCATCAAAATGCTGTGTGTTATATGCTGCCATAATAAGCTTGAATAACAGCATCAAAATGCTATGTGTTATATGCTGCCATAATAAGCTTGAATAACAGCATCCACCCTTCACAAATTATGGAGATAGTTCTCCTGAAGAAGGCTGTCCTTGTGGCAGGCAAAGAAGAAAAAAGAAGAAGCAAAAAAGAGTCACACACGCAATCCCCTCACCCTCTGGAATGCATTTTCCAGTGTACATTTGCACACACACACACACACACACACACACACACACACACACACACACACACACACACACACATATATATACCAGGCGACCCCCAGAGTGTTCACCTGGGGGACGCTATGACAACTAGGGCTCGATGGTCACCTGACAGGTGAAGAGCAGGCCATAGTTCCTGGCACAGTGGGCCTGGCCGAAGGAGCGGGCGGTTGCCGTGGGCATGAGGGAGAAGCTGCCGGAGAACGCCAGGAAGAGGAGGCCCACCCACAGCAGGAACATCCAGCGCCCCACCAGGCTGGTCAGCGGCAGCGTCAGCATCAACACCGTGAACATGCAGCACAGACACATCATCGCCACCTGGTGGGACAAGGTCAGTGACAGCGTCAGCATCAACACCGTGAACATGCAGCACATGCACATCATCGCCACCTGGTGGGACAAGGTCAGCGACAGCGTCAGCATCAACACCGTGAACATGCAGCACATGCACATCATCGCCACCTGGTGGGAGTCAGCATCAACACAATGAACATGTATGGGAATGGCTGTATCCAGACACTTCTTACTGAACATGATAAGGCTACACCCAACCACCTCTTTATGGAAATTTGTGAGGTCACACCCAACCACCTGTCTTATGGAACTTTGTAAGGCCACACCCAACCACCTGTCTTATGGAACTTTGTAAGGCCACACCCAACCACCTCTCTTACTGAACTTTGTATGGCCACACCCAACCACTCCCTTATGGAACTTTGTATGGCCACACCCAACCACCTGTCTTATGGAACTTTGTATGGCCAAGCAGTCAACTGTCTTATAAACCACTGTAAAGCCACACTCAATCGTCTTATGAAATGTTATAAGGTCACATCCAGTCAACTGTCTCATGGAACCTTGTATGGCCACACCCAGTCTACTGTCTTATGGAACCTTGTATGGCCACACCCAGTCTACTGTCTTATGGAACCTTGTATGGCCACACCCAGTCTACTGTCTTATGGAACCTTGTATGGCCACACCCAGTCAACTGTCTTATGGAACCTTGTATGGCCACACCCAGTCAACTGTTGCTGAACCTTGTGGCTTGTAAGTTCACACCTAGTCTACTGTCTTATGGAACCCTGTAAGGCCACACCCAGTCTACTGTCTTATGGAACCCTGTAAGGTCACACCCAGTCTACTGTCCAATGGAACCCTGTAAGGTCACACCCAGTCTACTGTCTTATGGAACCTTGTATGGCCACACCCAGTCAACTGTTGCTGAACCTTGTGGCTTGTAAGGTCACACCTAGTCTACTGTCTTATGGAACCCTGTAAGGTCACACCCAGTCTACTGTCTTATGGAACCCTGT
Source organism: Alviniconcha marisindica (assembly GCA_018857735.1). Classification (NCBI taxonomy): domain Eukaryota; kingdom Metazoa; phylum Mollusca; class Gastropoda; family Provannidae; genus Alviniconcha; species Alviniconcha marisindica. Next base: position 35,309 of record JABMCL010003368.1, read on the forward strand.
AAGGCCACACCCAGTCTACTGTCCAATGGAACCCTGTAAGGTCACACCCAGTCTACTGTCTTATGGAACCCTGTAAGGCCACACCCAGTCTACTGTCTTATGGAACCCTGTAAGGCCACACCCAGTCTACTGTCTTATGGAACCATTTAAGGCCACACCCAGTCTACTGTCTTATGGAACCCTGTAAGGTCACACCCAGTCTACTGTCTTATGGAACCCTGTAAGGCCACACCCAGTCTACCATCTTATAGAAGCTTGCAAGACCACACCCAGCCACTTGCATTGCTGAAGCTTGCAATGCAGCCAAAGCTTGCACACAGTTTCAATTCCTACAGCAGCAAGCGAGCAATCCCACCTTAAATGAGTATCTGTCGGCCAGAGTGCCCCACATGATGCGCCCTACAGCATTGCAGATGGCAGCAAACGCTCCCACCCAGGCAAGGAACACATCGTCACTGATGAACGTCTGGCCGTACGCCTGAAACGCAGGTACATGAAAGGAATACATTTTCGCTGATGTACATCTGGCTGTACACATGTAATGCAGGTACATGAAAGGAATGCATTTTCACTGATGAATGTCTGACTGCACACCTGAATCAAAGGTACATGAAAGGAACACACTGTCACTGATGAACATCTGACTGTACACCTGAAACACAGGTAAATGAAAGGAACACATTGTCACTGATGAACGTCTGGCTATATGCCTGAAATGCAGGTACATGAAAGGAATAACAATAATAATAAAAGTATTTTTCAAGGGCAAATTATGGTCCATAAAGACTATTCTAAGTGTAGGCACACACACACACACACACACACACACACACACACACACACACACACACACACACACACACACAGGCACCTGCACACATGAACAGTCTGACTATATACAAAGCTTAATTTACACACTGCTGAACGTCTGGCTGTACACCTAAAATACAGGTACATGCAGGTAACAGCATTACCACGCCGCACAGCTTAGACTCACTGGGAGCTTTCTGTGTCAAGCGACATGTCATTTGCAGAGCATGGTTGCCAGCAGAGAGGATCAAATGATGCAGTGATAAATCAGATGCAATTAGAGTTCTGGGTGAAAATGCAGGGGTCACATTTTTCTGTGCTTTGAATAAAATAAAATAAAGAAACAGAACGAGGCCCAGAGTGCTCATGCAGAATCGACAAGCAAGAGAGTTAATTAGCACCCGAAATATGCAACATAAGTACAACAAAGACCTGGGTTGCCTATGGTAACTCTCACCTGGCATGCATGTAAATACTAGGTACAGATGTACCTCTGGTGGAGTATACGTACATTGCATTTACACGCATGCCAGGTGAGTGTTATTGTACGCGACTCAGGTCTTTGTTGTTGTACTTGTGTTACGTATTTGTTTGTTGATTGTGCCTTGAATGAGTAAAGCAGGGGTGAATTTTGGTACTGCATGCAAGAAACGTGTGAACATTAACATGGTTGTCATACATCTTTTGTTGCGACAAAAATATGCTTGCTGTGACAAAACTTTTGTCGTAACAAAATTATGTTTATGTTTGTCGTGACAAATATTTGTTGCAACAAACATAATCTTGTTATGACAAGCATACTTTTGTTGTGACAAAACATGTCTTTTGTTGTGACAAAAGTATGCTTGTCGTGACAAAACTTTTGTCATGACAAAATTATGTTTGTCGCAACAAATATTTGTCATGACAAAATAGTTTTGTCGCAACAAACACGTTTGTCACGACAAAACACATCTTTTGTCGTGACAAAAGTATGCTTGCTGTAACAAAACTTTTGTTGTGATAGAATTATATTTTTGTCACGACCAAAACTTTTGTCATGACAAATATTTGTTGCAACAAACATGTGTTTGTTGCAACAAGCATACTTTTGTTGTGACAAAAGACGTGTTTTGTCATGACAAACACGTGTTTGTTGCGACAAAATTATGTTTGTCGCAAAAAAAATTATTTGACAAAGGTTTGTTGTGACAAGCATACTTTTGTTGGAACAAGTGTTTTGTCGTGACAAACACGTGTGTTGTGACAAAAATCTTGTCGCAACAAAAGCCTTGTTGCGACAAAAATGATACTTGTGGCAGCTCCCGCCAACCAAAGACCATAGCCAAGCTTTACAAACCGTTTCCACTGAGATGGCTATGATCAGCCCTGACAAATTTGACACTTCAAGCATTCGGTGACCTGGTGGAGCGAAAGTACACAAGCCAATACAAATGAACTTCTCTGTACTAATGAGTGAGGAAGTGAAATACCCTACCTTGTACAGTGAAGATATAAAGCTGACCCCTTGCCCGTTAAGAAGGAAAATAAACCAGAGGATGTAAAATGATCCATTGCTTAAGAGTTCTCGGGGTGACATAGATCCTTCGTCACTCTCAGCAGCTCTGACAACAAATATGATAAAGGAACAAGATATATCACAGCCTATAAAAAACAACAACACACACACACATTAATTCTGTATTATGTGCAGAAACCCATCTGTGAACTTGCGATTGGATTAGGATCATCAATAAAGCTACTAATAGATGGAACTCAAATCAGTTACAATGAATAGACACAATCTGAAAGACAACCTTTCTGAAGCAGTGTTGGAGAAAATGCTGATGTTAATTAAGGTTCCCATCAGGGCAGCTAGCTTGTGCTCACTGTTACAGGCCCAATTTATTCAAAAGTTACAGGCCCATTTTATTCAAAAGTTACACTTACAGGCCCAATTTATTCCAATGTTACAGGCCCACTTTATTCAAAAGTTACAGGCCCAATTTATTTAAAAGTTACAGGCCCATGTTATTCAAAAGTTACAGGCCCAATTTATTCAAAAGTTGACACAAAGGCCCTACTCCTGGTGAATAAATACAATATCCCATTATCACCATAACCATCATGCCAGTCAAGACCCAAATAATAACATCTGATATAAATAACCTCCATATACATAAACAATGTGACTTAAACACAAAGAATCTGGACGGACGACTGTGGTAGGGAAGATGAGGACTTGCTTTTCACCATGCAGGTTTATACCACATACAAGCTACTCAGTGTGATCATAACCAATGTACAGGCTAATGCCACATACAAGCTTATATGCATGCTACCTGACATATAGGCTAATGTCACATACAAGATGCCTAGTGCTCTATATATGCGCTGTGCAGGCTAAAATGTGTGCTACCTGACATAGAGGGTAAAGCCACATACAAGCTACACAGTGTGCTCATACTGAATGTGCATGGAGGCTAACATGCCCCAGCTGAGTGCAGCCCAATTTTCTCATGCCACATACAAGCTGCCCAGTGTGCTCACACCTGATGTTAAAGTTAACGCCACATACAAGCTGCCTAGTGTGCTCATACCTGATGTGTAGGTTAACGCCACATACAAGCCGCCTAGTGTGCCCATACCTGATGTGCAGGTTAACGCCACATATAAGCTGCCTAGTGTGCCCATACCTGATGTGTAGGTTAATGCCACATACTAGCTGCCTAGTGTGCCCATACCAATGTGCAGGTTAACGCCACATACTAGCTGCCTAGTGTGCCCATACCTGATGTGCAGGTCAGCGCCACATACAAGCTGCCTAGTGTGCTCATACCTGATGTGCAGGTTAACGCCACATACAAGCTGCCTAGTGTGCTCATACCAGGGCCCATATACATGAAGAACAAAGAGCCTGCTTAATCACATTTATTTTCTGAAGGGTGACAACTAAAGGGTGACAACACTGATTAAAAAAAGAAAAAAGAAATCAGTGTACGCAGAGCACAAATAGGACAATGAGCGACTTTGCTGGCTTGAGCATTGCACTGCCCAAATAGGCCCAGCGCCACCTGGCTAGTGTAGGGGAGATCATTTTCAGCTGACCTGAGCTTTGTCAAAGCCCCAAATATTCCCAGCGCCACCTAGCGGAGCGATCCGCAGCTAAGTCGCCCATTCAGCTGGCCTAAATGCACTTACAGTCATAGACACATTTTTCTATGTTTAAGTAGCCTAAACGCTGCATAAACATGTCTGCTTTGATGCCGCAATTACCAACAGAGGCTGCTACTGCGGAGAAAATGAACACTTGCATGGACTGACGCCGTCACACATACCACTCAAGACCACACACTGTTCAAGCAAAACACATCATAGTCAACAAAGACCATGAGGAGCGGGACAGGACAATCTCAAACGGAAAGGGGTCATTGGGTCACTGACAACTCCTTCAGCTGGCAATGATCTTGTCACAGAACGAGGCCTGCTAGAACTAAGTAAGTAATAAGCAGGCCCAATTATGCCCATGATTTGTTTGTTGAAACAAAGCACTGTTTTCATTCTCAGTGAGGTTCTAGTTTCTTGCAGACTTTTCCACAGAGGCCGTTGGAGTTGAACAATGGATGCAACTTGACCCTGTTCAAAATGAACTTTGACTCTTGGCAGCCGACATGTCTATCGTCATACAGTGTCAAATTTGTTTTGAGTTTTCAAAGTCACTTGTGTTGCAAAACAGAGGGCTTTCTGGATCTCAAACTAAATATATGCCATTAGCTTATTTTGGAACCTACTGATGACGGCTGCATGTGGAACAAGGGTTAGACTTAAAGACTCATTAGCCACTTGGGATACAGGGATATTATGCCTTTATTTGCTCTTCACTTAGGGATTCATTAGCCAGCTGGGATACAGGGATATTATGCCTTTATTTGCTCTTCACTTAGGGATTCATTAGCCAGCTGGGATACAGGGATATTATGCCTTTATTTGCTCTTCACTTAGGGATGCATTAGCCAGCTGGGATACGCGGATATATGCCTTTATCTGCTCTTCATACACACAGGCCCTGAGGCGCAGGATAATGCCACATAAATGCAAGCTGCCTAGAGTGATCCTACCTGACATGTAGGTTTATGCCGCATGCAAACAGTCCACTGTGCTCGGACGTGACATGCAGAGGTGTGCCACATGCAACCTTGCTTAGAGCACTCATACCTGGCAAACAGGGCTTCATTAGACGAGGTTTGCGCATTCACTGATTCCTGCTTCTCCGCATCATCTGAAGCTACTTCCTGTTCTCCCTCCTGTCGACAACACAGATGACACTCCATGTTTACGCTTCATTCCATGGTAACCACAACGTTCCAGCTCCTCCCTGCCCCCTTCTACCACCGCCACCACCCTCTGTCCCCATTCCAGTCCTCGTTAGCACCCTGTCAGCCCAGTCTTCTTTTTTTTTCATGGTGCTTTTACATCCACCGAAACCATATGGCTTATTAGGGATGGCTAACCCAATCAAATCATCAAGTGATATTTATATGGCACAACCCCCCCCCCCCCCCCCCACCCATAAATTGTTTTAAGCACCTCATGTCAAAAAGACTATACAAATATTTGTATAAAATGTGCACATGCACATGTCCATAAAATAACCTACAATTATAGAATAACAATACTCACAATGACTAATTATTAATTTAAATACATACAAAACAATCAACAAAACAAGACACTTCAATAAAATTCCATACCAAACTCATGCATATTATGCATATTACTTACACATGCATACACTAGCACACTACACACATGCATGCACACACACACACACACACACACACACACGCATGCATACACACACACACACACACACACACACACACACACACACACACACACACACACACACACAGAGTAGCCCCAGCACGATAAAACATAGAAAAAGCTGGGACAGGTGAGGTTAACAAAAAATGCATGGGACACTGGAGCCATTTACATCACAGCCAGGGCTCCCTGTCTACCCTTCCCAGCCCTGCCCTGCCCCACCACACCCTGTCTACCCTCCCCAGCCCCACCATACCCTGTCTACCCTTCCCAGCCCTGCCCTGCCCCACCCTGTCTACCCTTCCCAGCCCTGCCCTCCCACACCCTGTCTACCCTTCCCAGCCCTGCCCCACCCTGTCTACCCTTCCCAGCCCTGCCCTGCCCCACCCTGTCTACCCTTCCCAGCCCTGCCCTGCCCCACCCTGTCTACCCTTCCCAGCCCTGCCCTGCCCCACCACACCCTGTCTACCCTTCCCAGCCCTGCCCTGCCCCACCCTGTCTACCCTTCCCAGCCCTGCCCTGCCCCACCCTGTCTACCCTTCCCAGCCCTGCCCTGCCCCACCCTGTCTACCCTTCCCAGCCCTGCCCTGCCCCACCCTGTCTACCCTTCCCAGCCCTGCCCTGCCCCACCACACCCTGTCTACCCTTCCCAGCCCTGCCCTGCCCCACCCTGTCTACCCTTCCCAGCCCTGCCCTGCCCCACCCTGTCTACCCTTCCCAGCCCTGCCCTGCCCCACCCTGTCTACCCTTCCCAGCCCTGCCCTAGCCTGCCCCACCTGCCCTGCCCTGCGGGACTTGGTAATGAGATGAAATTAAAACTGAGGCTTCCGCCATTTTCTTTTGTTCATATTCTGTGTCTATGCATGTTTTGTTTTTGGTTTCATAATCTTGAACCTTTAAGTAAATGCTGATATATGCTGACAGTATGACTAGGCATATTGGCTCATTCCAAATCCTGTTTCTGGGATCATGCTCTGTCGACTGACCGGAAAATATTACTAATCAGTTTAACAAGGTACACAATTACTGGTCAGTCTAATACAGAGATCAAGTCTTCTTTCAGATATGGTACCATTAGGATTTGGTTTCAAATTAATTATCATTCTTCAGAAAATATGTGAATTTCATTCACAGACAGAGCGCAACCAACTATAAGGTGCAGGGATAAGACTTCAGGGTGAAAAAGTATCGCCTAATAGTCCCAAAATTACGGCTGCTTACACATTTATTTTGTCATTGTCCAGATTCCACCCTTCATTAACTGGACTTGTAAAGCGTGATGGACAGGAGTGCGGGGCCATGGCTGAGATGACATCGAAGATTGTCAGCTGTGTAGCTGTATGGTCTTTGATGACACCAAGTTTGCAAGTAGATCTAGGGTTGAGTGACAAGCAGCCACAGTGAGCCATAACTTGTTCAATCGGTGTTAAGTCATTTTGTGTACGGTCACACAGCGATGTGGCCAAAATGTGTACGGCACCGGAAAAATGCAATATTTATGCAAAAGTTTGCAATGAGCGTGACCCCTGATGATATTCTATACGCATGTAGAGCACAGTCCTATCGAAACAATTTACGTAAAATATTATATGGAAAAACAAACACGCACACTACACACACACAAACCGCGATGAATTCAAATGTGTATGATGCTGATCTGTATCATACATCATGCACGCACGCACGCATGCACACACACACTGATTGTAGCAGAAATTGGGTAATGATGTAAGCTGGGGTGAAAATATTGCGAAAAGAGGAAGGTTTTCAGTTTGGCTTTAAAAGATGACAGGGTTGAGCAGTGTCTAAGGTCTTGTGGGAGTGAATTCCAAATATGGCGTCCAAAGCAAGAGAAGGTGCGGAAGCCATGAGTCTTGCATTTGTATTGTTGGGTTTTCAGTATGCAGGTATGTGTCAGAGGAAGAGCGTAGTGTATGAGATGGAGTGTAGACATGCAGCAGCTCAGAGAGGTAAACAGGACCAGAACCATTTAAACACTCAAACACATAACTTTATACTTCATATGTTCTGAAATGTAAAACCAGTGCAGTTTTTCCAGGAGAGGTGTTGAGTGGTGGTGACAGGGTGCCAAGAGAACGAGTCTTGCAGCAAAGTTTAGAATTTTCTGGAGAGGTTGGATGACAGAATTAGGTGTACACATGATTAGACAGTTGCAGTAGTCAAGCCATGAGAGGATATAGGAAGTAACAAGAGTCTTGGCTGCATCTTCGGTGAGAAACCTGCGGATTGAACTAATGCATTTAAGCTCAAAATAAGCACCCTCATTAGAGATTTGTACACAATATTATTATGTCAGCACAAAGCGACTCTAAAGTACTAGTACAGTAGCAATAATTGAATAAACAGACAACGCATATGCCAAACAAAAGCACTATGCACACTATTTCAAACAACTACACACACAGATATATATTAACATATTATATGAATCATACACCCACCTCTTGAGATGAGAGAAGGGGGTGGTATGAAATCTGAAAGGCAACAGAATGTCAACACTTCGTGAAAGGATTCATCTGCATAAATGCATTTTTCCCCAACAGTCGCTGGGAAATTATACCGGAGTACAGCAAAACCTCTTACATGACAATAAACTTCAAGTCATCTGCATAAATGCATTTTTCCTCAACAGTCGCTGGGAAATTATACCGGAGTACAGCAAAACCTCTTACACGACAATAAACTTCAAATCATCTGCATAAATGCATTTTTCCTCAACAGTCGCTGGGAAATTATACCGGAGTACAGCAAAACCTCTTACACGACAATAAACTTCAAGTCATCTGCATAAATGCATTTTTCCTCAACAGTCGCTGGGAAATTATACCGGAGTACAGCAAAACCTCTTAAACGACAATAAACTTCAAGTCATCTGCATAACGACGATAAACTTCAAGTCATCTGCATAAATGCATTTTTCCTCAACAGTCGCTGGGAAATTATACCGGAGTACAGCAAAACCTCTTACACGATGATAAGCTTCTTTAACACAAGACAACACTCTGCTCGAGACACAGTGGTCCTAAAATTCAAACCCTGACTGCACTTCTCCTGTCTTGCTAGTTCTAGTACAGGCTGCTGGACACTGAGCCTGCTGCTGTTAGCCTGCAACCTGTATCTGCACAATCTGTTCCCTGGGATGTTTCACAGGAGCTAGAAAACGGGACACTCTCTCTCTCTCTCTCAACAACCTGTTCTCCATGGCTTCCCAGCAGCCAGCAAATGGGACACTCTGTCTACACACCATGTTCTCTGTGCTGCTTCACAGCAGTCAGGAAACGGGACACTCTGTCTACACACCATGTTCTCTGTGCTGCTTCACAGCGGTCAGGAAACAGGACACTCTGTCTACACACCATGTTCTCTGTGCTGTTTCACAGCAGTCAGGAAACAGGCCACTCTCTCTACATACCATGTTCTCTGTGATGCTTCCCAGCAGCCAGCAAATGGGACACTCTCTCTACACACCATGTTCTCTGTGCTGCTTCCCAGCAGCCAGCAAATGGGACACTCTCTCTACACACCAGGTTCTCTGTGCTCCTTCCCAGCAGCCAGCAAATGGGACACTCTCTCTACACACCAGGATTCTCTGTGCTGCTTCCCAGTAGTCAGGAAATGGGACACTCTCTCTACACACCATGTTCTCTGTGCCGCTTCCCAGCAGCCAGCAAATGGGACACTCTATCTACACACCATGTTCTCTGTGCTCCTTCCTATCAGCCAGCAAATGGGACACTCACCCTCTGTCTCTCTCATTTTTAAACAATGTGTTCTGCTTGAAATGCGGAGAAAGGCACCTAGGCAGGTAAAGACCTAAAACCACTAGCCTGTCATGTGAGTGCTAATTGTGCCTGCTGTAGTGATACCTCTGGATTTATTCAACATTCTTCATCTTTAGAGCAGAAATCAGAACAGTGTAACTGTCTGTAGTGCAATGTTATCATTGTTTTAACTTGGCTAAAACTGCAAAAATGAGGCCAAGTGTGAAATGGAAAAGTGCTTTTCATAAAACTTTAAGCGGTTCCAGGTAGGAATAACTCCTTCTGCCTATTTTCATGTATCCTGCTAGCTTAGTGCAAACATTATTCACTTCTGCAGGCCTGAATGCCAGCCACATGGGAGATAAATTAAAATGTACCAATGACCACCTTGTGTGTGTGTGTGTGAGTATGTATATGAACTATTCAGCTTGGTACCTGGCGGCTTGGAGGATTTCTGAGCAGCAAACACCCAGTTAACTGCATGACGGCATAAGACCCTCCCAGAATGAGAAACATCTTTGGCACCTTATCCAGAATATCTTCCTGGGTGAAGAACCTGTGCAAATGAAACATCTTGAACTGACTGGTTATTGTACTAGTTAATTAATTGGTTATGTCCTGGTCCTGACATGAATTTGTAAAAGCAACAACAGATTAAGGTATTTAAGAAAACATTATATACTTGACTCACTTGACAGTGAGATTCGAATATTCCCTCTGCAAATAGTTCTTCATTTTTTGTTCCTTTAAAACAAAGTTCTGTTAAGTTTGGATAAAGATTCTGTAAGTATGGATGTGTGGCTATGTGAAATTTCACTTTCACGGAAAATGTAATATCTAAAAAGCACAGATGCAGACAAGACTTGAAATTTAAAAAAATTAATAATCTATCTATCTATCTATCTATCTATATATATATATATAAAGAAAGGCACCTGCTGGCATGGTATTTTTGACCGTCATGCAGCAACTTCTCTGGGGGCTCCATGGAACGCACACACTTAAGACCTCCTAGCTCCAGCATGAATACATAACAATGCTTTCAGTCAGTCTTAAAAGAAAATGCTAAAGCCAACCTAACTGCTGACATTCAGAACAAAATGAAAACACACATAAATTAAGCACGAATTCCTTGCAAAGGGCCGCAACGGATGAACAATGCGCAATTTTTTTGCAGACATCTTTTAAAAAACAACAACTCGTTTTGCATTAAAACAGCATTAAAAAAAAAGAGAAAAAAAGTAAGTGACTCATGTTTGTAACAAAACAACTGCCTGTGTGTTGAAAAAAAGCGTCTTTGCTGAAAAGTTGCAGACTGTTCTATCATTTTTTTTTTAAAGATCTGAATCTTTAGTGTTCAAAACACATAAACTAACATGCAAGTGAACACAATGACAAAAATACACATCAACTCCCTTTGTCTATCGAATATACACATCAACTCCCTTTGTCTATCGAATATACACAAGCCCATTAGGCTTCAATCAGATTTCAATCCGATTTAGATGATAGCTAACCACTCTGAAGCTACATCTAAAGTGTGTGCAATATAAGTGTGCTTATATCTTGGGCCAGTTTCCAGATCAAAGGACAATGTTTAGTCTTGCGTAAAAATTGGTTCTCTTATTAACAGTCTTAGGCTGTATGCACCTGTGTTGTTGAGTTTGCCTGAAATGGAGGGCGTGTACATATATATTTCATATAATACTGATGGGGTCACCTTGTGAGCCAGTTTGGCCTAGCGGTGAGGCGTTAGGCTGGTAAGCAGAAGGACCTCAGTTCAATGCTGCCTCAACTCTCCTTTCTCCTCAAAAAGGTCATGGTTTGTGGACACCATCTTGTGACTTTGTCTCTCACAATTAATAAAACATTAACATGGCTCTCATCGCTGCCCATCTTAATGCAGGAATGACAGTGTATCGACAGGTACATAATCTCCCTCTTCCCCCCACCTCCATACCCCCCCCCCCCTTCTTCCCGTCCCTAATAAGCCTTGTGGTTTCTGTGAACGTTAAGCACCATGTTTACTTACTTATGTGGTCATCTTTTCTGAGAATATATATACCTTTGGTGGATTTTATGCACCTTGCATAAATTACTCTTACGCCAGGTCAGAGTTAACATAGGTGATTCAAGTCTTTGTCGCTGTGACGTCCTTTGAGCACGGATTAACTGCCCTTGTTTGGTGAACCGTTTGTGCGCTCTGATCCATCACACAAAAAGGTGTTCATTGCTCGCTGGCTGCATGAGCCTTGCCTTGATATAACCGTAATGGTTGACTGGGCGTAAAACACCAAGTTACTTACTTACCGCATGAGGCAGTTACTTACTTTGCTCCGTCAACCGTCTGGTCTGGCGCCTTGTTGTGAGGGTTGATGTAGGCTGTCTGGATCTGGTCAAAGATGAATGCCCCTCCGCCAAACCCAGCCACCACACAGCCATTCACCAAGCCCTTTCTGTCAGGCAGCCACTGCCATTGCCAAATCAAAGTGGAAAGGAGGTCTCAGTATGAAGCTGTTTTTGATCGCTTTTATATAGCGCTATTCTCTGTTCTTGAGCAGACTCACTGTGCTTGCATGTGATTCTGAATGAGTGACCATCTTTTAATAGCGTTTTTGAATATCCACCAAAGTGGTGTACTTAGAGCGCTGTTTGGTTGTTACATGGCTGGTGCCACCTGAAACTGCTGCCATCTTGGCGTGTTTTGTGTACACCATACAACCATGCATCTTGTCTTGTCACTTCATGCAAAGCCACATATGTAGGGTGCATGCATGTCTAGCTCTAACCTGCCATCTGCACTTTTGGCAGAATGACTGGGATCTTTTATGTGCTACTGCGGTAACATGATGAGATAGTCACTCAGTGAGTTGGTGGCACAGAGTGAGAGCATTCACTCTCAACAGGCTGTGAAGAATGCAAGTTAAGAATGGTCACCACATGGATGGCTGACAGCTACATGCTAGGCTTTGTGCCCGTCTGGTCCCAAAAGTTCTCCGGATGCAAATTCAGTATGGACTCCTTAATACAAATGTCCTTTGGATAAGACTATAAATCAAAGTCCCCTGTGTGTATACACCTTAAAAAGCCTGGAAACACCTAAATATCCCTGCATGCACTAAAAGTGTCAAGGGTCATTAAACTGTTGATACTGGACACTATATATATGGAAGAAGAAGAAGAATAACAAAATAAATGTGATCGGAAGAGTGAAAAACAAACACCCAATGAATAATCAAAAGTTTCACTTCACTGTGAAATCTACCTCTGTGTTTGGACTGAAAGTAAAACTGATGTGAAACATACTGATTTTGCCTTACTGTATCAGCGCTTTCCCTATTACTGTACCATACTGTTATTAATCTGTTGCCAAGACAAACGGATAGCAGGAGCGGGGATAGCTCAGTGGTTCAAGCACCGGACTCATGATCAAAAGGTCCCAGGTTTGAGTCCCCGCAGGAGTGGCGGGAGAATTTTCTTCTCCACGGTCAACTTTCTGTGCGGACTCTTATTTTGGTATCTATTCCACCCACGTGTTACCGCAGTAGCATATAAAAGGACACGGTCATTCTGCCAAAAGTGCAGGTGGCAGGTTACAGCTAAACACGCATGCACCCTGTGTATGTGATTTTGAATGAAGTGACACAGTAAACTGTTGCATGGTTGTCTGGTGTATACAGAACTTGTGCCGAGCTGTCAGCAGTTTCACGTGGCACCAGCCATGCAACAACCAGATGGTGCTGTCAGTACACCACTTCCATGGACATTAAAAAACGTGCAATAAAAAGGCTACAGTCATTCATTCAGAATCACAGGTGACATGAATGTAATGAGTCTGCTTGAGAGCACAAACAGTGCTATATAAAAGCAATCAATAATAATAATAAACACACCTGTGCTGGAAATGTAGCCTTTAGTGTGTAGATAAAAAGGCTTGTTTTTAAGCTTTATGTGCTTTCATCCGAAACTGATCAGTCCAATTTGTCACATCCAGTGACAAAATAAACGGGGTAATGAAAACGATCTCTTTTTCGGTATGATGTGACAAAAACACAAAAGTGGTAACGAAAGCAGTTTGTTCTTGTATAATGAGAAATTATTACGAATGAGGAATTATTAAGGGGAAATAAATTACTGCCCAGGAAATCACATTCATACTGATTGTCGATTATAAGTTATGGATTATTCCTGAAAGAAACAGTCAACTGATGATACTCTCATGGACTGTATTCACTACCAAGAAAGTGAAACATTTTCTTCTAAAAGCAAGTTGCTTGAGAATTACTCATTAATTTTACGCCTAACGCAAAAGTTATGTTTGTTTTTTCTTTCTGCTTTCCTACCTGAAATGTATACACATACATGCACACTTACACACGCATGCACACACACAAATGCATGCGTGCGCGCACACACACACACATACACACCAAACTCACATATATATCTATCCATATCTATACATCTCTCTCTCTATATATATATCTATAACTATATCTACACACACACACACACACACACACTCATGCACACACGCAAACACGTACACAAGCAAAGACAGAGCGACAGACAGGCAGGCACAAATTACCCTCATTCCCACGGCCAAGGGAACAGCATAAGCCACACCAATTCCAAAGCCAAACATCAGGCCGTACGTGATCATGGTTGCAGCAAAAGAGTGCTGAACAGCAAAGTACGTCAGCACGATACCAAGACTGAAACAAACACATACTTAGACTGAAACAAACACATACGTCAGCACGATACCTAGACTGAAACAAACACATACATCAGCGCGATACCTAGACTGAAACAAACATACGTCAGCGCGATACCTAGACTGAAACAAACACATACGTCAGCGCAATACCTAGACTGAAACAAACACATACATCAGCGCGATACCTAGACTGAAACAAACATACGTCAGCGCGATACCTAGACTGAAACAAACACATACGTCAGCGCGATACCTAGACTGAAACAAACATACGTCAGCGCGATACCTAGACTGAAACAAACACATACGTCAGCGCGATACCTAGACTGAAACAAACACATACGTCAGCGCGATACCTAGACTGAAACAAACATACGTCAGCGCGATACCTAGACTGAAACAAACACATACGTCAGCGCGATACCTAGACTGAAACAAACACACACGTCAGCTTGATACCTAGACTGAAACAAACACATATGTCAGCGTGATACTTAGACTGAAACAAAAACACATGTCAACACGATACCTAGACTGAAACAAAAACACATGTCAGCATGATACCTAGACTAAAACAAACAACAACAAAAACCACTACAAAAAAGAAAAAAGATCAGTGTCATGTCTGTAAGACTCTAGTAAACATAATCATGATGGAAAAAGGCAACAGCTCTGTGTGTGTGTGTGTGTGTGTGTGTGTGTGTGTGTGTGTGTGTGTGTGTGTGTGTGTGTGTGTGTGTGTGTGTGTGTGTGTGTGTGTGTGTGTCTGTCTGTGTGTGTGTATGTGTGTGTGTGCACGTGTGTGTCTGTGTGTGTGTACGTGTGTGTGTATGTGTGTGTGTGTGTGTGTGTGTGTGTGTGCGGGCGCGCGTGTGCATGCGTGTTTTCATGCATGCATGTGTATGTGTGTGCATGCATGTGTGTTTGCAGCCATGTGACAGTATGAAAACAGCCTATAGTTATACAATGCATATTTTTTCATTGATGATGCTAATAATGGACTTTTGTATAGCTCATTACCTCATTGTCATTTCCTTACGCTGGCCATTCTGTTTGGGATAATTTGCCTCAAACACTCTTCCATTCTGATTCTGCCTCCTCTTTTAAAGCTGCCATCAGGAAACACCTGTTCAATAACTATTTCTAAACTGTCTTTTTTCACAGCCATGCCTATTCCCCCGTCTGACATGTGTGCGTGTGTGTGTGCGCGCTGTGTGTGCATGTGTGTGTGTGTGTGTGTGTGTGTGTGTGTGTGTGTGTGTGTGTGTGTGTGTGTGAGTGTGTGTGTTGTGAGTGTTATTGTAAGGTGTCCTGTGCTCCCACCATGTGTGGTAGATGGGTGCTCTAGAAATCCTCTTTATTATCTCCAGCTCACCTAGGGCACAAGCTGTGTGTGTGTGTGTGTGTGTGTGTGTGTGTGTGTGTGTGTGTGTGTGTGTGTGTGTGTGTGTGTGCATGTGTGCGTGCATGCGTGCAGGCATATTGCATGCATGTTTGCAGTCCTGTGACGGTGCGGAAACAACAGATACCTGAAATGCACAATGTACCGCTTGCATTAACGACTGGTGTCTTTCAGATCCAGGCTGCACGTAGCATGGACACTAGTGATAACTGGTGTTAGTCTGCATAATTATGTCAGGTCATGGCAAAGTTGATATAAATATATAATATCTCGGCTACCTCTGAAACCAAGCTCCACACAGCACTGTGAGGCGCGGTCCTAGGCGTCTTTCCAGGAGACCACCAAAGTACATAGTCATACCCTGCCCCATGCCAGCCATGGCGTAGATCCACACGCTCTCACCGTAGGTCAGGTCAGAGGGCGAGCTGTGCTTGCGAATGTAGGAGGTGAAGTAGGGGGACAGGTTCCCTGTGAAATTTAAGACAGAATCAGCATATGTTTATTTTTATTTTCTTCTTCTCTCTCTCTCTTATATCTATATATATATCTATCTATCTATCTATCTATCTATATTAATTAAACCTTGTGCTGAAGGGCAATAAGTTAATAACTAACATTAATTTTCTTCATTTTAGGCAGCCACCTTTATGAAGCTGACCATTCTGTATGCTGTGTGCACACACTTTGGATGGGTGTTGACTTGAGAAAGCAAGATAAAATTACTTAGCTTAACCATTAACCTTCAACTGCCCCTGCTTGGAACATTTTTTGGGCTGAAAGTGCATGTACATACATGTCTACAAACATATTTTCTGGTTCTATAAAGAAACAAAATAATTTATTTTCAATACTTCAATTTTCTCATTCATCCCATGGGCTGTTTGAAACTGGAAGCTCTTTTTTGTGTTTCTTTTTTCAAGGCTGAATTCCTCTTTAAGTCTTTTATCCATTCATGTTGCATTTTGAACTATGTTTTGCTCTCCATTCATATTTCATTTTGGACTATCTTTTGCTCCCTTGCGATTTCTCTTACACATTTTGAGTCTTGGGTGCATATAAATGGTCTGATCATGTTGACGATTTGCTGCTTATACTGATCTGATCATGACTTTCCCTCTCTTTCTCTGTCCGTCTTCATTCAACCATTTGTCAGCATTCCAAAGCCACTGCTTTGCACTGAGTCATCACAATAAAATAAAATTAATAAAAATAAAAATATTCCTTTTTTTTGGGGGGGGGGGGGGGGGGGGGGGAGGAGAGGGGTTGTGAGATTGTGTGTATCATGTATGTGTTTGTGTGTGTGTGTGTGTGTGTGCACACGCGTGTGGGCACTTGTGTGGATTCAGTGCATTAGAAATTATGCATTTCTTCTTCTTCTTATTTACAATGTTGAGTCATCAAGGCACTGTGTTGTTATTTGCCCAGTTGTTGTCCATCCAAAACACAAAACAGAGAGAGAGAGAGAGAGAGAGAGAGAGAGAGAGAGAGAGAGAGAGAGAGAGAGAGAGAGAGAGAGAGAGAGAGAGAGAGAGGTGGCAAGGGGGTGTTTAACTCTTTGCAGATGGCAAGAGTGGCATTTCCATGTTGACAATAGCAAGAAATTTGATGTTTATAGTGCAATTTACACAGTTCATAATACAAAACATTTTAGAAGATCAATCAAATAAATTAAAAA
>JABMCL010003368.1:57500-65000 GCA_018857735.1 Alviniconcha marisindica
GGTAGCCTCATAAATTATTCCTAAAAGATGATGAAAATCATGAAATTAGTGAAAGCTGTTACACACAGCGAGAGAGAGAGAGAGAGAGAGAGAGAGAGAGAGAGAGAGAGAGAGAGAGAGAGAGAGAGAGAGAGAGAGAGAGAGAGAGAGAGAGAGAGAGAGCAAAATTAGCCTAAAAGATTGTACATATAGTAAAAGTTAAGGTAAGAGATTAGAAATTAAAGGTCTCGACACAGAAGCACACTCACCCTCACATGCACTGATGCACACAACACTGACGTCCTGGCAAAACAGCCTGAATAATGATGTCACTCCCCAGCCTCTCTCACGCACACACATTCTCTCGTTCTGACAAAAGTGATATACACTGTAGTAATTAGTGCACAGCCGATACACTGGAGTAAGATGGAGAAAAAACAAACGGAAAAACAACGACTTCATTCTCAACAGATTGGGGATCATTCTCAAGTCAGCGCTGATTGCGCTATTTTGCCTTGTTACTGAAACTAAAGGACAGACGTTCCGCGGGATTCCTGGCTTTTATTCGACCAGTGGTGCAGTGGATTACACGGCAGTGATCTTTTCCGTCCATCTTGTCGCCGTGAAATGCGAGATTTTCACTACTACTAGTACTAGGGAGCGTGTCAGAATTAACATTCTTTTTCTTTCTTTTTTCATCTTATTTTTTCCCCCTCAATAGTAATATCTTTTCTATATTTGTAAATGTGTCGACATCAATGCCACTGCCTTTCAACTAAAGGCTCCATAGTATTTTCGAGTCCTATTCAAAAACAACAACAACAACAGCAACAACAACAACAACGACAACAAAACCACCACTACTACCATCACCACCACCACCACCACCAACAAAAAACATCATTACAATTTTTCAACTCGCGTGTGTGCGTGCGTGCGTGCGTGCGTGCGTGCGTGCGTGCGTGCGTGCGTGCGTGCGTGCGTGCGTGCGTGCGTGCGTGCGTGCGTGCGTGCGTGCGTGCGTGTGTGTGTGTGTGTGTGTGTGTGTGTGTGTGTGTGTGTGTGTGTGTGTGTGTGTGTGTGTGTGTGTGTCAGTGTGTGTGTGTGTGTGTGTGTGTGTGTGTGTGTGTGTGTGTGTGTGTGTGTGTGTGTGTGTGTGTGTGTGTGTGTGTGTGTGTGTGTGTGTGTGTGTGTGTGTGTGTGTGTGTGTGTGTGTGTGTGTGTGTGTGTGTGTGTGAGAGAGACAGTGAGACAGAGAGAGAGAACTCGAACTCGAAAACTTTATTTAACAAAGGTTGTAGTTTCGTTACAGTCTAAACCTTTCTAACAACTAGTCCTTGCTAAGCTACTGATGAGCAAAAACTAAATTACCGGGCATCATTCATATAAATGTAAGCATGAACGAGTTAGTAAACCTTTAGACATGAAACTTTGTACATGAGGCGTAAGAACAAACACACAAAAACACAGTGTGTTCACAGCGCCATATGCACACAGTGCATACATCACTCAGTTATACATGTGTGAGCTTACAACCAGTAGACAAGGCAGCAGAACAGCTGGTAAATTTATTTGATTAATATTGGAGTAAATAACTTGGTGTTTTACGCCCAGTCAACCATTGCGGTTATATCAGGGCGAATTAACATTGGAGAAAAAGCTGAAACAGGCAATGCTATTCTTCTAAACAACAATAAGAGAGAGAGAGAGAGAGAGAGAGAGAGAGAGAGAGAGAGAGAGAGAGAGAGAGAGAGAGAGAGAGAGAGAGAGAGAGAGAGAGAGAGAGAGAGAGAGAGAGAAGGCACTTGCACAAACAGTCGGGAAGACTGGACGGAACTGAAACTGAATAGGTGTAGAAACTAGGTCTCAAATGACCAGTCACTGCAATGGCAATCTCTCGAGAGAAAACAACAACATCCTCTCTCTCTAGCAGTTTTTGTGTGGTCATAATCCATCCTATGCAACTTCTTGAAGGTGTACACGAAGTGTTCGCTTGAAGGAGCTGAACGAATGACAAGATCTGACTGTCAGCGTCAGAAGCTAGAACTGTTTAGTAGATGATTGGTGGAAAGGCACCAGAAAAGGCTATACTTGCTTTGAATATAATTATGTCTATCCTTGGCCTGGGCAAACTAAGCTGATAGCTGACAGGTTAGATATTATTATTATTAAGTAAAGTAAGTAAACATGGTGCTTAACGTCCACAGAAACCAGAAGGTTTATTAGGGACGGGGAGAATGGGCGGAAGGGGGTATGGAGGTGGGGGAAGAGGGAGATTATATACCTATCGCTACACTGTCACCACCAGAATGACCTGCATTAAGATGGGCAGCGATGAGAGCCATTTTAATGTTTCGTTAATTGTGATGGACAAAGTCACAAGACAGTGTCCACAAACCACAATTTTTTAAGAGAACGGAGAGCCGAAGCGGTCTCGAACCGAGGTCCTTCCGCTTACCAGCCTACCGCCTTACCGCTACGCCAAACCGGCTCTCTGTATTATTATTATCATTGATCGCTTTTATATAGCGCTATTCTCCGCTCTCGAGCAGACTCACTGCGCTCGCATGTGATTCTACATGAGTGAATAGCTTTTATTTTTTATCTTTTTATAGCGCGGTTTTGAATATCCACCGAAGTGGTGTACTTACAGCGCTGGCATGGCTGGTGCCACATGAAACTGCTGCCATCTCGGCGCGTTCTGTGTACACCATACAACCATGCACCATGTCACTTCATGCAAAGCCACATACCTAAGGTGTATGCGTGTTTAGCTGTAACCTGCCACCTGCACTTTTGGCAGAATGACCGGGATCTTTTACGTGCTACTGCGGTAACACGGGGGTGGAACGGATACGAAATAAGAGTCAGCACAGAAAGTTGACACGAGAGAAGAAAATTCTCCCGCCGCTACCGCAGGGATTCGAACCCGCGACCTTTCGATCACGAGTCCGGCGCTCTAACAACTGAGCTATCCGCGCTCCCCAATATATATACTACGGGGTCTCACTGTTAAGGACCCTGTACATGAACAGACCGTTGTTGTATTCCTGGTGTGTGTGTGGGCTCATTATCCTCATCTCTTTTAATTTCTGGCCAGTAATTAGAGTTGTATGTGGAAAAATACAGCTCTTCTGGGCAGATAATTTAATCTGGTTTTGAGGGTATCACGTACTACATCCACCAAACACGACTGACGCATAAATAAAATGAGGTCTAATGTGGCCAACGAAGAACAGTTTCCTGTTGTCGATGTCTACGATGCACCTTAATTTCGACAGAAGGAAGACTCGAGAAAGAACAAGAAGGATATCTCGATGTTTTGTCATCACTCCCTGCAATTGTCTCCAAAACAACTCGAGAAAGAACAAGAAGGATATCTCGATGTTTTGTCATCACTCCCTGCAATTGTCTCCAAAACAACTTGAGAGAAAGAACAAGAAGGATATCTCAATGTTCTGTCATCACTCCCTGCAATTGTCTCCAAAACAACTCGAGAAAGAACAAGAAGGATATCTCGATGTTTTGTCATCACTCCCTGCAATTGTCTCCAAAACAACTCGAGAGAAAGAACAAGAAGGATATCTCAATGTTCTGTCATCACTCCCTGCAATTGTCTCCAAAACAACTCGAGAGAAAGAACAAGAAGGATATCTCGATGTTTTGTCATCACTCCCTGCAATTGTCTCCAAAACAACTCGAGAGAAAGAACAAGAAGGATATCTCAATGTTCTTTCATCACTCCCTGCAATTGTCTCCAAAACAACTCGAGAGAAAGAACAAGAAGGATATCTCAATGTTCTGTCACCACCCGCTGCAGTTGTCTCCAACCTGACTTTGCATATACCGGCTAAACCTATTGCTTCATCAGTTCGCACACTGACAAAGCAGTTGCCAGACACTGCTGGACAAGAGCAGCACCGTGCATCATCTTCAGCGCCTGCTCCTCCTTCACAAGACAAGCCGATGGTAGTAGCTGCCTGCAGCTGCCTGCAAGAAAAAACCCAAAACGGCAAATCAAGCAACACAGTCAGTGATAATAAGCATGCTATTGAAAAGTGCTGTAGTAACAATTAACCCCTTCACTGCCATGATTTCACTTGAAAACGAACAATAAAAGTGTGAATTTTAAAATTCTTAAGCATTTTATTTTTATTTTTATTTTTTACATTAGCATGTGAGAGGACTTCCATTAAAACGCAGAATATTGAAAGTTTATTTGTCCTAGGATGGGAAACATATCCACCGAAATGGTTACAGCGCTGTTTCGAAGTTACATGGCTGGTGCCACGTGAAACTGCTCCCGTCTCGGCGCGTTCAGTGTACGCCATACAAAATGCATCAGTTCACAGTCAGTGTCACTAAGTTCTTATTGCCCCCCCCACTTCCTCTTTGTACTTTGCTACGTGTACTCATACGCCAAGTTACAAAGGGATACATCATATTTGAAAATAATGCATTCATAAATGCACAAAGCAAACATAGTAGTAAACATCCACATAAACCATAAGGCCTATCAGGGACGGGGAGAAGGGAAGAAGGGGGTATGGACGTGGGGGAAAGATTATATACCTATCGCTACGCTGTCACCACCAGAATGACTTCTGTATTGAGATAGGCAGCGATGAGAGCCATTTTAATATTTCATAAATTGCGAGCGACAGTCACATCACAGCGTCCGCAAACCGCAACTAGTAAGTAAACATGATGCTTAACGTCCACAGAAACCGTAAGGCTTATTAGGGACGGGGAGAGCGGGGGGGGGGGGGGGGGGGGGGGGAAGAGGGAGTTATATACCTATCGCTACACTGTCACAACCAGAATGACTCCTGCATTAAGATGGGCAGTGATGAGAGCCATTTTAATGTTTCATTAATTGCGATGGACAAAGTCACAAGACGGTGTCCACAGACCACAATTTTTGAAGAGAAAGGAGAGCCGAAGCGGATTCGAACCGAGGTCCCTCCGCTTACCAGCCTAACGCCTGACCGCTGGGCCCAAGCCGGCTCACAAAATCCGCAACCTTGTTGATCGCTTTTATACAGCGCTGTTCTCTCTTGAGCAGACCCACTGCGCTCGCATGTGATTCTACACGAGTGACTAGCTTTTCATAGCGCGTTTTTGAAGAGAAAGGTGATGGTGAGCCGGTTTGGCCTAGCGGTAAGGCGTCAGGCTGGTAAGCGGAAGGACCTCGGTTCGATACCGCTTCGGCTCTCCTTTCTCTTCAAAAAGGCTGTGGTTTGTGGACACTGTCCTGTGACTTTGTCCGTCACTTCCTACTGAAACATTAAAATGGCTCTGGTCGTTGCCCATCTTAATGCAGGAATCATTCTGGTGGTGACAGTGTAGCGATAGGTATATAATCTCCCTCTACCCCCACCTCCATACCCCCTTCTCCCCGTCCCTAATAAGCCTTATGGTTTCTGTGGACGTTAAGCACCATGTTTACTTACTGACCAGAGAAAGGTGAGCCGAAGCGGAATCGAGCCGAAGCCCTTTTGCTTACCAGCTCATCGCTTTACGAGATTCAAACACATAAAGGTGGAAACGAACGCTTATTTATTTTATGTTAAAATGAATAAGCGTTCTTTGGAACCTTTTTTTGTGTTTGGATCTTGTTTTAGAACGCTAGCAGTCATTCTGTTTCACATTCCCCCCCCCCCAACGCTTTACCGCCAGGCCAAACCTATACACACACACACACACACACACACACACACACACACACACACACACACACACACACATATATATATATATATACGCTTATAAAATTACCAGCGCTGTGCGGAGTTTGCCCAGTGTCAGCCTGTCTGCTGCCAGTCGCTCCGTCTGTCGCTTTGTGAGCTCTTCCCGCTGCTGCAGGCTCTTGGGTCGCCACGGTAACCTGTGTCGCACCACGCCACGGACCGTGGCTGCCGTGAACATCCGCGGCGACAGCCGGTCCCGGGCCTGCCTGAAGGCTGTGACGGTGAACGTCCATGGCAACGGATCCTGTTTGTGTCGGAAGTCTGTGACGGTAAACATCCGCAGCAACGGCCGGTCCCGGGCCTGCCTGAAGACTGTGACTGCTGAGCGGGTTACCTGCTGGGCTGTTGTGTTGAAGGTGGCTGGTGGTGCGTGAGTGATCCGCCGATGGCGAGTAGCGTGACAGCGGTGCGTGACTCTGAACAGCCGGTCTGCCGGCGCCAACGGTTGGTCCCGATGATGCTCCAGAAACGTAGCCCTCAACGCCTGCGGCAGCTCCCCAGGTGGTGCTTCCTGGACCAGGACGAGCAGACGGACCCGAGTTGCCGGACTGGGGAACACCACGGCCGCCAGCGCCGGCGGATAACCCTGGAGCTTCTCGGGCCGTGTAACTGTAAGCGTTTGCCAAGTACTCCGAGTTTCCATGTGGCGGGCTGTAACGGTGAGCGACGCCAAACGACCCGGAAGGGACGCCGCTGCTATTTCGAACGCTCACGCCGGATACCACCGAACTGGTGCTCGGCACGAGACCGCGAGCGCGAACAGCCAATCCGGAGCTCGCCGCTGCGCCGGAAACAGCGTCACTGCGCGCGTGACCGGCACGTGACTCGGAGTTGGCGCGGGTGTTGAGGGGCGCGTTGAACATTTCTCCGCGCGCTGTGTCGTAGAATTCCAGGCGCGTAGTGGGGAAGTTTGAGACGCCGGCGCGACCTCCTTGGCTGCTGAGGGTTATCCCGTTCAGGGTGCCTGCTGCTGCCTCGGCTGCGGTCCTCACCATTCCTGCTCGGACGGTTGGAGCTCCGCCAGCGGCTTCTCCTTCGAGCGGGTCAGTGGCGGAAGCGAGTGTCCCAGTCTTGGCGGCACCTGCAAGAATACAGTGTAGACTGATCTTCATACAGACTCAGACACTGTAGATCTTCAGACAGACTCTGTCACTGTAGATCTTCAGACAGACTCAGACACTGTAGATCTTCAGACAGACTCAGACACTGTAGACCTTCAGACAGACTCAGACACTAGATATTCAGACAGACTCGGACACTGTAGATCTTCAGACAGACTCAGACACTGTAGAACTTCAGACAGACTCAGACACTGCAGATCTTCAGACAGACTCAGACACTAGATATTCAGACAGACTCAGACACTGTAGATCTTCAGACAGACTCAGACACTAGATCTTCAGACAGACTCAGACACTGTAGATCTTCAGACAGACTCAGACACTAAATATTCAGACAGACTCAGACACTGTAGATCTTCAGACAGACTCGGACACTAGATCTTCAGACAGACTCAGACACTGTAGATCTTCAGACAGACTCAGACACTAGATATTCAGACAGACTCAGACACTGCAGATCTTCAGACAGACTCTGACACTGTAGATCTTCAGACAGACTCAGACACTGTAGATCTTCAGACAGCCTCAGACACTAGATATTCAGATAGACTCAGACACTGCAGATCTTCAGACAGACTCAGACACTGTAGATCTTCAGACAGACTCAGACACTGTAGATCTTCAGACAGACTCAGAGACTAGATATTCAG
>JABMCL010003368.1:72500-77500 GCA_018857735.1 Alviniconcha marisindica
AGAGAGAGAGAGAGAGAGAGAGAGAGAGAGAGAGAAGAGAATACTTTATTACAAGGATAAAGATTTAAGCACAGGTCGGCTTTTTAACAAATCTGTCCCTGATGACAAACACAGCAACACTCAATACGTCAAACAAGAATACAAATAATTGCGGCAAACTAAAATACATCTTAAGAAGAAGAAGAAGAAGAAGAAGAAGAACAACAAAATTACTATATAAAACTTCGCAACATACAAACTCAGCAAAGTAAGGCAAATGCAAATCTGAATTTTCAAGAGAGAGAGAGAGATAGAGAGAGAGAGAGAGAGAGAGAGAGAGAGAGAGAGAGAGAGAGAGAGAGAGAGAGAGAGAGAGAGAGAGAGAGAGAGAGAGAGAGAGAGAGAGAGAGAGAGAATCTCTCTTATCTATCTGTCTGTCTAGCTATTTCTGTATCTACTACCTATCCACATACTTATTTACTTACCTACCTACCTATCCTTCTATTCCTCTCTCAGTGACATCGTCATTGCAGCATTCGTGCCTAAACTTTTATCCTTGCTTTCACTCTCTCTCTCTTTCTCCCTCCCTCCTTCCTTCTTAAAACAAACAAACAAACAAAGAAACTTCGATCACCGTTGCGCGGGTTCGCCACGTCTCTGCTTTCGCTCGAAGCATTGAAGACACAGCAGCTACAGACGTTTAACCCCTTCGTTGCCACGATGTCACTTGCAAACGGCCAATAAAAGTGCGAAATTGGAAACTCTTAAGCCTATATTTTTTTATTTTTTTTTTTTGCACTGGCATGTGAAAAGATTTTCATCAAAGCACATAGCATTAAAATAGAAGTGTTGTAAGACCACACAGCATTAAAGTACCCTTGTTACAGTACCAGAAAATATGTTTGCAAGCGGGTCCGCGCAGCTTTCAGCCCGGAAATGTTATCGGCTGGGCAGTGAAGGGGTTAAACAATTAAAAGGAATGGTAATTCAATCTGACAACACAAAACGCGTGCGAATTATCGGGGAAGGCCCCCCTTTCAGGCGACAAAACAACGGTTTAAAAACAGTTAAACGATAATACACGAAAACGGACTTACTCGGTTACGTTTGTGGTGTGTTCGATGCGATAATACATGAAAATGGACTTACCTGGTTACGTTTGTGGTGTGTTCGATGCGATAATACATGGAAATGGACTTACTCGGTTACGTTTGTGGTGTGTTCGATGCGATAATACATGAAAATGGACTTACCCGTTACGTTTGTGGTGTGTTTGATGCTTGGAGTGTTTTAGAAGAATCAGTTGTTAGAATACAATACAGCAGATACAACACAGCAGACACAGGTGTTAGATTTGCAGCGTTTACCACGGTGGTGATCTGTGCGCATTAACTGGTACAAACACTACTCACAACTAGGCATTTGTCCTGCAGGGTCATCGCTTGTGGCCCGCCTGACATGCCTATGTAGGAACTGCACCTGTGAACATTTAAGTAAGTAAGTAAGGAAGGAAGGAAGGAAGGAAGGAAGGAAGGAAGGAAGCAAGCAAGCAAGCAAGCAAGCAAGCAAGCAAGTAAACGTGGTGCTTCACGTAAGGGGGAGAAAGGGGGTATAGAGGTGAAGGAAGAGGGAGATTATATACCTATCGCTACACTGTCACCACCAGAATGACTTCTGCATTAAGATGGAGAAAAACAAAAACAAAACAAAAAACCCAACAACAAAACAAACAAACAAACAACAACAACAACGAAAACAAAAACAACAACTACAACAACAACAACGTCTAAAAACGAAAATATTTGACCACAGAAAAACATATTAAGGAAGAAGAAAAGAGAGAAAAGAAAGATTACTTATGGCAACTCATCATGCAAGAGCCCGGAATGCTTACAAAGGCCTACTGATACGAGCATCACAGGCACACACACACACACACACACACACACACACACACAACACAACACACACACACAACACACAAACACACACACCACAACACCACACACACACACACACACACACACACACACACACACACACCACACACACACACACACATACACACACACACACACACACACACACACACACACACAACACACACACACACACACACACACACACACACACACACACTACACACAACACACACACACAACACACACACACACACACACACCACACACACACACACAACACACACACAACACACACAACACACAACCACACACACACACAACACACAACACCACACAACAACACACACACACACACACACACAACACACAACATACACACATCACACACACAACAACAACACACACACACACACACACACACACAACACACACACACACACACACACACACACACACAACACACAACACACCACACACACACACACACACACACACACACACACACACACACCATACACACACATACCCTATCACACCACCTCATCATCACACCACACCATCATCTCAACAACACACACACTACTCATCCTCCCTTTCATCTCCTCTCTGCCCCTCCCCTCCTCTCTTCTGTCCATCACCTCCCTCTCTCTCCCTCCTACTCCCGCCCCAATCTCTTCCTCTCTCTCTCTCTCTCCCGCTCCCCGCTCTCTCTCTCTCTCTCTCTCCAGAAACGATGGTGACAGTGAAACAGCCCAAACACGCGAGAAGCGTCAACGCCCACATTTGACGTGGGGGGCAGAGACTGCTGACATCCTACTGACGGAAAGGTATCATGAATGAAGGAGCGAAAGCACAACGTCACCCCGTGCCACTCCGGATGACGACTTTACTGCGGTCGCTGTCCACTGCCGGTCTGAAGACGACGCACGTTTGTTTTTGCCACTGGTCCATTCCCCAGCGGATCAGCTCCACGCCACCACTACCTGTACGGACAAGACATGGATCATCACCGTTACCTGTACGGACAAAACATGGATCATCACCGTTACCTGTACGGACAAAACATGGATCATCACCGTTACCTGTACGGACAAAACATGGATCGTCACCACTACCTACACGGACAAAACATGGATCATCACCACTACCTACACGGACAAAACATGGATCATCACCACTACTTACACGACAAAACATGGATCATCACCACTACCTACACGGACAAAACATGGATCATCACCACTACTTACACGACAAAACATGGATCATCACCGCTACCTACACGACAAAACATGATCATCAGCACTACCTACACGGACAAAACATGGATCATCACCATTACCTACACGGAAAAAAACATGGATCATCACCATTACCTACACGGACAAAACATGATCATCGGCACTACCTACACGGACAAAACATGGATCATCACCACAACCTACACGGACAAAACAAGGATCATCACCGTTACCTACACGGACAAAACATGGATCATCACCACTACCTACACGGACAAAACATGGATCGTCACCACAACCTACACGACAAAACATGGATCATCACCACTACCTACACGGGCAAAACATGGATCATCACCTCTACCTACACAGAAAAAACAGGGACCATCACCACTACCTACACAGACAAAACATGGATCATCACCACTGCCTGTGCGGACAAAACATGGATCATCACCACTACCTACACGTGCAAAACATGGATCATCACCACTACCTACACAGACAAAACATGGATCATCACCACTACCTACACGGACAAAACATGGATCATCACCACTACCTGTACGGACAAAACATGGGTCATCACTAGTTTCTGTCTACACCTACTGGTGGCTTGCAGCGAGTCAGACTAACATTGATACAACTTTGACGTCAGTTGTGTGGGCCTAGTCCATTTTACGTTGTATTAAGAAAAAGCATTCATTGTGAGCTTAGCTCGTTTCATGCTCATGCAATGATTTTGATTTTCCATAATTTCATGAACGTAAATAAACTTTGCTTAAACCAAAAAGCATTCAATAGGCACAACTCCGGAGGGTAGTTAGGTTGATTACATTTTTTTCCCCTGTAAATAACGGTCCTATTTTTATTCGAAATAAAAATAAAACAAAATCAAGATGCGCCTAACTGTGCACATTGCTTTGCGACGTAAAAAAATAAAAAATAAAAAATAAAAATAATCTCAGTTCATTTAAACTGTCGTGTATTTTCGAGAACAAAATGGAGTTTGTGATAAGTTCTGTCTAGAACGAACAGTAATTAAAGGCATTATTACCAAAATGTCCAGGAATGATTTCGTATGGGATGATCCCGTTCGGCCATTTGTTGAAGGCAACGGTCTTCCTCTTTCTTCTCCCTATGCTATGGATCACAGAGATAACATAGAAATAACATAAACAGAGAACACAGCGATAACACAAACAGATAACACAAACAGAGATAACAAAGAGATAACACAGAGATGACATCGAGATAACACAGATAACACAGAGATAACACAAACAGAGATAACATAAGAAAGAAAAAAAATCGATCATGCTAACAACTGTTAAATATTGATGTCGGCCACAATAGAGAACAACAATAATAACTCTCCTCCTTCCCCCCCCCCCCCCGTCCCCTCACACACACACACACACACACACACACACACACACACACACACACACACACACATACACTGTGACACACACATCACACAACACCACACACACACACACACACACACACACACTACACACACACATCACACACACACACACACACACACACACACACACACACACACACACACTGTGACACACACACACACACTGTGACACACACACTACACACACAACACACCACACACACACACACACACACACACACACACACACACACACACACACACACACACACACTCATCACAAAAACCAGACTACAGTATTACATAAAGTCACTATGCCAAATAAACATGCTGGATAGCTTAGTGAGCGATACAAAATGAACGATACATTCCTGAAAATAGTCAGAGGTAGAAAGCGTGAAACACCTCAGTACAACACCGATAAGTAAGCTCAGTCAGACAAGGCTA
>JABMCL010003368.1:82500-112500 GCA_018857735.1 Alviniconcha marisindica
GCGTCACTCAGAGCTGAAGTGGCAGTCAGTGTCTAAGCTTTGCTGAAATAAAGGCAGAGTTGAAGTGGCAGTCAGTGTCTAAGCTTTGTTGAAATAAAGGCAGAGTTGAAGTGGCAGTCAGTGTCTAAGCTTTGTTGAAATAAAGGCACAGTTGAAGTGGCAGTCATTGTCTAAGCTTTGTTGAAATAAAGGCAGAATTGAATTGACAGCCATTGTCTAAGCTTTGTTGAAATAAAGGCAGAGTTGAAGTGACAGTCAGTGTCTAAGTTTTGTTGAAATAAAGGCAGAGTTGAAGTGACAGTCAGTGTCTAAGCTTTGTTGAAATAAAGGCAGAGTTGAAGTGACAGTCAGTGTTTAAGCTTTGTTGAAATAAAGGCAGAGTTGAAGTGGCAGTCATTGTCTAAGCCTTGTTGAAATAAAGGCAGAGTTGAAGTGACAGTCAGTGTTTAAGCTTTGTTGAAATAAAGGCAGAGTTGAAGTGACAGTCAGTGTTTAAGCTTTGCTGAAATAAAGGCAGAGTTGAATTGACAGTCAGTGTCTAAGCTTTGTTGAAATAAAGGCAGAGTTGAATTGACAGTCAGTGTTTAAGCTTTGTTGAAATAAAGGCAGAGTTGAAGTGGCAGTCATTGTCTACGCCTTGTTGAAATAAAGGCAGAGTTGAAGTGACAGTCAGTGTCTAAGCTTTGTTGAAATAAAGGCAGAGTTGAAGTGACAGTCAGTGTCTAAGCTTTGTTGAAATAAAGGCAGAATTGAAGTGACAGTCATTGTCTAAGCTTTGTTGAAATAAAGGCAGAGTTGAATTGACAGTCAGTGTCTAAGCTTTGTTGAAATAAAGGCAGAGTTGAAGTGACAGTCATTGTCTAAGCTTTCTTGAAATAAAGGCAGAGTTGAAGTGACAGTCAGTGTCTAAGCTTTGTTGAAATAAAGGCAGAGTTGAAGTGACAGTCAGTGTCTAAGCTTTGTTGAAATAAAGGCAGAGTTGAAGTGACAGTCAGTGTTTAAGCTTTGTTGAAATAAAGGCAGAGTTGAAGTGACAGTGTCTAAGCTTTGTTGAAATAAAGGCAGAGTTGAAGTGACAGTCATTGTCTAAGCTTTGTTGAAATAAAGGCAGAGTTGAAGTGACAGTCAGTGTCTAAGCTTTGTTGAAATAAAGGCAGAGTTGAAGTGACAGTCAGTGTCTAAGCTTTGCTGAAATAAAGGCAGAGTTGAAGTGGCAGTCATTGTCTAAGCCTTGTTGAAATAAAGGCAGAGTTGAATTGACAGTCAGTGTCTAAGCTTTGTTGAAATAAAGGCAGAGTTGAAGTGACAGTCAGTGTTTAAGCTTTGCTGAAATAAAGGCAGAGTTGAAGTGACAGTCATTGTCTAAGCTTTGTTGAAATAAAGGCAGAGTTGAAGTGGCAGTTAGTGTCTAAGTTTTGTTGAAATAAAGGCAGAGTTGAAGTGGCAGTCATTGTCTAAGCTTTGTTGAAATAAAGGCAGAGTTGAATTGACAGTCATTGTCTAAGCTTTGTTGAAATAAAGGCAGAGTTGAAGTGGCAGTCATTGTCTAAGCTTTGTTGAAATAAAGGCAGAGTTGAAGTGGCAGTCATTGTCTAAGCTTTGTCGAAATAAAGGCAGAGTTGAAGTGACAGTTAGTGTTTAAGCTTTGTTGAAATAAAGGCAGAGTTGAAGTGACAGTCAGTGTCTAAGCTTTGTTGAAATAAAGGCAGAGTTGAAGTGGCAGTCATTGTCTAAGCTTTGTTGAAATAAAGGCAGAAATAATTATCATACTACACGCGTGTCGGTTATGGCTTTTGTCAGTGGTTCAGACCCAGTGCACATACCTGCAGTACGGCCATCGAAGTCATCCGTGTTGACACTGGACGACGGCACCTGGCTGACACCATGCCGCTGACTCGCACGTGCACTGTCGCCACGGGACAATCCGACGAAAGATGCCTCCCTTGGATCATCGAGGAACCCGCCCGAGGAACGTGCTGCAGGACTGCCGGCGGGGAAACCTCTTTGTGGCCTTTCTCTTAGGGAGGGTCTGTCGACTCGAGTTCCTCCATCCGGTGTCTGCCTTCGGCTCACCAGCGCCGAGGGATCCGTTGCGGATTGAACTTTCATCCGCCGTCTGCTTTCTCGGTTTCGGATTTGCTGCTGCAGTCGGTTAACGTGCTGCAGGCGAGTCATGAGGTCCCGCTGAATACCTCGGAGTCGAGCGCTGCTGTCGGCCAGCTGTCGAGGGCCTCTCTGCCCTCCAGCTGTCGCTTGCCTGGCTGCGTTACGGCCTTGATCAGAGCCGAGCCTCGATCTCAACCGCGCCATGGAAGGTACCATCGGATTGGCCGATGGTCCAGGATCCAGGACACGCTGCTGCCTCCTAGCGGCCAAAGCGCGTTGACTGGATCGAGATCGCACGAGGTTGCGCTGTCTGCCAGGCGGGAAGGTATCGTGTCTTTGACGGACGGCACTGCCGAGTCTACGATCTGCAGCACTGTGACGTGCTCTGTGGACGTCCCGCTGAGGGTCGAACAAGGCCGTCCGAAGAGATCTTCTCTGTAGAGAAATATGGCGGTTAGAAACGGCATCTCCTTGAGAAACTCCCTTGCTTGAAAATGACGAAGAAACCGGCTTCCGTCGGCCGGGGCGACGAGCGTCGTAGGAAAAAGTCCTTCTGTGAACCTGCATGGGACGTCGTTGAGCATTCGTGTCGGACGGTCTGCGACTGTTGACCCGGGTGTTGTCCGGGATGTTGGTTGGCAGCCGGTTACGTCGCACGGGGGCAGACGTCTGACCCTGTCACAGGAATCCCTTCTCTTTCACAGACGCTTGAATGAACTTGACTGGTTGCGTTAAATGCATTTTGCCTATTAAAAGTGATATTGTATTGCACTGTATTGTAAAAAGAAAGTTTTGTCAGTTACTAAAAACAAACAAACAAAGAAAACAACAACAACAACAACAACAACAAAACAAAACAACAACAACAACAACAACCAAACCAAACAACAACAACAACCTTCCTTTCGAGTAATGGATAACTTTCGCTTATGGGCTATTCGTTGCATCATTTAAAAAACGTGATTCACTTGGTTCACCGTAAATTGTTGGATCAAGCCGCGTAATTTGTTTTTCGATGACAGAAACCAGTGATTCTGAGCTGTCTGAGGTCGGATGTGTGGCGTAACCTCTTCGCGCGCTGATTGGCTAGTCGCGTCTGCCATTCAGAGTTCGACACGTTAATATAACGTGCATATGTAAACTACAACTTGTTTATGTCCTAAAACAAAATAAAGAATAGAACTCAAAGAACAGCCACTGAAATACAAAAGCCACATATTAAACAAACCGGTAATGTATGTAATCTACACACACACAGCAAGTGATAACGGTTGTGTCTCGTGCCTTCCCTCTTGGTCTGAAGCAGCGACGCAATATTTCTCTATGACTGCCCTTTGCTTTAATGAATGGATGAAAATGTTAACATTTGGTTTTCCCTTTTGCAATTTTGATTTGAAAATGTGGAATTTTGCCACCAAAATAATTAGGACAAAAACTTTGTCAGTCTGTACGTTTTGGTCAAGGCCAAACAGAATCAAAGGCATATTCAGTTCCACTTGTATGTCCCTACTGATCAGCGCACTGACATCAGACCAGAAAGACTGGACAGCTGGACACTCCCAAAACAAGTGAAGTAATGTTTCTTCTTCATGGCTGCAAAAATCACACACTGGAGTTTCTGTTAAGTTTCTCAAGTACAAATAACGTCCCGTTGGTAAAAGTCTGTGCAAAATCCTGAACTGAAACCATCTGAGTTGCGTATCTTTTGTTGTTAGAATCGGTTTACAGAATATTTCCCCCCAGTTCAACTCAGCAAAAAGCTGATTCCATTTGCACACACCTTTGGGCGTTTGACTATATTCATTTAGAATTGAGTACACCCCTCTTAAGCCCCGTTTCAAAATAACTGACCACGGTTTGGAGTCTGAATCAAGAGGGAGAGCACTGTTCTCACTCCCAATTTTTTTTCTTTCTAGTATGTCATTACTGACGAAACCAATTCGTCATAAGTGAGAAAATCCAATCCCCTGTTTGGAAACCTTTCCTGAAAATCAGCAAAAGACAAGATATTTCCGTCTTCAACCATTAAATGTTTTATCATTGAACTCCTTCTGTATATGTGATTATATGTTTTAATTATACAAATGACCGACTGCCTGCTCATACCTCTGAACTTTGTCAAAAATTAGTAATTATGCTACTGTAGAAAAATGACTTCAAACCATCTTTCCCTTTCCGTCTCCCCACCCCGCTTTGTCTCCTTACGCCATTTCTCTCTCGCTAGTATTTATTTAGGCCACCAGCCAATCTATCTGTCTACCTAACATTGTTTTGTTTTTTCAACTACAATTTGTTTTGACTGTTTTCTAGTGACTGTTCGTATTTTTTTGTTTTGTTATTGTTGTTTGTTTGTTTCTTTTTTGTTTTCTCTTGTTTTTTGTTTTTATTGTTGTTATTTTTTGTTACGTCTCATTTATTGATAGCGAAGTGAAATTGTTCGTCCGCCATACATTGTGTTTTTTCCAACTGCATGAGCTCATCGCCTATAAGCTATAGCTTGTTGATGAGCACATAATGATTTTTTGTATGTTTATTTCATCTCGAATAAATTTTTGTTTAAACCAAATGTTTTACCATTGTCACACAGTTTTCAGACAAGCGTCTATCATGAAAAGTTTTTTTGACTGTCACAGTATGAAAATTATAGTGTATATACTCTGATAAAAATTGTAGAATATTTTGGTTGACATATTGCACAAAATCGTTTATAATGGATTAACGCTTGAGGGTTAAAAAGGGTTCTGATTTTGCTGATAGACAATATTGGCGTATTCCCCTCCGAATCCTCGGATATTAGCAAAAGCTGGACAAACAGCAAACAAAACATTCTTTACTAGACAGTTGTCAGGCTGGAAAATTCGTCGCAACCAGTTTATTTTCATGGCTGACAAATACTCGTATATATTTACCATTTTTAGACCACCTTGCTCAAAACTTGACAAAGCGTCTTTCGTTTTATATTTCTTGCCATTCCACAAAAAAACAAACATTTTTTCCAGCTCCTGGATAAAGCTTTCCGTAGGATCGGGAATGTTCATCGTTAAAATTAATTTTACGCGAAAAGGAAATAACGGAGAAAGGACTTGTTAGCATGCTTTGTGCAAGTCCTTTCTGCTTTAGGGTCGGGCAATGAAAATTCTCGAAGTATTTACGCATAGTTTCTCATTTTCATCGTCAAAAAAACAAAAAACAAAAAACAAAAAAACAACAACAAAAAAACATGTACATGTAGAATAACCAGTTTCGCAGAGCGGCAAAACACACAAAAGGTCAAAAAGAACTCTCTTTTTTCTTTTTTTCTTTTTATAAATTGGACAGTACAAAATGAGCTGCAAATTTTCGGAACAGATTCGCTCTACAAGGCAGCAGCTAACAAACAGTTAAGGTACAAAAACATTGGCGTAAGTGAAACTGTTCAAAACCAAAACAAAATCCACACACACAAACAAACACACACCCACACAGACCACCACCACCACCACCACCCCCTCCACCAAAAAACTCGTTTCGAAAGAAGTGTCTTGGGTCGGGCAATGAAAATTCTCGAAGTATTTACACAAAAAACAAAAACGAACCAAGCCCCCCCACCAAAACAAAAAACAAAAACAAAAAAATCACCCACCCACAACAAACAAATAAAACAAACAAACAAACAAAACAAAACAAAGAAAACAAAACAAAACAAACAAACAAAAAGCCCGAACTGGCGCACTTACCGAACCACGGATCACACGAGACATCGCTGCACGAGAAGCAGCCCCTACACCCCGGTTAGACACGAGTCTTTCCTCCACCCAACCTTCAGCTCCTCCCCGCGGCAGGTACCTCAGCCTCCCGCCTGTTCCTCCTCTTCCCCCTCCTCCTCCTTCTCCGCCCAGAATCGCGCCAACGTTAGCGACGTTCTCACCGACGACGACGACGACATAGAGAACACCGACAACAAGCAACAGACGGAGAAGACTTTGCTGACGGCGGCGATCGGAGAAGACCCAGGACTCGGCGGCGGCCGAGGAGGTCATGGTGGACGTTGTTCTCGGCCGAGCTGGGCAGCGGAAGAGGCAGCTAGATCCCAATAAAAGGGCTGGCTGTGACAGCAAGGCTCGTGACGGGATGAGGTAACAGGGCGCGTGACGTAAGCGGAGGATGTTTAGGGACGACAGGCGGGAGGAGGGTTGGGGGGGGGGGGGGAACTGATGGGAGGAGGTTTGGGTTGGGGGAGGGGGGGGGAGGAGGGGTCAGGCGGCAGAAGGATTAGCTGGATAAATCGAGAAGGGATACGTGGTCACGCGTCAAGATCAAAAACAAGTAGGGCAGGGGAGTGTGTGCGCGCGCGCGCGCGCGCGCGCGCGCGCGTGTGTGTGTGTGTGTGTGTGTGTGTGTGTGTGTGTGTGTGTGTGTGTGTGTGTGTGTGTGTGGAGAGAGAGAGAGAGAGAGAGAGAGAGAGAGAGAGAGAGAGAGAGAGAGAGAGAGAGAGAGAGAGAGAGAGAATATGTGTGCGTGTATGTGAGTGTATGTGTGTACGGTTTGGCCCAGTGGTAAGGCGTTAGGCTGGTAAACAGAGGACCTCGGTT
Organism: Alviniconcha marisindica; assembly: GCA_018857735.1. NCBI lineage: Eukaryota > Metazoa > Mollusca > Gastropoda > Provannidae > Alviniconcha > Alviniconcha marisindica. The sequence goes on from JABMCL010003368.1 coordinate 89,178, forward strand.
CGAATCGGCTTCGGCTCTTCTTTCTCTTCAAAAGATGTGGTCCGTGGACACTTTTGACTGTGACTTTGTCCATCGCAGTTAATGAAACATTAAAATGGCTCTCATCGCTGCCCATCTGAATGCAGGAGTCATTCTGGTGGTGATAGTACGGCGATAGGTATATAATCTCCCTCTTCCCCCACCTCCATACAGAGCTCAGGAGCTGTGTGAAAGTCTGTGTGGCCGTCCTGGGCTCCCGTCCCTAATAAGCCTACGGTTTCTGTGGACGTAAAGCAACATTTCAACAACAACAACAACAACAGCAAAACCTCCATACCCCCTTCCCCGTCTTCTCCCCGTCCCTAATGAGCCTTATGCTTTCTGTGGACGTTAAGCACCATGCCTACTTTACCTTGCAGTCGGGGGTAGAGGGGAGGGGAGGGGAGGGGAGGGGAGGGGGGCGGTTGAAGGAACAAAGAACAGGGGAAGTGTTCTTATAATTATGTGTGTCGGGGTTTGGCCCGAACGACAATAATTTGACAGTTGCAGCTGCGGATATTTGCCACTTGCAACACCGGGAGTCAGTGTTGTGAGGTGTAATAACAATAACAACAATAACAATATACTTTATTCATCCCAGCGGGAAATTAAAGCTGTCGTTCGATCGCACAACGAAGAACATATCTCAATAATTCTAAGCCATGAAACACACGCACATACACACTCTTAGACATACGCCCCCTTTCTCTCAACCTGCATACACTAACAGCAAACCCCAAATTACCTGGAATAATGCTCTCTCTGTCAAACCAAACGTAAAAACTCTCAAATTAAATAAAAATCATGTGTACGTTTGTACTTGCAAATAGTTTCTGCTACAAACACGTGAGGTAGTTTTGTGTAGTTAGATATTTCGTGTCGCCGCTGCAGTCCACCTTTGTAAGCGCCACGAGCGTCTTGGTCTGTACAGTTCGAAAGTTTTTTTAGTTTTTTTAATTTTTTTACTTCGCTTGTTAAGCGGGTAAAGTAAACATGGTGCTTAACGTCCACAGAAACCGTACGGCTTATTAGGGACGGGGAGAAGGGGGGGAAGGGGGTATGGCCGAGGTGGGGGGAGAGGGAGATTATATACCCATCGCTACACTGTCACCACCAGAATGACTTCTGCATTAAGATGGGCAGCGATGAGAGCCATTTTAATGTTTCAGTAGGAAGTGATGGACAAAGTCACAAGACAGTGTCCACAAACCACAACCTTTTTGAAGAGAAAGGAGAGCCGAAGCGGTATCGAACCGAGGTCCTTCCGCTTACCAGCCTAACGCCTTACTGCTAGGCCAAACCGGCTCACAATTTAAGTGGGTGGAGCTGTCTGGCTTAAATAGCGAGAGCTATCAGCTGTGGCTTTCGGAACTCAGGAGCTGTGTGAAAGTCGAGGTGGCCGTCCTGGGCTCCCGTCCCTAATAAGCCTACGGTTTCTGTGGACGTAACGCAGCATTTGAAGAAAAATGCGATTTGGTTCAGAACTTAGAAGTTGTGTAGAAATCGAGGTGGCCGTCCTGGGCTCCACGTCCCTAATAGTCCTTATAGTCTCTGCGGACATAAAGCAGCGTTTGAAGAAGAAGACTATAAAGAAGAAGTCGTGGCAGTAGAAGTTAAGCGGAAGGACCTCAGTTAGATTCCGCTTCGGATGTCCTTTCTCTTCAGAAGTTGTGGTTTATGGACTCTGTCTTTTGCCTTTGCCTCTAACAGTCAATCAAACATTAAAACGGTTCTCACCGCTGCCCATCTTAATGTAGAATCATGATACTAGCGGTGACAGTGCTATAGCGTTGGGTGAGTGAAAAGACATTCAAATTGGTGTTGTATGAGATCATTAATATTTTATTGTTGTATAAATGGATGAGCGGAGACTGGCGGGCGCATGTCATTGTGGTGTGTGTGTGTGTGTGTGTGTGTGTTGTGTGTGTGTGTGTGTTGTGTGTGTGTGTGTATTGCTCGATAGGCGATAATGGTAATTAAAGCTACAGTAATTAAGGTTTTGTTTGCTGAAATGTATGTTAATGTGGTTTTTGTGATAAGATATTTGTACAGCGCAGTGAATAGAATAGCGCTTTATAAGAATAATTTTTTATTATTATTATTATTATAATTATAATTATTATTATACAGCCTCCATCTTCCCCAACACATTGGTCCCTCGGTCCCCGCCGGTACCTCTTCGGAGACAACTCGGCGTTAAACGAGACTAACCAAACCAGATTGTGACAGCAACACACCACTGATACGCTTGAAGCATGGTCATGTACCAAAAACATGGTGCTTAACGTCCACAGAAACCATAAGGCTTATTAGGGACGGCGAAAAGGGGGGGGAAGGGGGTATGGAGGTGGGGGGTGAGGGAGGGAGATTACATACCTATCGCTACACTGTCACCACCAGAATGACACCTGCATTAAGATGGGCAGCGATGAGAGCCATTTTAATGTTTCGTTAATTGTGAGGGACTAAGCCACATGACAGTGTCCACAAACCACAACCTTTTTGGAAGAGAAAGGAGAGCCGAAGCGGACTCGAACCGAGGCCCCTCTGCTTACAAGTCTAACGCCTAACCGCTAGGCCAAACCGGCTCACGCCATGACAGTAGCAAGCGCGCGTGGACAGACTGGACATACATCAGCTGGACGAGGAGAAGGTCAGTGGAAAGTGGGCAAGGCGGCCGGAAGATCTATATATGCAGCACGTCACCTCACGTCATCCCGGTCCATCATCTGGGCACGGCGGGCATGACGAATGGCACGTTATTTTCGCTGACCAGCTTGCCGGGCGCCGAGCGCGTTTCACGTATTTCACTCAATCAACACGTCTGATTGTCCGTAGTTATTTTGATGTGCATGCACATATCGTGTCTGAGAGTCACGTCTCCCAGTGTCGGACAGGTGGCCGGCTGGGTGGGGAGGGGGGGGGGGGGGGGGGGGGAGGGGAGGGGAGGGGGGGGGGGGAGGAGGGAGAGACCGGAAGCGCCTCAGAACGTAGAAAATGTGCGATTTTACCCCTTTCCCCCCCCCCCATTGGCAGGATTGCTATGACTGCTCCAAGGTACACAGCGATGTTGGTTCCCTCTTTGGCGGTGAAGGAGCAACTCTCTATCCCCCCAAACAATCAAACAAAAACACCCAGAAAAAACAACAACAAACAAACAAACAAAATAAAAAGCGACCCACACACACGAACACACGCACGCACAGCAGAAAAATACCCCCCCCCAAAACAAAACAAAAAACAGTTCAATTCAAGATGGTGCCGGCCTAGCCCCTGGCAACAATTCAGTTCAGTTCTTGATGTGGTGTAGCTCTCTCTTAAGGCTGGCAACAATTCTATTCATGATGTGGTGTAGCTCTCTCTTAAGGCTGGCAACAATTATATTCATGATGTGATGTAGCTCCCTCTTAAGGCTGGCAACAGTTCTATTCATGATGGGGTGTAGCTCCCTCTTAAGGCTGGCAACAATTCTATTCATGATGTGGTGTAGCTCCCTCTTAAGGCTGGCAACAATTCTATTCATGATGTGGTGTAGCTCCCTCTTAAGGCTGGCAACAATTCATTTCAGTTCATGATGTGGTGTAGCTCCCTCTTAAGGCTGGCTACAGTTCTATTCATGATGTGGTGTAGCTCCCTCTTAAGGCTGGCAACAATTCTATTCATGATGTGGTGTAGCTCCCTCTTAAGGCTGGCAACAATTCATTTAAGTTCATGATGTTGTGTAGCTCCCTCTTAAGGCTGGCTACAGTTCTATTCATGATGTGGTGTAGCTCCCTCTTAAGGCTGGCAACAATTCTATTCATGATGTGGTGTAGCTCCCTCTTAAGGCTGGCAACAATTCTATTCATGATGTGGTGTAGCTCCCTCTTAAGGCTGGCAACAATTCTATTCATGATGTGGTGTAGCTCCCTCTTAAGGCTGGCAACAATTCTATTCATGATGTGGTGTAGCTCCCTCTTAAGGCTGGCAACAATTCATTTCAGTTCATGATGTGGTGTAGCTCCCTCTTAAGGCTGGCAACAATTCATTTCAGTTCATGATGCGGTGTAGCTCCCTCTTAAGGCTGGCAACAATTCATTTCAGTTCATGATGGTGTGTAGCTCCCTCTCGAGGCTGGCAACAATTCAGTCCATTTCAAGATGGCGACTACACGCGCCACCCCGTCTCTCCAGCATTGCCTTTGAAACAGTTCCAACGTTCCACTGGCAGCAACACAAGATAAAATAGTTTAGCGGTTGTGGTCTGAAACGAGTCCATATATTTCCAGTTCTCAACAAAAGTCAGACCCCCCCCCCCACACACACACACATGGTCAAACATGCATACACACACAAACACTCCCTCTCTCTCACACACGCACACACGGTCTCACTCTGTCTCATACATGCTTACACACGTACACTCACACGTGGTCATACACACACCTCCACCCACCCACCCACCCTCACCCACACACATACTCATACACCACACACACACACACACACACACACACACACACACACAACCCCCCCCCCACACACACACACAAACAAACACACACATATATCCACACACACACACGCACAAACACACATACCCATACAGAGAGAGAGAGAGAGAGAGAGAGAGAGAGAGAGAGAGAGAGAGAGAGAGAGAGAGAGAGAGAGAGAGAGAGAGAGAGAGAGAGAGAGAGAGAGAGTGTGTGTGTGTGTGTGTGTGTGTGTGTGTGTGTGTGTGAGAGAGAGAGAGAGAGAGAGAGAGAGAGAGAGAGAGAGGAGAGAGAGAGAGAGAGAGAGAGAGTGTGTGTGTGTGTGTGTGTGTGTGTTGGAGAGAGAGAGAGAGAGGAGAGAGAGAGAGAGGAGAGAGAGAGAGAGAGAGAGAGAGAGAGAGAGAGAGAGAGAGTGTGTGTGTGAGCGGGGTGTGGGTGGAAGTGATTGAGGTAATTACTAAGAAGCAGAGAGGCTGTGGGAGACCTTGTTTCAAGCTATCAGTTATTGTGCGTTCCGTACTTACACAGATCTCTTTCTCTCGGTCTGTCTGTCTGTCTGTCTGTCTCTGTCTGTCTGTCTGTTTTTCAGTCTGTCTCTCTCTATGACGTAGTGTATAATAACAAAAAAAACATATTCCAACACATCTTTTCGCTACGTTTCATCGACAGACGGACCTATTATTCCCTCGACCAAAGGGCGACAGCCACTGTTCGCCGGGTGTCCAAGTAAGGGCAACGACACACCCCGTCGCTCACACACCGGTTTGGCCTATCGGTAAGGCGTTAGGTTGGTATTTAACTGCGTTTTATAGTTTGTGATTTGCAAATGATGTGACCTAGATACCCCGACACAACGATAGTTTCCCCTGTCTCTGCCGACATGACCTCTCAGGGGCCAACTGCACTTGCACGTAGTCTTACCCTAAAGTCTGAGTTCTAGTGTTTTGTTATTATTTGCAGTGACTCATTAAAACCCTTTACTTACGGACGAAGAACATGCACTGTATCCATGGTATTCAGGGTGTCCAAACACTAGTCTCTTTTTTGTTTTTAAATTTCGCCTGCGAATGCCGTCTGCTTCCTCTCCGGCATTGTCCAGAGTAGTTCCCTAACCGCACGCACGTGTTGTGTTGTTGCTGGAGGTGAGGGTGGGGGGGGGTGGGGGGGGGGGGGGGGCTGGGTGTAACAGGCTAATGACGTCTATTGGCGAGCTTACACTAGGCCCATTCCCGTGTCAAATGAGTCCAGGCGGGGATGTTTTAGTGCGTAGGATCTTGGATGGATCAGGGTGATAGTGGCTAGGGGAATAAGCCGGCAGGGTTCATTAATTAATTTGTTGTAGATAATTCTTATAACTGCTTTTATTAGGGCAGTAAATTTTAAGAGGGGGTCCTCGGGAAGTGGCAATTTTATTTTATGTGATATGCACAGCTTGATGCCAGTGGGATTTTCTCATGTTGTTATCTATGAATGACTTTTTACCAGGATGTTTATTTGCTGTTGTTGTAATTAAATGTTTTGTGGTTGGAGTGAATGTGTGATGAGTGTACGGCTTGGCACCACAAGACATTCCTCGTACAATCAGTGTATTGACACTTGGCAATAAAGTTATATTGTATTGTATGGTAAGCGGAAGGACCTCGGTTCGATACCGCTTCGGCTCTCCTTTCTCTTCAAAAAGGTTGTGGTTTGTGGACACTGTCCTGTGACTTTGTCCATCACTTCCTACTGAAACATTAAAATGGCTCTCATCGCTGCCCATCTTAATGCAGGAATCATTCTGGTGGTGACAGTTAGCGATAGTATATAATCTCCCTCCCCCACCTCCTCCCCCCTTCTTTCCCTTCTCCCCGTCCCTAATAAGCCTTATGGTTTCTGTGGACGTTAAGCACCATGTTTACTTACTTACCCCGTCGCCAGCCTTGCATCACCGACATTGAGGAACCACTGGAAATACGAGACGGACACAGCAGTGGCCGGTGCCGCTGACACGAAGCGTTTTGCACGAGCACCGCAGACTAACACCACTAAAAACGGAACTGGAGCAACACCGGGTAAAAAATGACTTTGCCCACCCGTACTCCCGTGCTGCTTCGAAGATGGTCTCCCTCGCTCGAAACATGACGGCGATCCAAAACGGGCCAGTACTCTTTGTATGCCGGACATGCTCTTGGGGGATTGGCTCTGCCACAGTTGCCACATGCTTGGCCTGCTTGGTCCACGTTGTTCAGTGGTGTGCTTGTGGCGTTTCTGAATTTCCTGTCGACCTGCGAGAATGGCTTCAAAACGTCTCCCCTCCTCTAGCGCGTCCGTCAGCTTGTAGCCTTTGGCTTTTCCCAGCAGTTCACCCTGGAATGCTTCTATTGGTGTGGATACAATCATGAGTTCAATGATCCTTTCCTTCAATTCACTCTCTTTAAATTCACATTTCAGGGCTTGAGTGCGTGCTCTGGTCACAAAGTCAGCGACAGATTCCTCACTTCTTTGCCTAAAGTCCATAAAGTGGAGACGATGCACTCTGAAGTTCAGATTCGTCTTTAGCTGAGACTCAAACAACTCCCATATTTTGTCAGACCTCTTCTTGTCTGCCTCTGACATCCCTGACGCATTGAGGCGCTTCAGGCCCTCGTTCCCTATCCCCCTGAGGATTTTAAGAGCTATTTTGCCTGGATCTGTGATGTCCTCATCTTCACAGTAGTATGAGATAGTTTATTTGAATAGCTGCAAGGCCTCCTCACGATTTTCTGATGCCCAGTTCATTTCGGGGATGCGTGAGCGTGCCATGTTCTTGTGTGTGAGCGTGCAAACGGTGTGTTCGTGATGGCAGTGTCGCTGTCAGCGTTAGTGCCAGGTCCTCCTATGGTAATGGTGATGTATTTGTTCACTTGTGGGTTTGTGTGTGACAATAGTAATGTATACAGTACATGCAACATCCACACAGCACATGCAACATCCACACAGATTCAAAATGCACAACCTACAATCATGCATACACATCAAAACATGATATTGGGATAAATGTTCATGAGAGCCACTAATTTGCTATGGCGTCTGCATTCATCAACCACTCACTGAACCCTGCAAAGCGTCTATTCTGTGGCGGTACACAGAGGAACACAGCAAAGCGTCTGTACACTGGCACACAGTACGTGGTCGTAGTCGCTTGTCACAGTGACAAAATACTGTCCAAAGCACAGATGAAGGTATACAACTGTGCAAGGGATCACAAGATGCGCTTAATGCAGTTGTTCCCCTTGAGTCTCCCAAGTATGCAAGAGGCAAGAGGAAAACATTTCCAATCCATAGTTCAGGAGCTGTGTGAGAGTCGAGTTGGCCGTCCTGGGCTGTCCGTCCTAACGAGCCTTCTGGCTTCCGTGGATGTAAAGATTTATTGAACCATGCTAACGCATTGGTCTCAGCTTGTCCCTAATACGTCAACTGACATCTGAGGACATTAAGCAACACTTCATCATCATCGACGTTTCCAATCCTTTACTGGTCAGCTTCAGCGCCATAACACAAGACAACGAAGGCAATCAAACCACAGTTTTGTAACTGAAAATATCGAAACTACAGCATCAGTTTCGTATCACAACATGGGCGGAAGTGACGCCTCAGATACTTGAGCTGGGGAGGAAAGTGCAATCCAAGAAGGACCAGTCCGGAGCTCCTTTCGGGGACAATGAACAAGTCTCCTTGAACCACCTCTTGAAGGTATGTCATATTCTGTCTTAATGCTACTTTAAAAAAGAACATTAGTCCAGAGCTCCTTACAGAATGAATAAGTCTACTTAAACCACCTCTGGAAGGTATGCCATATTCTGTCTTAATGCGATTTCAAAAACAAACAAACAAACAAAAAACAAAAACAAAAACGAATGACCAATTCGACCAGCACGGCAAGCTGTGCAACATTACAGAAGCTGTACGCATTTTTGTGCCACTTTTTTGTCACAGCGAGAAAATCTGTTTCAGGTGATCTCCCCTAATGATACAGAGGCTGAATTGGTTACATCATTTCTTTCTGGGGCCTTACACGATACTAGCCTACTAGTATACACAAAACCATAATTATGTAAATAGGGGAGATCACCGGAGATGATTATCTGGCTGTGAAAAAATGGCAAAAAGTAAGTAAACATGGTGCTTAACGTCCACAGAAACCATAAGGCTTATTAGGGACGGGAAGAAGGCGGGGGGATGGGGGTATGGAGGTGTGGGAGGAGGAAGATTGTATACCTATCGCTACACTGTCACCACCAGAATGACTCCTGCATTAAGATGGGCGGCGATGAGAGCCATTTTAATGTTTCAGTAATTGTGAGGGGACAGTCACAAGACACCGTCCACAATCTTTTGAAGAGAAAGGAGAGCCGAAGCGGAATCGAGCCGATGCCCTTCTGCTTACCAGCCTAACGCCTTACCGCTTGACCAAACCGGCTTACGAAAATGGTGGGAAACTGCGTAGAAAAATGTCCTTATATACGGTTGTTACGGTCGAGTGTGAAGTTGTGTGAAAGTCGAGTTTTAGTCACCTTGTATCTTAATTAAGAATTTTTGTCTGAACAGTGATTTTACACACGTTCAGTTGTAAGAAATAACCCCCGGAGGAAAGCAGTTGTGCCGAAAAGTCGGGATTTTTTTTTTTTAAAGCCGACTTGTTTTTCTTTGACTTTCTCCGTTTTAGTTATTAACATGACGTCCTTACGCTAGCTACAATCAGCTGTGGAAACAGGGTGTGTGAAAAGGGAGATTTCAGAGCTCAGACGTGTGTGTGAAAAGGGAGATTTCAGAGCTCAGACGTGTGTGTGAAAAGGGAGATTTCAGAGCAAAGACGTGTGTATGAAAAGGGAGATTTCAGAGCTCAGACGTGTGTGTGTGTGAAAAGGGAGATTTCAGAGCTCAGACGTGTGTGCGAAAAGGGAGATTTCAGAGCTCAGACGTGTGTGTGAAAAGGGAGATTTAGGAGCCCAGACGTGTGTGTGAAAAGGGAGATTTCAGAACTCAGACGTGTGTGTGAAAAGGGAGATTTCAGAGCTCAGACGTGTGTGTGAAAAGGGAGATTTCAGAGCTCAGACGTGTGTGTGAAAAGGGAGATTTCAGAGCTCAGACGTGTGTGTGAAAAGGGAGATTTCAGAGCTCAGACGTGTGTGTGAAAAGGGAGATTTCCGAGAGCTCAGAGGGTTGGTCTACGTACCCGGCAAATCCGGTAATGTCGGTGGCTGAATGCTTGCTTTGGGAGGAGAGAAACAGCTCCACCCGTAGAGCTTTGCTGGCTCCGTCTCGCTTTGGCAAAGTCAGAGAGCAAATACGTTCTCTGTGTGGTTGCGAGACACCATGGCTGCTTAAAGTTATAACCGCGGCTAGGCGGTTTGAGCCGGTTTGGCCTAGCGGTAAGGCGTTAGGCTAGCAGGTAAGCGGAAGGACCATGGTTCGATACCGCTTCGGCTCTCCTTTCTCTTCAAAAGTTGTGGTCTGTGGACACTGTCTTGTGGCTTTGTCCCTCACAATTATGAAACATTAAAATGGCTCTCATCGCTGCCCACCTTAATGCAGAAGTCATTCTAGTGGTGACGGTGTAGCGATAGGTATGTAATCTCCCTCTCCCCCCCTCCCTACCCCCTCCCCCCCATTCTCCCCGTCTCTAATAAGCCTCATGGTTTGTGTGGACGTTAAGCACCATGTTTACTTACTGACTGTGGACGTTAAGCACCGTGTTTACTTACTGACTGTGGACGTTAAGCACCGTGTTTACTTACTGACTGTGGACGTTAAGCACCATGTTTACTTACTGACTGTGGACGTTAAGCACCATGTTTACTTACTGACTGTGGACGTTAAGCACCATGTTTACTTACTGACTGTGGACGTTAAGCACCGTGTTTACTTACTGACTGTGGACGTTAAGCACCGTGTTTACTTACTGACTGTGGACGTTAAGCACCATGTTTACTTACTGACTGTGGACGTTAAGCACCGTGTTTACTTACTGACTGTGGACGTTAAGCACCATGTTTACTTACTGACTGTGGACGTTAAGCACCATGTTACTTACTGACTGTGGACGTTAAGCACCGTGTTTACTTACTGACTGTGGGGTTAAGCACCGTGTTTACTTACTGACTGTGGACGTTAAGCACCGTGTTTACTTACTGACTGTGGACGTTAAGCACCATGTTTACTTACTGACTGTGGACGTTAAGCACCGTGTTTACTTACTGACTGTGGAAGTTAAGCACCATGTTTACTTACTAGGCGCTCGGCACAGCTCGCAAGCTGTACGTGTGAAAGTGGAGGTGGCCGTCCCGGACTCCCCGTCCTTAATAGTCCTTGTGGTCTCGGTGGACGTAAAGCAACTCTAGAACCAAGCATTCAGCATGCAGTTATTGAGAGATTGAGAGACCATACGTCGTGGTGATGGGGGGGGGGGGGGGGGGGGGCGATTGGCCTTTTGCCATTTCGCTTTCATCCGTTTCACCAGTTGGCTGTTTCACCTTTTCCGTTTCACCAACTGGCCATTTCACCTTTCCCGTTTCATCTGTTGGCCACTTCACCTTTTCCCTTTCATCTGTTGGCCACTTCACCTTTTCCCTTTCATCTGTTGGCCACTTCACCTTTCCCGTTTCATCTGTTGGCCACTTCACCTTTTCCCTTTCATCTGTTGGCCACTTCACCTTTTCCCTTTCATCTGTTGGCCACTTCACCTTTTCCCTTTCATCTGTTGGCCACTTCACCTTTCCCGTTTCAAGTTCCCAGTTCCTTAAAATGGCGAACTGTCCTATAGTGATTTGTCCGATGCGAACTGTCCTGTAGTGATTTGTCCTGTGGTGAATTGCCCGGTGGCGAACTGTCCTATAGTGATTTGTCCTGTGGTGAATTGCCCGGTGGCGAACTGTCCTATAGTGATTTGTCCTGTGGTGAATTGCCCGGTGGCGAACTGTCCTATAGTGATTTGTCCTGTGGTGAATTGCCCGGTGGCGAACTGTCCTATAGTGATTTGTCCTGTGGTGAATTGCCCGGTGGCGAACTGTCCTATAGTGATTTGTCCTGTGGTGAATTGCCCGTGGCGAACTGTCCTATAGTGATTTGTCCTGTGGTGAATTGCCCGTGGCGAACTGTCCTATAGTGATTGTCTGCGTTCAATTGTCTGCGTTCATCTGATTCAGGCATAAAATACTCGGACACAAAATCAACAAATGAAATACATCAGTGAACATACTGATTCATACAAAGTACAACGAAACACACACACACACACACACACACACACACACACACACACACACACACACACACACACACACACACACCACACACACACACACCACACACACCACACACACACACACACACACACACACCACACACACACACACACACACAACACACACATCACTCACCACCACTCACTCACATCACTCACTCACTCACACACCACCACACACACACACACACACACACACACACACACACACACACACACACACACACACACACACACACACATACACACACACAAACCACCTACAACAAACAGAACAACAAGAAGTTAGTCAGTTGGTGCTTTAAGCATAGTCAAACACATAGGGGCTAGCAACAACATCAACAAGGAACAACAACATACATAAACGATCCATGATATGCACACACCTCCTCGTAAGCCTGGTAGTGAATGTGTGTGACGTGAAACAGACCGAGGCCTATCCAAACACGCACGTAAAACCAACAACCTAAAGCCCGTTCTTAACTGGGCATGTTTGTTCGCCGGACTATGATTCGTTTCTTAATTGAACTTTTAGTTCGCCGAACATGGTTCGGACACTTCGACGAACTTTACTTCGTTCTCAACTGGCTTGTAATGAGATGCAAGCTTCGGCCCGAACTTGCGGCAGACGCGCAGCAGACAGCATGATCGAAAATGTAGGCTAAAGTCAAGTCAAGTCAAGTCAGTATACTTTAATCATCCCTCACAGGGTAATTCAACTAACTACTATCTCATTCTGGGTCCCCGAGACAAGGCTGCGCCTCCCACAAGTCAACAAATAAACAAATTCCCTCCGAAGCGAGTGAAGAACCCAGCGACACCGTCATCTATTTTATTTTTATTTCTTCTTCATCCACAGGAGAGCTCTGCTCTCAGCCAGTCAGAGGCAGTGTTCGTCGAATAGGGCGAATGTTCCCAGAACGTGTTGAGCGAAGCTTTTTGGACCCGAATATAGTTTCGTCGCAGTACAACGAATACTTCCAACTAGGTTCGCGAAGAAAAGTTCGCCCAATTAAGAACCAACTAGGCTCGCCGAATACTTCCAACTAGGTTCGCGAACAAACATTCGCCCGATTAAGAACGGGCTTAAGGGACCAGCGTCAGACTTTCTTGAGACTATCTTGTTTCAGTACTCAGTCAGTAGGCACCAACGAAAAAATAACTGATATCGAACATTTTGTGATGGACGAGCAATGAGATGTTCTGTTCATTATCCACACCTGGTTGGGATGTTAGTGAGATGGGGCCAGGTGTGTAGACATGACGTCACCCGGGTACAACGTGCGATCGTTCCGTCGTTGAGCGAAGTGTGTGTGTGTGTGTGTGTGTGTGTGTGTGTGTGTGTGTGTGTGTGTGTGTGTAATCTATGTGTGTGTGTGTGTGTGTGTGTGTGTGTGTGTGTGTGTGTGTGTGTGTGTGTGTGTGTGCACTCTATGTGTGTGTGTGTGTGGTGTGTGTGTGTGTGTGCACTGTGTGTGTGTGTGTGTGTGTGTGTGTGTGTGTGTGTGTGCACTGTGTGTGTGTGTGTGTGTGTGTGTGTGTGTGTGTGTGTGTGGTGTGTGTGTGTGCACTGTGTGTGTGTGTGTGTGTGTGTGGTGTGTGTGTGTGTGTGTGTGTGTGTGTGTGCGTGCGCGCACTGTGTGTGCGTGCGCACTGGTTGTGTGTGTGTGTGTGTGTGGTGTGTGTGTGTGTGTGTGTGTGTGAGAGAGAGAGAGAGAGAGAGAGAGAGAGAGAGAGAGGGGGAGAGAGAGAGAGAGTGTGTATATGTGTGGTGTAATGAGAGAGAGAGAGAGGAGAGAGGAGAGAGAGAGAGGAGAGAGAGAGAGAGAGAGAGAGAGAGAGAGTGGGGGGGGGGGGGTGTGGGGGGGGGGGGGGGGTAAGGGGGGGGGGGGGCTTCTGTGTGTGCCAACAGCAGTCCAGCTACACACCAATCTCTACGTCAGCAAGGAGGAACTGGAGAAGACGGCCATATTCATCTTGCAGACTCGACTCTCAGTGTAGCGGCCATCGAGATGAAGAAGACTGTGAGAGACACTGTCTTTGACCATGCTACCGTTGCTGCGTCTTTTCCGTTCAGCCATTTGTCCCTCGAGCTGGCTCAGCTAACTGTCACCTCTCCGCAACTCGCTCATTTCTTCTGCCTGTAGAGACCTCCTCCCTCAAAGAAAAACAGACCAACTGAGTCAGCTTTCGTCTCAGAGTTCTGTGATTTTCTGGAACACTGCAGTCTCCTTGGAGGTACCGTGCTTATCGTTGGGGACTTTAATTTCCACTTCGATTGCCCGACCAGCCCGACAACGCTTCTGACTTGTAGGGTCCCCCAGGGCTCTGTCCTGGGACCAGTTCTTTTCATTTTGCATACTCAGCCTCTTTCTGGTGTAATTAGTCACCATTCTGTCTCTCGTCACATGTTTGCGGATGACACTGAACTGTACAAATCTGATTCTCCTTCTGAAGCATTCACTCTCGCACGGGCCATCGAATCTTGCATTTCAGATATGAAGGTCTCGGCAGTTCAGAATAAACTTTTAGTTAAATGACATACAAAACAGATATTCTTCTGACAGGCTCTGCTCCTGGAACTGATCTTCCTTCATCACTATGTGCGGGTCACAGTGACATCCCATTTTCCAATGCAGCTCGTAACCTTGGTGTCATTTTTGACAGCCAGCTTGCATTGAAGGAACAGGTGAACAAACTCTGGCAACTTGCTTCCTTGGAGATCAGGCAGGTCGGTTTAATCCGACAGTATCTTTCTTTTGAATCCACCAGCTAAAACACTTGTTTCCTCTCTTGTTCTCTCTAGACTTGATTACTGTAATGCTCTCCTTGCTGGCTCTCCTCAGGTTCTCCTTGATAGAATTCAAAGAGTGATCAGCTGCTCAGCTCGCCTGCTCTTCAAAACTCCTAAATCTGCCCACTTCACTCCTTTACTCTACGATCCCCACTGACAACCAATCAGCAGCCGGATTCAATACAAAATAGCTCTTATCTGCTACCACATTGTCTAGTACAGCTCTCATCTCTTCTCTCCTTCTCGCTCTTTTCGCTCAGCCTCGGATACTCGGATCTTACCTAGAATGTGATCTGGAACTTTCTTCCTCTCTCTCTCTCTCTCTCTCTCTCTCTCTCTCTCTCTCTCTCTCTCTCTCTCTCTCTCTCTCTCTCTCTCTCTCTCTCTCTCTCTCTCTCAGGCATTCGCCTTCACTCACTTCTTTTAAGGCAAGACTGAAAACCCATCTCTCCTCTTCTGCATGCTTATCTGTTGTTTTGTTTTCATTGTACTAACCCATCACCAGTAATGCATGTATTTGTAGTGTGTGTGTGTGTGTGTGTGTGTGTGTGTGTGTGTGTGTGTGTGTGTGTGTGTGTGTGTGTGTGTGTGTGTGTGGAGAGACAGAGAGAGAGAGAGAGGGAGAGGGAGAGAGAAATTAAATGGGCGTATCCTTATGAGCTTATCATTATGTCTTTCTAAGCGCTCTGGGCTCTTACGAAATGGGGTGCCATAGATAAACTATTATAAGGGCAGTTTTGGAGCTCGAATGACGTCACACCTTCAACAAGGGAGCGTTGGGTAGTGTGTGATTAAGACATGGTAAGCACACATTGTTCAGCTCTTCGCTTGTAACGTGGCTCTCTGGGAACTTCACTGTTTCAACAAATTCACAAGTTTAGCTCTAAGCCGGAAGAACGTGTCACTGAATGGGAGAGGGGGGTGGGCCGAATCCAAACAATTAACCAATACCACTTTGTCAGCCCGGCGTGGCGTGTGCGTAACTGTCCAACGAAATTACCGGTGTGTATCGGAAAGCGAGAGGTAGTTACACAAGGCGACGTGGTTAGACTGGCTCGGTCTAGCAAGCAGAGTCCAGGCGAGATCAAAAGGATGGAGGTGAGCTGGACTCTCACAGGGTTCCAGGCGAGATCAAAAGATCAAGAGATCTTAGAGGAGGGAGGTGGAGCTGGACCCTCAACTTAGCCCAGAAGAGATCATGAGTAGGGAGGTGGAGCTGGGCTAAGAAAGCTGGACTTCGTTTGCTTGAGTTGTCCAAGTTGTTCGTCAACAGCAGTGCAACGGACATTGTCTTTGTGACTCTGGCCAAGCACAGCAGTTGAAACAGCATTTGCGCAGTGCACAAGTCGCTGGGCAATGGCGAGGGGACACCGCCCTAATACTTCCATTGTTCTGGCGGCGGTCCACGGTCTCTCCTGTCTTTTTCGGGCGGTTTCCGCGGTCGAGCCTTCACTCTGTCGTCCCCTTCCCACTCTGTCCCCGTCCCTAATAGGCCATCTCGCCTCCGTGGACGTAAAGCACCAAGAAAGAATGGACTCTCACGAAGAAGCTAGCCCAGAAGAGATCAAGAGCAGGGAGGTGGTGCTGGGCTAGAGAGAGAGAGTTGGACTTCTTTTGCTTCAGTTGTTTCCCAACGGCGAAGCTACGGACATTGTCTTTGTGACTGTTCTGCATAGCCGTTGGGACAGCAACTGCGTGGTGCGGTGGTCGCTGCGCAATGCCGGACGGACACTGCCTTAACATCCTGTTGTTCTGGCGGCGAGAAGCTGCTGAACGAGAAGTCACAGGGACGTGTATGAAAGGACACAGACACCGGTTCATTTAAATTCTATATACTTTTACTTCATACAACCTAAAGGTACAGAGGCAGCGTCAGCCCCGTTCCGTTAGTAGAACCCACTGCACACCCTGTGCTGTACAAAAACTAATAGGTAGGAAGGTAGTGCTGCTTAATGTCCTCAGATGTCAGTTGACGTATTAGGGACAAGCTGAGACCAATGCCGATCTCATAGTTCAGGAGCTGTGTGAGAGTCGAGGTGGCCGTCCTGGGCTGTCCGTCCTAACGAGCCTTCTGGTTTGCATGGACGAAAAGAATTATTGAACCGTGCTTCGGCATTGGTGGTGGTGAAATGATGCTTAATGTCCTCAGATGTCAGTTGACATATTAGGGACAAGTTGTGACCAGTGCCGAAGCACGGTTCAATATAGCTTTACGTCCACGGAAACCAGAAGGCTCGTTAGGACGGACAGCCCAGGACGGCCACCTCGACTTTCACACAGCTCCTGAGCTACGAAAAACTAATAGTGGCAGGGAAGCGGCTAAGTGGTGTCCGTGTCCATGCGGAGACAAAGTCTGTAGACCCGCTGTTGTTTTTTGCCTGCTTAACGTCCACGGAGGCGAGAAGGTCTATTAGGGACGGGGACGAGTGTGAAAAGGGGGACAGAAGAGTGAAACCTCGAAACAGGCGCCAACCCGGAAGACCAAGGCTGCCGTGGACCGCCGCCAGAACAACAGGCTGTTAGGCAGTGTCCGTCCGGCATTGCGCAGCGACCACAGCATCACGCAATTGCTGTCCCAACTGCTATGCAGAACAGAGTCACAAAGACAATGTCCGTAGCTCCGCTGTTGGGAAACAACTGAAGCAAATCACTGTTCGCTTCAGAGACATTCACGTTTAACAATTTATGTATGTTATTTTATGTGTGTTATTTTACTGGTCTCTTTTATGCAGTCGTAAGGCAGGTTTCTATGTTATTCATAGACAATGAACGTTCTGTATTCTGTATTCAGGCTCGAGGAAGATTGAAGAGGCAATCGCTTCGAAGGTTTTCGCTTCAGTGCCATCTCAGTTGTAACCATGGACCTACATATATCCATATACACAGGTCCATGGTTGTAGTCTTTCAACTCACCGTTTTGTTTTGTTTCGTTTTGCACATCATTGTGGGGCGTTTATTCAAAAACATTCATCCCAAAACATTCATTACAATATTCCTATCGCTCATTCATTCATGCATCTTTTTGTTTTGTTTTTTGAAATGAACCAAACAACACAATTATATATTAAAAAAGAAAAAAATGGATAGCAGATAGTAAATATAGGACACACACACACACACACACACACACACACACACACACACACACACACACACACACACACACACACTCACACAACAGCAACATAAACATGGGTGGGGAGAAAGAAAAAAAGGGAGAGAAAAAAAAAAAGGAGGCACTGTACATTAGTAATATTATCGTGTGTCATTTAAACATATATGGTAGTGCAAAATTCAAGATTCTATGAACTCGCCCGTTCTGACTTGCGGCTGCGAGCCGTTCCCGGCACGGGACCTGAAACGAACTGAGCAAGTGGGAGCAACCGCGGTGAAAGGCATCAGACAAAGGGAAGCCGCTGGGCTAAATAACGGTATGGCCGGCCACACGCTCTTTGCCTGAACTGTGCTTGATAGGTAAACATGGCGCTTAACGTCCACAGAAACCGCAAGGCTTATTAGGGACGTGGAGAAGGGGGTAGGGAGGTGGGGGAAGAGGGAGATTACATACCTATCGCTACACTGTCACCACCAGAATGACTCCTGCATTAAGGTGGGCAGCGATGTGGGCCATTTTAATGTTTCATAAATTGTGAGGGACAAAGTCACAACACAGTGTCCACAGACCACAACTTTTGAAGAGAAAGGAGAGCCGAAGCGGATTCGAACCGAAGCCACAACGCCTTACCAGCCTAACGCCTTACCGCTAGGCCAAACCGGCTCACAAGGTGGTTGGTTGGGACAAGGACCTATACATTATTATTCATAGTTTTTTTTATGGCGCTGTATATAGGTCCTGCAGGTGGATGGGTGGGCAAGCACCTATATATAGGTCCTTAAGGTTTCTGTGGACGTTAAGCACCAGGTTTTCTGTGGACGTTAAGCACCAGGTTTACTTATTATTTACCTACACGGTTGGGGCCGAAACACGACAAAGCCGGACCGACTGAGACCACGTACGGCTGGTCACCCGACGGCAGGAAGAGAGGGAAGGAAAGGGTCGGTTAGTGCACACACCGCGGCATCCATTCACTGCCCACGTTTCGCGGACAGCGACACGCCTTTCAGTGGACACGTTTGTAGGCCCTCAACGGCCATGCTCAGTCTCGACTGACCGCTGACGGACAGCTGACCACCGTCTGTAATCCCAGCAAGACGAATAGCATGGACCACGTGGGAACCTTCAGTGGACTGGGCACTGGAGAATGCCTACACCGGAAAGGAAGGAAGGGACACATTCACGTCCACAGAAACGAGACGGCTTATTAGGGGTGGGCTACACCAAAACAGGTAGGATAATTAATACATGAGCGAGCCTTCAGTGAATAAGGCAGTGGAGAACGTCTACCCAAGAACAGGACGGATATCTATCTATTGCAAAATTCGAGTGGACAGCCAGGGCTCACGTACACGAGAGCCTAATAACGAAAAAGGTAGTATGAATGGTCTAAGATGTACATGCACGGATCTTCATGGACAGGGCAAAGCAGAACGTCTATCCCAGAACATAACGTGGGCACCCCATAAATCTGCATAATTATTGTTATCGAGGACTAAAAACCAAGATATGTTGCGGTAGATGTGCAGACGTGTCCAAGAGCGTGTTCTTGGTGTAGATATGAATTGTGATGGTTGTATTGTATACTGTACGAACCTTCAGTGGATAGGGCAGAATTCAACGTCTACCTCACAACACAGAATTCACGCCAAATTTTAATCTGACGGCATGGGACAACAGTGGAAAAATCATCAACGTAGCCTGACAGAACTGCCCCAGTATTTTGGCTTGCGGGTAGAATGTACCCCGGTGTCCAGAATTCACCCGCCTTACCTGTTGACAGAATTGACCGTGTGGTCTGAGTGCAGACCGCTCGACGGACCGGAAACACCGATCGACAGAATGCACGGTTACTCTTGAGGAGAGACCGACGTGTAGTCAACGGGAAAAAAGACACACAACTGTTTCGGATCTGTCTACTTACTGCACGGAAGGCCGTGAAAATAGACCATTCTGGAGGAGACATAGACTACGTAGTCTCGATAGAAACAAAAATTGTATCGGCACACCAGGAATTGTTGCATATAATTAATTCTCCGCTGCGACGGCACCTCTCCGGAGACGACCCCGCACAGGTAGACAAGCGTCAGAAGATGTGGCGGAGAGGAGTGTGAGCCGTGTTCAAGAGGATGTCGGGGCTGTTGGCTACGTTTCCGGTAAGGTTCGCCATGAAAAAGACTGTACGGAGAATGGCGGCAGCCTCCATCGTCGTTCTCGTCCTCTTTCTCGTCCTCACGCGACGGTCTGCCAACCAACAACAGGAGGGCTACAGGACAGAAGGTGTGTGTGTGTGTGTGTGTGTGTGTGTGTGTGTGTGTGTGTGTGTGTGTGTGTGTGTGTGTGTGTGTGTGTTGTGTGAGTGTGTATGTGTGTGTGTGTGTGTGTGTGTGTTGTGTAGTGTGTTGTGTGTGTGTGTGTGTGTGTGTGTGTGTGTGTGTGTGTGTTGTGTTGTGTTGTGTGTGTGTGTGTGTGTGTTGTGTGTGTGTGTGTGTGTGTGTGTGTGTTGTGTTGTGTTGTGTGTGTGTTTGTGTGGTGTGTGTGTGTGTGTGTGGTGTGTGTGTGTGTGTGTGTGTGTGTGTGTGTGTGTGTGTGTTGTGTGTGTGTGTGTGTGTGTGTGTGTGTGTGTGTGTGTGTGTGTGTGTGTGTGTGTGTGTGTGTGTTGTGTGTGTGTGTGTGTGTGTGTGTGTGTGTGTGTGTGTGTGTGTGTGTGTGGTGTGTGTGGTGGTGTGTGTGTGTAGGTGTGTGTGTGTGTGTGTGTGTGTGTGGGTGTGGTGGTGTGTGTGTGTGTGTGTGTGTGTGTGTGTGTGTGTGTGTGTGTGTGTGTGTGTGTACGTGTCTCCATCTCTCTGTCTGTCTGTTTTTTTCTCTCTCTCCCCCCCCCGTCTCTCCTAATGCAGGTAGAGAGAGCTAGACACGATGAGCGATGTGTTGGGGGGGGGGGGGTGGGGGTGGGGGGGGGGGGGGGGTGGAAAGGGTACGAAAGAAGAAGAAGAAAAGAAGAAGAAGAAGAAGAAAAAAAAGCATATAGACCAGATCATGAATCACAGTAGGAGTTTAATAATTCAAGGCAATGTTGCATTCACACACACACACACACACACACACACACACACACACACACACACACAGAGAGAGAGAGAGAGAGAGAGAGAGAGAGAGAGAGAGAGAGAGAGAGAGAGAGAGAGAGAGAGAGAGAGAGAGGAGAGAGAGGGGGGGGGGGGGGTGGGGGGTGGGGGGGGTATTGTAATGTAATGTAAATGTGTGTATTCTTGCATTGTTTTGCTGATATTTGGCCCCCCCCCTCCTCCCCCTTTTCTTGTTTGTAAATGATGTTGTTTTCAATTCAGCATTTAAAAAAAAAAAAAAAAAAATTTTAATATGTAAATTGCTTTGGTAGGACTATGTTCTACATGTGTATAGAATATCATATTTAGGTTAATATGTATAATGTGAGCGCTCAGGGCGTTGATGAGCACATGATAAATGTACATTATTATTATTATTATGATGATGATGATGATTATTATTATATGCAGCACTTGCAGCCACAAATCAGGGAGGGACTGAGCTCCTTACAAATGTCTTGTTATTCTCATTCTCAGCAGCCGTCATCTAGTCAGTCTCTCGTTCTCTCAGCTAGGGCTAGTAAGCAAACACAACAAACACAGGTAGGTAAGTAGGTAACTTGGTGTTCTACGCCCAGTCAACCAGGACGGTTATGTCAGAGCGAGACAAAGACGACAAGGAAACAAGTAACACAAAACAAAATTCCCGTGGAAAGAATTACAACTTGACATTCAGGGTCAAAGGTTCTTTCAGTACCAAATGCTTTTTCTTTAAGTTTTTATGTCGTGGAGATAATTATAGTATTTATTACTGCCGCCTAATTCCGATTCACGGGAAGTAACCCGTCTGAGAGAGAAAATATGACGAGCGGCAGTTCTCTCCCTTGATCGCTGAACGGTTTAAATCTTTTTGACATTTTTCTGTCTTTCATTTTGCATTTTATGGCTCTGCAAAAGCATTTTTTTTCCCCCGTCCCGATCACATAAAAAGTTAAAAAGAACGCTGTTTATTACGCCAAAACACAACATGCGAAATTTCAGGGTAAGTCCCTTTTCTAAAGCTACAAACCCACACTTCACAGTTAAACGGTGAAAAATGAGATGTAGGACGCTTAACTGCTTTTGGCCGAGCTGTTTTGTTATGTTTTTAGGTGTCCAGTGTCTGGAACAAGACTGGCAGTTATACAGGAAAGAAGCTTTTTCAATTGTGATATCACAGGAAACAGGCTATTTTCCCGTAATCATATAAGAAACATGCTATTTCTCCACACTAATAATAATTTATTTTTATTTTTATAATGCGCCTGTCCCAGTTCTGCAAAAATGAACTCCAAGCACAGTACAGCTTCATATATCAGGCTCTGTACATAGCTAAGAAATACATGCGTTCAAAAACAAAACAAAACAACAACAACTACAACAACAACAACAACAAAAACAAAAAACAACCCAGTATCTAGTTAAAACAGTTGCATCTGACATGACAAAGATTACGACCAACTGATTTTAAAATTTAGTTTTAAATAAAAATTGTATTACTGTAATAATTATATAGAAAAAAAGAACAGAAAAAAGAAGAAGCGCATTTTACAAACCAGTAAACAAAAATAGGGAATACGACAATAGTAAAGGAAAAACTGACAATCCATAAAACAGCATACGCGGACTAACTTAATTAATTTTGATTAAATTAAAATACACTGGCAGACACTAGTAAGACACTAGTAAGACAATAATTAAAAAAACAATCATTACAAAAAAATATGTTAAAAAAATCATTTATTTTTATTTTTATATGTCACTTAAACAAAATGACATGGTAATCAACTGAGTGGTATTACAGGGAACAAGATATATGTTCACAGTGATATCACAGGAAACAGGCTGTTTTTCCGTAATGATATAAAAGCATACTGTTTTTCCACACTGAGTGGTATTACAGGAAACAGGATATAATTATGTTCACAGTGATATGACAGGAGACAGACTGTTTTTCACAGTGATACTGATATTACAGGAAACAGGATATAATTATGTTCACAGTGATATAACAGGAGACAGACTGTTTTTCACAGTGATACTGATATTACAGGAAACAGGATATAAGTATGTTCACAGTGATATGACAGCCGGTTTGGCCTAGCGGTAAGGCGGTAGGCTGGTAAGCGGAAGGACCTCGGTTCGATACCGCTTCGGCTCTCCTTTCTCTTCAAAAATTGTGGTTTGTGGACACTGTCTTGTGACTTTGTCACTCACAAGTAATGAAACATTAAAATGCCTCTCATCGCTGCCCATCTTATGCAGGTCATTCTGGTGGTGACAGTGTAGCGATAGGTATATACTCTCCCTCTTCCCCCACCTCCATACCCCCATCCCCCCATTCTCCCCGTCCCTAATAAGCCTTATGGTTTCTGTGGACGTTAAGCACCATGTTTACTTTTATGACAGGAGACAGACTGTTTTTCACAGTGATACTGATATTACAGGAAACAGGATATAATTATGTTCACAGTGATATGACAGGAGACAGACTGTTTTTCACAGTGATACTGATATTACAGGAAACAGGCTATTGTTCCACAAAGACATCACAAGA
>JABMCL010003368.1:117500-120000 GCA_018857735.1 Alviniconcha marisindica
TACTGGGCAATAAATCTCGCCATCCTCGCGCCCCGCCCAAACCCGGCTTAACTGTTTACGTTGTTGTTGTTGTTTTTAGTTCAACATATGTATACAAGGTATATAGAACTTTGAGCCTCACGCATGTTGTTGTTGTTGTTTTTAGTTCAACATATGTATACAAGGTATATAGAACTTTGAGCCTCACGCATGTTGTTGTTGTTGTTTTTAGTTCAACATATGTATACAAGGTATATAGAACTTTGAGCCTCACGCATGTATGTAGAGACATGTAACTCACGGATTTAAAAAATAAATGTTATTCTTAGAATCTTCACCCGAAAATGATCTTCTCAGCTTACATGGCGTTGAGTATTGAGAGTCAATGAATCCCTCGGTTTTTAGTTTCGTTTCCGTTTGAGTAAGTAAGGAACTTAGAACTTAGATTTCTGCCATATAAAAATGTCACCGTACGGACCGACTTACTGGTGTCGCCACCACTCAAAGTTCTTGGTTGTCCACAGGAGCACTTTGGCGGAGTCCGGTACGGGCTGGTGGACTACAATCGGACAGCGGCTGACGGTCAGTGGTACAGCAAGTCCAAAGAAGCGAGATTCTCGCCCCTTCCCAAGGTCATACACAACAACTTCCTGTTCAACGTGCCACTGAAGGTTAAACGCTTCCAGAAATTTCAGCAGTGGTTCGTCAGGAGAAACGGCTCTTGCGACGAGCAGAGCATCGCACATTTGTTGACGTTGAAAAAATCCAGTTGATGCCTCAGAAAACAGCTGCTGTGACGATGATCAAAAACACACAAAAGGTTAAAAAGAAGGAATGTTTTAGTTCGACAATATATGTATACACGAACAAACAAGCGGTAATTTTTGCTTTGCATTTTTTAATTAAAAGAAGCGTTCTTTTTTACCTTTTGTGTCAGAACATTAGCTGTGAGCTTTGTCTGATATTTTCTTTTCACTGGGACAATGAACAAGTGACACTGAAGCCTCAGAGAATATATGTTGTGACGATGCATAGGTGCCGTTGGAGCCTCAGGGAATATTTATTGTGACGATGCACAGGTGCCGTTGAAGTCTCAGAGAATATTCGTTGTGACAATGCACAGTGCATGGTGTTGAAGCCTCAGAGAATATCCGTTGTGACAATGCACAGTGCATAGTGTTGAAGCCTCAGAGAATATCCGTTGTGACAATGCACAGTGCATGGTGTTGAAGCCTCAGAGAATATCCGTTGTGACAATGCACAGTGCATGGTGTTGAAGCCTCAGAGAATATCCGTTGTGACAATGCACAGTGGTGTTGAAGCCTCAGAGAATATCCGTTGTGACAATGCACAGTGGTGTTGAAGCCTCAGAGAATATCCGTTGTGACAATGCACAGTGGTGTTGAAGCCTCAGAGAATATCCGTTGTGACGATGCACAGTGCATGGTGTTGAAGCCTCAGAGAATATTCGTTGTGACAATGCACAGTGGTGTTGAAGCCTCAGAGAATATCCGTTGTGACGATGCACAGTGCTGTTGAAGCCTCAGATGGATAGCTGTTGCGACGACGTGAAAGTCGTACAGCCGTTGACTTTGAACAAACACTAACCGAATGGTTCACAACATTTTTGATTTAGTGACAGCTTCAGTCATTCAGACGCAACATCTCACCCCATCACATCCTCCACTTAGCCCTCCACCTTTCTTTCGTCCGAGCAAATCATCATCATATTTGTTTCACTCACCTTTGCTGACACGGTCGAGCTGGGCACACGTACCTTTCAGCTTTTGTCTCAAAAGTAGATCTAGTCTAAACACCCTCAATCGGAGTTGCACCTGCCATTCCATGTGTCTGCCTCGGAGGATATCTGTCGCCACGCGGGAGCCGGGATAGCTCAGTGGTAAAATGTCGGACTCGTGATCGAAACGCCGCGGGTTCGAGTCCCGGCAGAAGCGGCGGGAAAATTTTATTCTCCTGAGTCAGCTTTCTGTGCTGACTCTTATTTGGGTATCCGCTCCACCCCCGTGTTACCGCAGTAGCACGTAAAAGATCCCTGTCATTCTGCCAAACGCGCAGATTACAGCTAAACACACATGCAACTTACGTATGTGGCTTTGCGTGAAGTGATATGGTGAATGGTTGTATGGTGTACACAGCACAAGCGTCGAGACGGCAGCAGTTTTATGTGGCACCAGCTATGCAACAGCGCTGTAACCACTTGGGTGGATATTCAAAACGCGCTGTGTAAATAAGCTATAATATACAGTCACTCACACAGAGTCGCAGACGACTAGAGCGCAGTGAGTGTGCTCAGAAGCAGAGAACAGCGCTATAGTTGCCATCGCCAAGCGCTTAGGGCTCATCTCTAGATGAGGCGCTCGACAAATGTTCAAATAATAAAAATAAAAAATAAAAAATAAGATCCTTTCTTCGTCTTGTTGTCAGTTTGAATGTTTCTCTTGAATTGCTTGTACGGACAATCGGTGCTGAATAGAAAGTATTTTCGATTTCCTTCACGATG
>JABMCL010003368.1:130000-150000 GCA_018857735.1 Alviniconcha marisindica
GAGAGAGAGAGAGAGTTGTTAGTGTTATTGTAAAAGCGCCCTGCGCTCCCACCTTGTGTGCAGTAGAGGGGCGCTCTAGAAATCCTCTTTATTGTTGTTCTTATTTGGGGAGTCTGTGAGTCCAACACAGTACTCCTTAATAACTCCTTAATCTCTTGTCCATATTTCCATGAAAGTAAATACATTTTGCTTAAACCAAAGGAACGACCCAGCAGACGACTGCATTCGTTCTTGATTTTGCCCTCCGTTCTCTGTGACCTTTTGCTCTTAGTGACCCTTGTGGCAAAAAAAAAGAAAGAAGGAGTGGTCAAAGACAACTTCCGGAGTGGGTGTATGTACCTAAATATTATTTATTCTCTGACCGTACTCAGCGTGTCTGCATAAGCACACGTACATTGCAAACTCGCCGTAGCGGCTTTGGGGCAGTTAATTCACACGTTGAAGGTTACAATACTCCCATTCACAAGACGGAAATAGGAAGGAGAAGCTTAAAGGCCCAAAGAAACAACAGAATTTAAAGTCCCGAACACACCGATACCATCTGACAATCTGTGAATTATTACTGCAGTGGAACTTTGTAAGGGCAAAGACAAAGACGGCAGATAATTAATTTGCTGCTGTTTTCTGCACAGGGACAGACAGACATACACATAAATATACGCATACACGCGCGCACAGACGCAGACAGAGAGATAGGTACAAATACGTGCACACACACACACACACACACACACACACACACACACACACACACACACACACACACACACACACACACACACACGCACGCACGCACGCACGCACGCACACACGCACACACGCACGCACACACGCACGCACACACACACACACACACACACACACACACAGATCCACACACATACGAACACAGACACAGACACATACAAACACGCAAAGACACAGACAGAGAGACAGACAGAGAGACAGACAGACAGACAGACAGACAGACACACACACACACACACACACACACACACACACACACACACACACACACACACACACACACACACACACACACACACACACACACACACACACACAAACACAAACACAAACACAGACACGTCACACACAGACACAGACACACACACATACACATTTATTTGATCAATTAATTGATTAACTAAATCCGTTTGAAAAGAAAAGATTTATTAATTAATGTAATTATTATTGAAAGTTACCCTGTAATTATTTTAGCTATATTAGTTATAGTGATTAATTCATCCATATGTCACGACTCCTTGGAGGTTGGCTTTTCCAGGCGACTGCCTCCCGATGAGCAAAATGCTTTAAAATGTTGTGTTGTTCAAACCTTTAATCGCCCTGATATAACCGTACTAGCTGACTGGGCGTAAAACTCCAACTTACTTATTCAGCTCCTTTAAACCTCTTCTGTTTTCACTACGCTGTGCAGGTATATCCATAGGTATAGCTCCTTTAAACATCACCTACATTTTTACCCAATTAGGCTAAGGTGCACTCAGTACATCACCTTTAAATGCGATTATGATCTCGCTTGTCTACAGTGCGAGGTGCAGATCCTCCTTAACATAGCTCCTTTAAACACCACCTCATACTTTTTACGATGTAAGGCGCACACAGTGCAGCTTCTTTAAACGCGGGCATCATCTCTTAATTTTAATTACACTGCGGGATGTAGCTGTTTAGGAGTATAGCTCTTTTAAACATCAATGTACATGTTTTCTGTATAATCACACCGAGAAGGGAGGCGAGGTGTAGATATTTTTCAGCATGACTCCTTTAAACAAGAACGTACAATCAATATTTTATTTTATGTCTGTTCACATCGAGGTGATATTAGACAAAAACAAAAAACAAAAACATATAATTATTATTTATACTAATTTTCCCACAGGACTAGGAACAATTGATTTGACAATATTAGTAATAACATCAGTACTATACAAAATATCTCTTACATTGTTGTAAGCATTTAAGTCATATCCATTTTTCTGAAATAACTCTGTGGTAATAGGACATTCAAGCAGTATGCGTTCAACAGGTAAGATATTTTTACAAACGCATGTCACATTCTGTGGATATTTAGCGTTCCATGAATTTAAACGTAACTTGTATATATTACTCTTGCTAAACATCTAGAACAAGAAGGTAGCGCAAATACACGACTCTTCTGTATACATCGAGAAATGAGCACAATACGCCGACAGTCTGTGCTGTCTTCCGTGGCAAGCGACGGGATGTACGTCCCCTACAGTACAGCTCCTTTAAACGACGACAGGCCTTGTTCCGGTTACACCGCGAGGTGTATGTGCCACAGTTAGACGGTACAACTTCTTTAGAAACGGCGACATCACCTCTTTTGTTCACAGGGCCAGGTGTAGGTCTAGTGGTCGGTGGGTATCACGAACCGAACGGGGGAGGATGGTAAACGGATAAGTTACGGTTGTATGTAAATCCTTTCGGTAGCTCGGAAACATCGGCTTGACAGTTTCCACTTTCATGTGTTTTTGTTGCCGCGATAGCTCACATGGTCACGCACGCCGAGTGGTCGGTCTTGGGGTGACGTAGTCGCAAAGTTCAAAAGTTCGCTTTGTTGTGCGTTGCCTTCGTCATCGTGTATACATACAGATGTTCCAGTTATCGTTAACGCTCTGGCTCCCATCTCGCGCCTTTCTTGTTCTTCTTGTTCTTCTTCTTCTGTGTGTGTGTGTGTGTGTGTGTGTGTGTGTGTGTGTGTGTGCGTGCGTGCGTGCGTGCGTGCGTGCGTGCGTGCGTGCGTGCGTGCGTGTGTGTGTGTGTGTGTGTGTGTGGTGGTGGGGGTGTGTGGGTGCGTGGGTGCGTGCGTGCGTGCGTGCGTGCGTGCGTGCGTGCGTGCGTGTCGTGTGTGTGTGTGTGTGTGTGTGTGTGTGTGTGTGTGTGTGTGTGTTGTGTGTGTGTGTGTTGTGTGTGTGTGCGCGCGCACGTGTGTTTTTGCCATGTTTTGTATGAAGTTGTTTGTTAATTTTTGGTATGTTTCGTACGCTTGCATACTATTGATTTGTATAATTATGGGTATTTGTGCATTGCATGTTTTTCTTTAATTTGTAAAGCGCTTTGAGATTCTGAAAGCGCTCTATAAGTTCCCTCTTCTTCTTCTTTTTTTTTCTTTTTTTTCTTTCTTCTCTGCAGACACGGGTGTAAAAATCTGTTTGTGGTGTGTGAATTAGGATCAACAAACAGGGGAGGTAATTAGCGCTTGAACTACGGAACGTAAGTACAACAACAAAGACCCGAGTCGCCTACGGTAACTCTCGCAAAAACAAATCCTCAAAAAGTACAGAGGATGCACCTCTGCTGGAGTTTATGTACCTCGTATTTACACGCATGCCAGGTGAGAGTTACCGTAGGCGACTCCGGTCTTTGTCGTTGTGTTTGTGTGACGTCTTTCAAGCGCTAATTAACTCCCCTGTTTGTTGATTCTGCATGAGCGCTCTGGGCCTCGTTCTGTTTCAGATTTGTGTGAATTCGAGCTTAGTCAAGGCGATAGCTGTACTGAATGAACTGCTAGCTACATCCTTTCTACGTAAGCAGACCTATCGCAGAAGTAGCGAATTCTTGCATTAATAGGCCACCAAGTACAGAAGTACCAACAGGTTATTGTAGAGTCCGTGCCTTGACAAGCTTCAAGTTGTACCTCTACCACATTTCCAAACTAAACCGTCTTATAGCCAACCAGATCTGCTCGCAACAGTTAGAATTAAGAGTTTCGTACAGTTTGTCCCTAATATGTCTCCAAGACATCCGAGGACATTAAGAATAAAATTTTCTCTCTCTCTCTCTCTCTCTCTCTCACCTCTACCACAGACAGACAGAAAGACAAGACAAACCAGACAGACAAGACAAGACAGACAAATAGCCTGTCAACAACAGTAACACGGATTTTGGCAATTAAGGCAATAAAAGAGTCAGTAAAGAAAGAAGGAAGTCAGACAGTAAAGAAAGAAGAGACTCGGCAGTAAAGAAAGAAGAGAGTCAGGCAGCAAAGAAAGAAGGAAGTCAGACAGTAAAGAAAGAAGAGAGGCAGGCAGTAAAGAAAGAAGGAAGTCAGACAGTAAAGAAAGAAGAGAGGCAGGCAGTAAAGAAAGAAGGGACTCAGGCAGTAAAGAAAGAAGAGAGGCAGGCAGTAAAGAAAGAAAGAAGGAAGTCAGACAGTAAAGAAAGAAGAGAGGCAGGCAGTACAGAAAGAAGGAAGTCAGACAGTAAAGAAAGAAGAGAGTCAGGCAGCAAAGAAAGAAGGAAGTCAGACAGTAAAGAAAGAAGAGAGGCAGGCAGTAAAGAAAGAAGGGACTCAGGCAGTAAAGAAAGAAGAGAGGCAGGCAGTAAAGAAAGAAGGGACTCAGGCAGTAAAGAAAGAAGAGAGGCAGGCAGTAAAGAAAGAAGGAAGTCAGACAGTAAAGAAAGAAGGAAGTCAGACAGTAAAGAAAGAAGAGAGGCAGGCAGTACAGAAAGAAGGAAGTCAGACAGTAAAGAAAGAAGAGAGGCAGGCAGTAAAGAAAGAAGGAAGTCAGACAGTAAAGAAAGAAGAGAGTCAGACAGTAAAGAAAGAAGGATGTCAGACAGTAAAGAAAGAAAGAAGGAAGTCAGACAGTAAAGAAAGAAGAGAGTCAGATTGTAATGAAAGAAGGATGTCAGACAGTAAAGAAAGACAGAAGGAAGTCAGACAGTAAAGAAAGAAGAGAGTCAGACAGTAAAGAAAGAAGAGAGTCAGTAAAGAAAGATTCAGACAGTACAGAAAGAGAAAATACAGGCAGTAAAGAAAGAAGTACGTTGGACAGTAAAAAAGAGAGACAGTAAAGAAAGAAGAGAGTCAAGCAGTAAAGAAATAAGTAAATTGGACAGTAAAGAAGAGAGCCAGACAGTAAAGAAAGAAGAGAGTCAGTAAAGACAGAGTCAGACAGTATAGAAAGAGGAAATCCAGACGATAAAGAAGGGAGCGAGGCAGTAAATTTCAAAGTGAGGGCTGTTAGAAATGATTCGGAAAACCACACGTTTATATCAGCTTCCAAAGTCAGCCTTATAGCCTCTACTATCATGACACAACGCGAGAATTAAGCGACACTGTGATGCGTTCTTGTCACATCCTTTCAGCTTAGAGTACGTACGTACGTACATCTCGTGAACTCTGGATCTCGAAAACTGAAACGTCATCTTACGTGACGTTAGGACTGTCACGTAAGAAAGTAAGTAATTACAGCTGTCTGGTGTCGTGTGGAGACGAAAGGCTGTCCCGGCGTTTTTACGGCGAACAGCGGGGTTGAAGTCTGCATGGACAGAATGGCAGCTGTGAGTATATAAGCTTATAATTAGTCACATCATGAGTATATAGGCTGTGAGTCACAGAGAGGGAGTAGGCCATGTATACGTCACACTGTGAGTGTGACTCACGCTGTGACTCAGTTGTGGATTAGCTATAAAATTATGGGGCCGTTGAAGGTCTCTACAAACTTTGTCCATGAAGCAGGGATGTCAGGAATTTGTGATTCCTAGCTGTTATTAAATTGCTGTAGGGTAGGTATAATGAAGCCGATCAGTGACAAGCAAGCTCTCAAGCAACAACAACAACAAAACCACCACCACCACCATTCATCATCATCATCATCATCATCATCATCATCATCATCATCATCATCATCATCAGCAGCAGCAGCACCACCACCACCACCAAAACAAGAAGACCCCCCCCAACCCCCCTACCCCCCAAAAAACAAAACAAAACACAATCCCCATACCAGGCAAACAAAACAACAACACACACACGCCCCCCTCCTCCCGCACACACACACACACACACACACACACACACACACACACACACCACACACGCACGCACGCACGCACGCACGCACG
Organism: Alviniconcha marisindica; assembly: GCA_018857735.1. Taxonomy (NCBI): domain Eukaryota; kingdom Metazoa; phylum Mollusca; class Gastropoda; family Provannidae; genus Alviniconcha; species Alviniconcha marisindica. The sequence continues at coordinate 135,893 of JABMCL010003368.1, forward strand.
CACGCACGCACGCACGCACACACACACACATACGCACACACACACACACACACACACACACACACACACACACACACACATACACACACACACACACACACACACACACCACACACACACACACACACACACATCACACACACACCACACACACAACCACACACACACACACACACACACACACACACACACACACACACACACACACACACACACACACACACACACACACACACAAATGAAAGAAGAAATACACATCTACTCGTTTGCTTCTAATTTGAGCTCCGCAGGCCGCAGTCATGCTGGTTTGCTCTTTAGCAAAGAAGAGCAGGAAAAGGTCGGCTCGTGACGAAATGTACACGTCGGCCACTGATGCCAGATGTGTTTATGACGCAGCAGATTTGGTCAACATGGCAGCTCTCACGGCCGTGTTTACGCGATGTCCAAACGTGGCTTTGAACAAACTGGCGATAAATAGACCGAAAAATTGTTGTGATTGTATTTCATATTTTATGTCATTTGTATCGATAGGTTTCGTGATCCACAGTCAAATGAGAATGCTTGATCCGAACACACAAAAGGTGAAAAAACGAACGCTGTCTATTCTGACAAAACGCAGTAGTGTACGCTGTGTATTGCCATAATAAATAGCGTTCTTTTTCAACTTTTCTGTGTTTGGATCTTGTTTTAGAACGCTAGCAGTCATTCTCGTGTCAGTTTTTCAAGAAGATTAACAATGCTTGCTCGTCCCGAGGTGAAGCATCAACACACAAGGGAGTTAATTAGCTCTCGCAATACGTAAGACAAGTACAAGGACCGGAGTCGCCTACGGTAACTCTCACCTGGCATGCGCGTAAATACAAGGTACATAAACTCCACCAGAGGTACATCCTCATTGTGTCCGGAGGTGAACCTGTGCAGTTGTCAGGACGTTTAGTAGCATTCAGTTACTGACTGATTTCCGCATAGGTTATAATTATATGAGATTGTGCAGTCAGTTTTCTAGGTCAAGCACATGGCAGTCGAATGCTGACGCCCCCCAAAAATAAAAATAAAAATAAATAAATAATAATCTCCAGACAGTCGATGAAATTAATATTCTGAAAATCTGAGAAAAGGTTCATCGGCCAGTAAATAACAGGGGCGGGGGGGGAGGGGGGGGGGGGGGGGGGGGGGGGAGGGAGGCAATGTGGGGGGAGGGGGGGGGGTCTCAGAGTCTGGATTTGACAGTAATGTGATAACTGTCAAGCACAAAAGGAGAACTAGTGCTTTGATTTGGGGGTAAGCGGCTTGACCGTGGTCTCAGCAGCAGAAAGGGGGATGGTGAGGGAGGAGGGGAGGGGGGGGGGGGGGGGGGGGGGGGGGGGGGGAGGAGGGGAGGGGGGGAAGGGGGGGTAGTGACAGGAACAAGATCGCATTCACCTCCGATAGAGACGTTTCCGGAACAGGAGAACGAAGGTGTCAGTCGTTGCCCCAGGAATCTCGCCTCGTTCACCAACACATCCGCCACGTACGCACTGCCTGCCGTCACCTGCATGACGGAAACTACGTGACCTGCTCCCGACAAATGAGCTTTGAAGCAACTAGGTGACCGCCGAAAAGGGAATCGTGCACAAAGACGCCACACACGGGCAGGTTATATGTCTGTCACTGTCTGTCTGTCTGCCTCGCCTGTCTGTCTGTCTCCATCTGTCTGCCTCGTTTGTCTATCTGCCTCCATCTGTCTGCCTGTCTGTCTGTCTCCATCTGTCTGCCTCGTTTGTCTATCTGCCTCCATCTGTCTGTCTGTCTGTCTGTCTGTCCCAATCTGTCTGCCTCGCCTGTCTGTCTGTCTCCATCTGTCTGCCTCGCCTGTCTGTCCCAATATGTCTGTCTGCCTCGCCTGTCTGTCTGTCTGTCTGTCTGTCTGTCCCAATATGTCTGTCTGCCTCGCCTGTCTGTCTGTCTCCATCTGTCTGCCTCGCCTGTCTGTCTGCCTCCATCTGTCTGCCTGTCTGTCTGTTTGCCTGTCTGTCCCAATCTGTCTGCCTCGCCTGTCTGTCTGCCTCCATCTGTCTGACTGTCTGTCTGTCACAATCTGTCTGTCTGCCTCGCCTGTTTGTCTCCATCTGTCTGCCTCACCTGTCTGTCTGTCCCAATCTGTCTGTCTGCCTCGCCTGTCTGTCTGTCCCAATCTGTCTGTCTGCCTCGACTGTCTGTCTGTCACAATCTGTCTGTCTGCCTCGCCTGTTTGTCTCCATCTGTCTGCCTCGCCTGTCTGTCTGCCTCCATCTGTCTGACTGTCTGTCTGTCTGTCTGTCCCAATCTGTCTGTCTGCCTCGCCTGTCTGTCTGTCTGTCTGTCTGTCTATCTCAATCGGTCTGTCTGCCTCGCCTGTCTGTCTGTCTGTCTGTCTGTCTGTCTGTCTATCTCAATCTGTCTGTCTGCCTCGCCTGTCTGTCTGTCTGTCCCAATCTGTCTGCCTCGCCTTTCTGTCTGTCCCAATCTGTCTGTCTGCCTCGCCTGTCTGTCTGTCTGTCTGTCTCTATTTCTCTCTCCCACTGTAGCGGTGTGGCCTAAATGGCCTGTTTTAAGGACGCGACGTGGCCAAACGTCTAGGCCAATACACGCAGGACCCAGAGGTGGCAGCATGGGTCGAATACTTAGGACAATACTCTGAATACCCAGAGGTGGGCAATTCAGTGGGTACCCAGAGGTGGGCAATACACTGGGTACCCAGAGGTGGGCAATACACTGGGTACCCAGAGGTGGCTAGGCAGAACGTTTAGCACAATACATTGGATGCCCAAAGATGGGCAATACACTGGGTACGCAGAGGTGAGCAATACACTGGGTACCTAGACATGGGCAATACACTGGATACGCAGAAGTGGGCAATACATTGAATACCCAGAGGTGGGAATACACTGGATACCCACGAGTAGGCAGTACCCTGGGTACCCAGAGGCAGGACTACACTGGATACCCAGCGGTGGGCAATACACTGGGTACCCAGACATGGGTAATACACTGGGTACCCGGACGTGAGCAGTACAATGGATACCCAGAGGTGGATAGGCAGAACACTTAGCACAATACACTGGATACCCAGAGGTAGGCAATACACTGGGTACCCAGAGGCAGGCAATACACTGGGTACCCAGAGGCAGGCAATACACTGGGTACCCAGAGGCAGGCAATACACTGGATACCCAGAGGTAGGCAATACACTGGGTACCCAGAGGCAGGCAATACACTGGGTACCCAGAGGCATGCGATACACTGTGTATCCATAGGTGGCGTGGTGGAACGGCTAGTACAACAAACTACGGACACACAGCTGACAGGTTCAAATCGCGATTTAATTTGTTTACTGACTGGATCGTTCTTATTCGGCCGGATTCAGCTAGTGTTTGTATTTTTTGCCTTGCCGGTTCATTCAACTTCATTTTGTTCCTGTTCACGCTCAGTTTGTAAGGAGACGGGCCATGAGCAATAAATCAAACTGAGACTTGAGATCCGATGATACTCGTTCGCCCGAATCCAGCGTATGGCCATAGCGGTTTAACGGCCCTCTGCGGTCGGCCCATGACAGTAGGCATAATACTGACGCAGGTTCAATGCTCCGTTACGGCAAGGAGCCTTTCCTCCCAGAGTCGACTCTCTGAGCTCAGTCGATGGCGGTGTTCGGAGTATAGCGCCATGTACAATCGCAGACATCAAAATCTGGGTGCACGTCAAAAATGTCAAGTACTGGCATCCATATGCCGTTGGACACACGACAATATCACACGCACGTACGCACGCACGCACGCACGCACGCACGCACGCACGCACGCACGCACACACACACACACACACACACACACACACACACACACGCACACGCACACACGAACACACGAACACACACACACACACACACACACACACACACACACACACACACACACACACACATCACACACACACACACACACACCACACACACACACACAACAACAACACAACAACACAACACAACAACAACAAACAACAACAACAACAACAACAACAACAACAACAACAACAACAACAACACAACAACAACACACAACACACACACACACACACACACACACACACACACACACACACACACACACACACACACACACACACACACACACACACACACACACACACACACACACACACACACACACACACACACACACCACACACACACACCAACAACATACCACACACACACACACCTATAACAAATTAATTTACCAACAACACATCATCGTGTACATACTTTGATAGACCTTTCCTTGTCACACATAATGGTGTCAACTTTGACCTCGCCCTGTTGCCAGTGTCACACATAACGGTGACAACTTTGACCTCGCCCTGTTGCCAGTGTCACACATAATGGTGACAACTTTGTTGCCAATGTCACACATAACGGTGACAACTTTGACCTCGTTCTGTTGCCAATGTCACACATAACAGTGACAATTTTAACATCGCCCTGTTGCCAATGTCACACATACCGGTGACAACTTTGACCTCGCCCTGTTGCCAATGTGAGATGACGTAAACCAACCGACTCTAACTTCTGTCGGATTCATTTTGCCAGACATGGTCAGCGAATTCTGTGTCTTGGAAACATGCGAACCGCGGTTTTGCGGGCGGCAGGTTTTGCGCATGTTCGAATCATTTGTCAAAACCCAGCGAGGAAGGGGGTCATAATGAGAGAGAGGGGTGGTGGTGGGGGGAGGGGGTGGGGGGGGGGGGGGGGGGGCTGCGGGGGGGGGGGGGGGGTGGGGGGTGGGGGGGGGGTGTAAGAAGAATGTTTTCTTGCTTGGCTTCCGGAAGAAGCAGCGATAAAGACTGGACGTTTATAGTTCGTCCTGACCTGCCAGATTAATCTTAGGTCTTGGATACTGAACGCTTCCTTTAAGAGATCCCAGAGAACGCTTACTCGACTTTCTGTGCAAAGACATCAGCGGTGGACACTATTTAGTCATTCATGAAACTCAGTCCAACGGTGCCAGTGCTGCCTGCAGCTGGTCTGTTGGGTTGGGTGACGGATGCCAAGTAACTAGAACTTTATTGGTGCCGTTTCACGAGCTTGGTATTTTAATACGTTTTGTATCTAGCTCTAGCTTCTTAAGAATAGTCATGAGGCAGGAAATCGAAGGCGTGACTGGGCGTAGTGTTGACCTGAGGTCATTCTATATGACCTAGGTCACGACAGGTCACGAGATGGAAAGTAAGGTCGGAACGTACCACCTCGCCCCCTCCTCCCCCCCCCCCCCCCCCCCCTCCCCCCCCCCCCCCCCCAAAAAAGCCGATCGAACTACGCGACCCAAAGTGGACAATCTCACATTTAATGGTCCATTACACTGCGGATTAACTTTCCATGATCCATTTTGGTCAGGTCTCAGTTCCTCCGTAAGGAGGCCCGCTGTTTTTGAGTAATGGACAGTGCCAGGAAGTGATAGGGAAAAGAATTAGAGGATTTCAGGCTGACGTGTAAGCCACGTGTCCCACAGAACCTTTCGATTACCGCTTGACAGGATGGCTGCACAGTAATAGGCCTGCTAATAATGACGTACTTGTAAAGCGCGAATCTCGAACACAGAGAGTGCTCTGCGTCCGGTACAGAAAGCAAGTTTACCACGAAAGTTGAGACACCACAACACAAAACGAAACACAGCATTAATCACCACACACATCCACACACACACACACAACCACATTACAAACACACTCACCACACACACACACACACACACACACACACACACACACACACACACACACACACACACAACACACACACACACACACACACACACACACCACACACACACACACACACACACACACACACACACACACACACACACACACACACATTCACACACACACACACACACACATCACACACACACACACACACACACACACACACACACACACACACACACACACACACACACACACACACTGACACTCACCACAGCCGCACCACGCACACACACACACACACACACACACACACACACACACACACCACACACCACACACGCGCCCCCACACACACACACATATACACAGCCACGACGCACAGCACACACACACACACACACACCACACACACACACACACACACACACACACAAAACACGATCACAGCTGAACACACACACACACACACACGTACCGACCCCCCCCCCGCGCACACACACACACACATATACACACGCGCGCACACACACACACACACACACACACCCACACACACACACACACACACACACACACACACACACACACACACACACACACACACACACACACACACACACACACACACACACACACACACACACTCACACACATTTTTACTTGTGGCGGGCTGGAGACAGTTGGAAGTGTCAGGAGTAAGAGACAGAAGAAAACAAAAAGTGAATCTTGAGCTGTGACCTGAAGGAAGACAAAGTCTGAGCATGCCGCACACAGAAAGGGGAATTGTTCCAGACGGAGGGACCAACGAAAGAAAATGGCAGCCGACTGACGTGGGCCACTTTGCGGAAGAGATTAGGTCACTTCGACCTCTGGTCAGTCAGAAAGCCAGTTGGCTTGTTGTGAACAAACTAGGGATGAGAACGCCGAACCCGACATGCATGACGATTTTAACGATGCATTGCGCCGGCAGTGGAATGTGAAAGCATGTCCGCTAATAAATTAAGACACAACATACAGTAGACACAGTTAGTCGTAGATTTATAGTCGCGCAGCTGCAAAAATAGGCTGGCTTTTATTTTATTGCTGTTATGCGTAAGACGAAGTAGTGACAAAGAAGTTCTTCCGCAATAGGCCAACGCTCCATACATACTTCAACAGTGGCTATATGTCAGCCACTGCGCTATCGCGGAAAGGCAAGTGTCATTTCCGATTCAGTGACCCGCAACAGTGGGTCTGATCTGGGAGGTGCTGCAGCCTGCCTGAGCTGATGTTAATCCTTTAGGATTAAGTTACCCAATTGGTGACTTGGGCGGACGAAATGATCACTTGATCTTTTTAACCACGTAAGTTAATTGTATGAACCATAATTATGTCATTGACTGTCTACAACAAACTGCTTCTATCCAAGAAGCAAAAAAGCCCCCCTCCCCCAACAATAACAATAACAAAAACAAACAAACACAAACAACAACAACAACAAAGCAGCAACAACAAACAAAAATTCCCCCCCCTCCCCCCCACAAAACAAGTTACAACAACAACAACAACAACAACAACCAGCCACACACAAAACAAACAAACAAACAAACAAACAAACAAACAACAACAACGCAAGTAAGCAAACAAAGAACCGAGCAAGATTAACATCGTCATCAACATCAACAAGAACAACAACAAAGCAAACTGAGATAGAAAGAAGCAAAAGAAGAGAACGGAACAAAGACACAAAAGAGCCAAAGACTAGAAATGAACACAAAAAGAGAGAAAGTGGCGTTAAACAGATCTAACGAACGCTTTCAGGCCAAGTTGCACATTCGCTTCTCTCCCCTGTAAGACCCCGGCCGGGATATAAACCACGAAAGTCACGAAATGAATTAAGTCACTAGACCCTGTCCATAACTTCTGAAGAGACAGCTGGGTGAGCCAAACCGGATTTGGGCACGTGATCGTCTGCCGATTTACCACCTTTCCCTTTTGGGCCACTGGACCAAAAGCGTCCCACAACAACAATGATCATTGCCCTTCAAGGTTTCTGTCTTCAGTTCATGGCTGTGGCGGAAAGCGTTGCCACGACAACAGCCAACACCTGCAGAAAACTGATGGAACGTTTGTCAGTTTTCCCATCGTCATCCGGGCCACACAACATCGTCATGTAAACACAGCTAGTCTCGGTCCGTACGCTTGGCAGACGAATGCTTCAGAAGCAAGCGGTCTCTCTGCTGCACCGTGGTGTAAGCTACGCCGAGACCTCAGGTTTGTCAAAGGTTCTCTCATTTACAGGAATCTGTGTGTGTGTGTGTGTGTGTGTGTGTGTGTGTGTGTGTGTGTGTGTGTGTGTGTGTGTGTGTGTGTGTGTGTGTGTGTGTGTGTGTGTGTGTGTGTGTGTGTGTGTGTGTGTGTGTGTTGTGTGTGTGTGTGTGTGTGTGTGTGTGTGGTGTGTGTGTGTGTGTGTGTGTGTGGTTGTGTGTGTGTGTGTGGTGTGTGTGTGTGTGTGTGTGTGTGTGTGTGTGTGTGTGTGTGTGTGTGTGTGTGTGTGTGTGTTGTGTGTGTGTGTGTGTGTGTGTGTGTGTGTGTGTGTGTGTGTGTGTGTGTGTGTGTGTGATTGTGTGTGTGTGTGTGTGTGTGTGTGTGTGTGTGTGTGTGTGTGTGTGTGTGTGTGTGAATTTTGATCGAAGCGTACAAACAAATATACAAAAAACAGCCACAAAAACGACCCCCCCCCTCCCCAACAACAACAACAAAAACAAAAGAAAGAATGAAACAAAGAAACAAAAACAACAACAAAACAAGTAATTGACTGTTGAGGCATTATATCTAGGTCTGGAGGACGTTAAACAGAGTTTGGTCAAAACATTTTTATCCCTGATATAGCCGTTAAATCGATGTTGATTAGGAGTTAACATCTAGTTATCTGCCTCTTTTTCTCTGTGTGTCTGCCTGTCTGTCGATGTGTGCGCAGGGCCACTAGGAGGTCAAAGGTGGTCGCTACAATCTCAGCTGGAAACGCCGTTGCTAAACAAATTCTTGAATGGCCAAGTCTTGTCAATCCGTTTCGACATCAGGCGACTTCACACCTTCATCTTTTCAGTCCGTTTTGACATTAAGAAACCCGCCAGACAAAATCGATTTTGACATCAGGCAACATCAAACAAGGCTGTAGTCATTACATTTTGACATCAGGCAACATCAAACAAAGCTCTATTTTTTTTACATCAGGCAACATCAAAGACGGCTCTAGTTATTCCATTTTGACATCAGGCAACATCAAACACGGGTCTAGTTATTCCATTTTGACATCAGACTACATCAAACAGGGGTCTAGTTATTCCATTTTGACATCAGACTACATCAAAGACGGCTCTAGTTATTCCATTTTGACATCAGACTACATCAAACACGGGTCTAGTTATTCCATTTTGACATCAGACTACATCAAAGACGGCTCTAGTTATTCCATTTTGACATCAGACTACATCAAAGACGGCTCTAGTTATTCCATTTTGACATCAGACTACATCAAACACGGGTCTAGTTATTCCATTTTGACATCAGACTACATCAAACACGGGTCTAGTTATTCCATTTTGACATCAGGCAACATCAAACGCGGCTCTAGTTATTCCATTTTGACATCAGACTACATCAAACGCGGCTCTAGTTATTCCATTTTGACTTCAGACTACATCAAACGCGGCTCTAGTTATTCCATTTTGACATCAGACTACATCAAACGCGGCTCTAGTTATTCCATTTTGACTTCAGACTACATCAAACGCGGCTCTAGTTATTCCATTTTGACATCAGACTACATCAAACGCGGCTCTAGTTATTCCATTTTGACATCAGACTACATCAAAGACGGCTCTAGTTATTCCATTTTGACATCAGACTACATCAAACACGGCTCTAGTTATTCCATTTTGACATCAGACTACATCAAACACGGGTCTAGTTATTCCATTTTGACATCAGACTACATCAAACACGGGTCTAGTTATTCCATTTTGACATCAGGCAACATCAAACGCGGCTCTAGTTATTCCATTTTGACATCAGACTACATCAAACGCGGCTCTAGTTATTCCATTTTGACATCAGACAACATCAAACACGGGTCTAGTTATTCCATTTTGACATCAGACTACATCAAAGACGGCTCTAGTTATTCCATTTTGACATCAGACTACATCAAACACGGGTCTAGTATTCCATTTTGACATCAGACTACATCAAACACGGCTCTAGTCATTCCATTTTGACATCAGACTACATCAAACACGGTCTAGTTATTCCATTTTGACATCAGACTACATCAAACACGGGTCTAGTCATTCCATTTTGACATCAGACTACATCAAACACGGGTCTAGTCATTCCATTTTGACATCAGACTACATCAAACACGGGTCTAGTTCATTCCATTTTGACATCAGACTACATCAAACACGGCTCTAGTTATTCCATTTTGACATCAGACTACATCAAACACGGTCTAGTTATTCCATTTTGACATCAGACTACATCAAACACGGGTCTAGTCATTTCATTTTGACATCAGACTACATCAAACACGGTCTAGTTATTCCATTTTGACATCAGACTACATCAAACACGGGTCTAGTCATTCCATTTTGACATCAGACTACATCAAACACGGGTCTAGTTTTTTTTTTTTTTTTTTTTTTTTTTTTTTTTTTTTTTTTTTTTTTTTTTTTTTTTTTTTTTTTTTTTTTTTTTTTTTTTTTTTTTTTTTTTTTTTTTTTTTTTTTTTTTTTTTTTTTTTTTTTTTGGGGGGGGGGGGGGGGGGGGGGGGGGGGGGGGGGGGGGGGGGGGGGGGGGGGGGGGGGGGGGGGGGGGGGGGCTCAGACACTCAAAGACGGGTCTAGTTATTCCATTTTGACATCAGACTACTCAAACACGGTCTAGTTATTCCATTTTGACAAAAAAAAAAAAAAAAAAAAAAAAAAAAAAAAAAAAAAAAAAAAAAAAAAAAAAAAAAAAAAAAAAAAAAAAAAAAAAAAAAAAAAAAAAAAAAAAAAAAAAAAAAAAAAAAAAAAAAAAAAAAAAAAAAAAAAAAAAAAAAAAAAAAAAAAAAAAAAAAAAAAAAAAAAAAAAAAAAAAAAAAAAAAAAAAAAAAAAAAAAAAAAAAAAAAAAAAAAAAAAAAAAAAAAAAAAAAAAAAAAAAAAAAAAAAAAAAAAAAAAAAAAAAAAAAAAAAAAAAAAAAAAAGGGGGGGGGGGGGGGGGGGGGGGGGGGGGGGGGGGGGGGGGGGGGGGGGGGGGGGGGGGGGGGGGGGGGGGGGGGGGGGGGGGGGGGGGGGGGGGGGGGGGGGGGGGGGGGGGGGGGGGGGGGGGGGGGGGGGGGGGGGGGGGGGGGGGGGGGGGGGGGGTTATTCCATTTTGACATCAGACTACATCAAACACGGGTCTAGTTATTCCATTTTGACATCAGACTACATCAAACACGGGTCTAGTTATTCCATTTTGACATCAGACTACATCAAACACGGGGGGGGGGGGGGGGGGGGGGGGGGTTTTTTTTTTTTTTTTTTTTTTTTTTTTTTTTTTTTTTTTTTTTTTTTTTTTTTTTTTTCATCAAACACGGGTCTAGTTATTCCATTTTGACATCAGACTACATCAAACACGGCTCTAGTTATTCCATTTTGACATCAGACTACATCAAACACGGGTCTAGTTATTCCATTTTGACATCAGACTACATCAAACACGGCTCTAGTTATTCCATTTTGACATCAGACTACATCAAACACGGGTCTAGTTATTCCATTTTGACATCAGACTACATCAAACACGGCTCTAGTCTCATGTCCATTTTGACATCAGACTACATCAAACACGGGTCTAGTTATTCCATTTTGACATCAGACTACATCAAACACGGGTCTAGTTATTCCATTTTGACATCAGACTACATCAAACACGGGTCTAGTTATTCCATTTTGACATCAGACTACATCAAACACGGGTCTAGTTATTCCATTTTGACATCAGACTACATCAAACACGGGTCTAGTTATTCCATTTTGACATCAGACTACATCAAACACGGGTCTAGTATTTCATTTTGACATCAGCTACATCAAACCGGTCTAGTTATTCCATTTTGACATCAGACTACATCAAACACGGGTCTAGTTATTCCATTTTGACATCAGACTACATCAAACACGGCTCTAGTTATTTCCATTTTGACATCAGACTACATCAAACACGGGTCTAGTTATTCCATTTTGACATCAGACTACATCAAACACGGGTCTAGTTATTCCATTTTGACATCAGACTACATCAAACACGGGTCTAGTTATTCCATTTTGACATCAGACTACATCAAACACGGCTCTAGTTATTCCATTTTGACATCAGACTACATCAAACACGGGTCTAGTTATTCCATTTTGACATCAGACTACATCAAACACGGGTCTAGTTATTCCATTTTGACATCAGACGACCTCAGATCCTGCTGTAATCAATCCGTTTTGACGTCATCGAACTCACTTAAGATCAATCCGGTTTGACGTCATCGAACTCACTTAAGATCAATCCGGTTTGACGTCTGTCGAATTCAAATCCGGCTCAAGTCAAACCGTTTTGACATTAGTCGGCTTCAAACCTGACTGAGTTCAAACCGTTTTGACATTAGTTGAGATCAAATTCGGCTCTATTCACACCGTCTTCCATCAGTCGAGTTCAAATCCGGTTCTATGTCAAACCGTTTTCTGGCTATGGTCGAACTATTTAGACATCAGTCGAGTTCGAATTCGGCTCTATAGTCAAACCGTTTTCTGGCTATGGTCAAACCGTATTGTCATCAGTCGGCTCTATAATTATAATCAATTATACAGTCAAACCGTTTTCAGTCTATGGTCAAACCGTTTTGACGTCAGTCAGCTTGAACGCTGTCAACCCGTTTTGACAGCGAGCGACTTGAAAGTGGAAAAGCTGGTGTACGAGTGTGATGGACAGTGACGTCAGGGCACGAGCCAGGAAGAGGTGTCAGAAGTGATGTTCTCGCCCTGTACCGACAGAGCTTCGCGTCACGGCGGAGGCAAACGTCACATCGTTAATATCGCTAGAATTACGGTGACGTGCTCACCCGCTGACATCAAGGGGAAGATTTCACTGGCGGAACATCTCGCTGAGTGGTCATGCTCTCTCTCACTCCCTCTTTCACTCGCGATCTCGCTCTCTCCCTCCCCGCACGAAACCTCGCGCAGTGGGAACGAGTGGTAGGGCGAAAAGGTGCAGGGCAGGAAGCGTCCTGTCCCCGCGGTGACACGATCCAGACATCTGGAGACAGCGGGATGGTCGCTTTGATGTCGGAGGCTTATCTTAGTTTATTTTGTTTTATATATTATGAAGACGAGGTAGATATAGAGTGCGGCGTTCGTCCGGTAGTTGTGTCACGTCTTCCTGTTTTCTGAGACAAGGCCGGGAGAGAGATTGAGAAAGAGAGAGAGAGAGAGAAAAAAGAAAGAGAGGGACAAGGGACAGGGACAGACAGAGAGACAGAGAGTTTGGTTCAGTTAGATTGAGAAAGTATATTAAAATTTCTTTGAAACCATTTCATTAAAAAAGAAAGGAAGAAAGGAAGAAAGAAAGAAAGAAAGAAAGAAAGAAAAAAAGAAAGCAAGAAGAAGAAAAAGAAGAAGAAGAAGGAAAAGAAAGGAAAAAAAGAAGAAAAATAAAAGAAGAAGGGCGAAGCATCCCAAAGTGTAACTAATGCACTTCTGCGAGGCAGAATCAAACATTGAAAATGGTCTGGAGCACTGAAGAGGAACCATCAGAGAGCCGACAACTAAACACAAATGCCAAGCCAAACTCCGCAGCAGTCCAGCATCGTTGACAACACTCAACGTTAGGCAAAAGCCAACAGCAGCAGCAGCAGCAAGATCGGTAGACAGTTACCAACAGCAACCATACCGGCAACAAAATCCGACAGAGGTTTTCCTCTCGATAATGCCACATGCTGCAACTAAGCTTGGACTCGCCTCAACAACGCCACAATACCACATTTCAACGACATCAACTGGCGGACTCAGTGACGTCGCATAGACGGGACCTCCGCATCAAACACTTGAAGCTAAGTAAATTTTGACCTCTATTTTGTCATAATTATTTCACAAAGCGCAACGAGAGAGGAGTTTTCACACCTGAGCGGATATTTTATAAGTCATGGCGGCAAGTGGACTCTGACTACTGCAGGGGAATTCCACGAAGCCCAGCCATTGAGCTGAGTTTCTACAACTGGCCAGTTCACAAGCCAGCGCAACAGTCTATTTGCTTTTTGTAGCAAGACATTTTACGACGCCCAATGTGTGGTCTGTGTTCCCTCAAACAGACGTTTTGCGTCCCGGCTCGAAAA
>JABMCL010003368.1:165000-167500 GCA_018857735.1 Alviniconcha marisindica
TCTTTTTGTTTCTTCGGCACTATCCCTTCTCTCTGTCTCTGTCTCTCGCTCTGTCCCTCTGTCTCTGTCTCCCTCTGTGTGTCTTTGCCTCTCTCTGTCTCTCTGCGTCTTTCTCTGTGTGTCTCTGTCTCTGTCCCTTCTCACTGTCTCTATCTGTGTCTCTCTGTGTCTCTGTCTCTGTCTGTTTCTCTCTGTCTATCTCTCTCTCTCCGTCTCTCTCTGTCTCTCTCTGTCTCTGTCTCTCTCTGTGTTTGCCAGTCTGTCTGTCTGTCTCTCTTTCTCTCTGCCTGCCCCTCCCCCCCCCCCCTTCTTTTTCTCTGGCTCTGTCCCTTCTCTCCGTCTCTGTCTCTTTCTCTGTGTCTTGCTTTGTCCCTCTCTCTGTGTCTCTCTCTGTGTCTTTGCCTCTCTCTGTCTCTCTGCGTCTTTCTGTCTCTGTCTCTGTGTGTGTCTCTCTCTGTGTCTGTCTCTGCCTCTCTCTCTGTTTGCCTGTTTGTCTGTCTGTCTCTCTGCCTGCACGCCCCCCCCTTCTCTCTGTTTGCCTGTCTCTCTTTCTGTCTGCCCCCTCCCCCCTCCCCCTCTCTGTCTGTGACTCCCTGTCGCTGCCTGTCTGCCGGTATGTCTGTTCCCCCCCCCCTCCTCCCCCTCTCTCTCGTTTGTTAGACTTGTTTAACGGCGGGTTGTCTCTTTTATTTCTCGCCGTGTGAGCAACGCCTGTCCCCCGAGGGGACCAAAGCAAGACGTTAGCTGGTGCTGGGTAACGTCACTCGCTCAGCCACGATAGTTGGCTAAGCAGCCTTCTTCCTTTCATTGCAGTCCGTTCGTTCCTGTGGGTGGTGGGAGACTGACTGGTGCGCGTGCCCGTGTGTGTGTGTGTGTGTGTGTGTGTGTGTGTGTGTGTGTTGGTGTGTGTGTTGTGTGTGTGTGTGTGGTGTGTGTGTGTGTGTGTGTGTGTGTGCGTGTGGTGCGTGCGTGCGTGCTGTGCGTGCGTGCGTGCGTGTGGTGTGTGTGTGGGGTTGTGTGTGTGTGTGTGTGTGTTGTGTGTGTGGTGTGTGTGTGTGTGTTGTGTTTTGGTGCGTGTGTGTGTGTGTGTGTGTGTGTGTGTGTGTGGTGTGTGTGTGTGTGTGTGGTGTGTGTGTGTGTGGTGTGTGTGTGTGTGTGTGTGTGTGTGTGTGTGTGTGTGTGTGTGTGTGGTGTAGTGCTGTGTGTGGTGTGTGTGTGTGTGTGTGTGTGTGTGTGTGTGTGTGTGTGTGTGTGTGTGTGTGTGTGTGTGTGTGTGGTGTGTGTGTTGTTGGTGTGTGTGTGTGTGTTGTAGTGTTGTGTGTGGTTGTGTGTGGTGTGTTGTGTGTGTGTGTGTGTGTGTGTGTGTGTTGTGTGTGTGTGTGTGTGTTTGTGTGTGTGTGTGTGTGTGTGTGTGTGTGTGTGTGTGTGTGTGTGTGTGTGTGTGTGTGTGTGTGTGTGTGTGTGTTGTGTTGTGTGTGTGTGTGTGCGTGGTGCGTGTGTGTGTGTGTGTTGTGTGTGTGTGTGTGTGTGTGTGTGTGTGTGTGTGGGTGTGTGTGTGTGGTGTGTGTGGTGTGTGTGTGTGTACTTGTGTGGTGTTTGTGTGTGTGGTGTTGCGGTGTGTGTGTGTGTGTGTGTGTGTGGGTGCTTGCGGTTTGTTGTTGTTGTGCGTGGTGTGTGTGTGTGTTGTGTGTGTGTGTGTTGTGTGTGTGTGTGTGTGTGTGTGTGTGTGTGTGTGTGTGTGGCGCGCTGCGTCGCTGTGTGCAGTGTATGTGTGCGACGAGTATTGTGGTGTGTTGGTGATATTGCTTGTCGTGTGTGTTTGTGTGTGAGTGCGTGCCTGCGTGCGTGTTTGGTTGCTTGTGTTTGTTGTGGTGTGTGTGCGCGCGTGTATGTGTGTGTGTGTGTGTGTGTGTGGTGCGCGCGTGTATGTGTGTGTGTGTGTGTGTGTGTGTGTGTGTGTGTGATGTGTATGTGTGTTGTGTGTGTTGTTTGCGTCGGCGTAATTAAAAAAGTATAATATAGATATTGCTTGCTAGACGATTTTCTTTAATGAGTAGAATGCGTTTGTACAGCGCAGTGAGTTTAACTCGGATAAGAGAAAGGCGCCTTGTAAGAATTATCTGTTAATAGCAGTAATTTGGTGCTGAACGCCCATTCAAACGAGTTTTATAAAAACTTTTTTTTTTAAATTAAAAAACTAATCTCAAACAATGATGACCTTTGGCATTCCAAAACAAGACCCAAGCACATAGACAGCTGATTTAACATGGCAGTACGAAACATGTAGGGAATTTCGGGGTAAACCCCTTCTTCGCAGCGACAAAAGAACGGTTAAACAACGGTTATGGTGATAAATCACAATGTACTTATCCGGCTGCGGTTGTAGTGTGTTGAATGCCTCCAGCGTTTGGAAGAATGTTGGCAGACTTGATCTTGCTTTGTCTGCCCCCTTAATTTTATCTTCCGATTTGTCTGTGTCGCTTTGGGCGTGTGTCTCCGT
>JABMCL010003368.1:170000-172500 GCA_018857735.1 Alviniconcha marisindica
TCGCCTCCTTCTCCTGCCTGCTCTCTCTCTCTGTGTCTCTGTCTCTCTGTGTGTCTCTGTCTCTCTCTCTCTCTGTCTGTCCCTGTCTCTCTCTCTCTGTGTCTCTGTGTTTCTGTCTCTGTCTCTCTCTCTTTGTCTCTCTGTCTGTCTCTGTCTCTCTCTGTGTCTCTGTCTCTCTGTCTCTGTCTCTCTCTCTTTGTCTCTCTGTCTGTCTCTGTCTGTCTCTGTCTGTCTCTCTGTCTCTCTCTCTCTCTGTCTCTCTCTCTGTGTCTCTTTGTCTCTCTCTCTCTGTCTCTGTCTCTCTCTGTCCCTGTCTCGCTCTGTGTTTCTGTCTCTGTCTCACTCTCTCTGTGTCTCTCTGTCTCTCTCTCTTCCCTTTCTTCTGCATTCTCTTCCTCTTCCTTCTTCTCCCTCTTTTCTTCTTCTTCTGTCTTCGCCCTGACATAGCCGTTATGGTTAGAAGTCAGTTATCTATCTTCTTTCTATTTCGGTTCCTTCTTCCTTCTTTGTTTCCACTGCCCTGACAGACCCGTCACGGTTGATTGGGCGTTAGAAGTCAGTTATCTATCTTCTTTCTATTTTGGTTCCTTTTTCCGTCTCTGTTTCCACTGCCCTGACAGAGCCGTCATGGTTGACTGGGTAAGTAAACATGGTGCTTAACGTCCACAGAAACCGTGGACGTTAAGCACCATGTTTACTTACCCAGTCAACCATGACGGCTCTGTTTCCACTGCTCTGTTTCCATTGCCCTGACAGAGCCGTCATGGTTGACTGGGTATTAGGAATCAGTTATATATCTACCTTCTTCCTATTTTGGTTCCTTCTTCCTTCTCTGTGTCCATTGCCCTGACATAGCCGTTATGGCTGACTGGGCGTTAGAAGTCAGTTATCTATCTTTTTTCTTGCTATTTTTATTCTTTCCTCCTACTCTGTTTTCATTGCCCTTATATAACCGTCCTGGCTGACTTGGCGTAAAACAACAACAACAACAACAACATCAACAACAACAACAACACACACAAGCTGTTCCATATTTTCTCTTCTTCCTCCTCCTCCTTCCTCTTCCTCTATTCCATGCTCTTTTTTTTCTTCTTTTCCAATAGTCTTTTTCTTCCTCCTCCTCCTTCTTCCTCTATTCCCCCCTTCTTCTTCCTTCGTCTGCTTCTTCCTCCTTCATCTTCCTCTCTTCCTTGCTTTTTTCTTTCTTCTTCTTCCTCCTCCTTCCTCTTCCTCTCTTCCTTGCTTTTTTCTTTCTTCTTCTTTCTTCTTCTTCTTCTTCGTCCTCCTCTTTCTTCCTCTATTCCTTGCTTTTTTCTTTCTTCTTCTTCTTCTTCCTCCTACTCTTTCTTCGTCTATTCCTTGCTTTTTTTTCCCTTCTTCTTCCTTCGTCGTCTTCCTCCTCCTCCTCCTTCTTCCTCTATTCCTTGCTTTTCCCCCTTCTTCTTCCTTCGTCTGCTTCTTCCTCCTTCTCTTCCCTCTTCCTGCTTTTTCTTTCTTCTTCTCCTCCTCCTCTTCCTCTCTTCCTTGCTTTTTTCTTTCTTCTTCTTTCTTCTTCTTCTTCTTCTTCTTCTTCTTCTTTCTTCTTCCTCCTCCTCTTTCTTCCTCTATTCCTTGCTTTTTTCCCTTCTTCTCCCTTCGTTGTTCTTCCTTATTCATCTTCCTCTTTTCCTTGCTTTTGTTCTTCTTCTCCCTTCGTATTCTTCCTCCTCCTTATTCCTCTTCCTTTATTCCTTGCCTTTTCCCTTCTTCTTCCTCCGTCTCCTTCCTCCTCTTTCTTCGTCCTCTTTTCCTTGCTTTTTTTCTCTTTTCCCTTCGTCTTCTTCCTCTTCTTCTTCTTCCTTCTTCTTCCTCTATTCCTTGCTTTTTCTTCTTCTTCTTCCTTCGTCTTCTTCCTCCTCCTTATTCCACTCCTTCGTCTCCATTCTGCCATCGCCCTGACGTAACCGCACTGGTTGACTGGGCGTAAAACACCAATTTACCTTCTTATTTACTCTCCATTCTGCCCAAAGATGAGACATATGCGATGCTCCTGTATCGGCGTTAATTCAACATCGTTTGTTTAGGAAGCATTTTGTTATCACCGTCGTCAGCATTATTATTCACGGTTTTCAGAATGAAATCCAGCAGTGTTGTCCGGCTATCCAGCCACCGTGGCAGCCACAGCAGCAGCAGCAGCAGCAGCAGCAAAGAAAACGACAAGCAGGAAAGCAGTAGCCACAACACCAGCAGGAACAACAACGACAACCACAAGAGAAGCTGCACCTGCAACAGCAACAACGGTAACAAGACCAAGGACGAGTACAGCAAAGACAACAATAACAAAGACAGCAGGTCATGACGGCAGCAGCAACAGCAGTAAAAGCAGCAAACACAACAGCAAGGACAGCAACAGCAACAAGGTCAGCAGCAACAGCAGCTTCAGCTACAAAGGCAGAAACAACAACAAGAACAGCAGCAACAAGAACAACAAGAACAAGAACAAGAACATTAACAGCAGCAG
>JABMCL010003368.1:177500-180000 GCA_018857735.1 Alviniconcha marisindica
TGATGATGTCTCCACCACCACCACAACCATCATCACAAACCACCACCACCATCATCATCATCATCATCATCATCATCATCATCGTCCACGATTACTTTATTATCTAATTTGAGAAATTAAATTCCTGGCTAAACATATGCCACACCACAGTAGCGTAGACAAGAAGTAAGTAAGTAAACAAGGTGCTTAACGTCCGCAGAAACCATGAGGCTTATTAGGGTCCGGGAGAAAGGGGGAAGGGGGTATGGAGGTGGGGGGAGAGGGAGATTACATACCTATCGATGCACTGTCACCATCACACTGACTCCTGCATTAAGATGGGCAGCGATGAGAGCCATTTTTAATGTTTCAGTAGGAAGTGAGGGACAAAGTCACAGGACAGTGTCCACAAACCACAACCTTTTTGAAGAGAAAGGAGAGCCGAAGCGGTATCGAACCGAGGTCCTTCCGCTTACCAGCCTAACGCCTTACCGCCAGGCCAGACCGGCTCACGCGTAGACAACAGCAATATACGTGGCATTTTTAAAAAGTCCTCCTCCTCCTCCCTTTCCTCCTCCTCCTCCCCTTCCTCCTCCTCCTCTTCCTCCTCCTCCTCTTCCTCCTCCTCCTCCCCTTCCTCCTCCTCCTCCCCTTCCTCCTCCTCCTCCTCCCCTTCCTCCTCCTCTTCCTCCTCCCCTTCCTCCTCCTCCTCCTCCCCTTCCTCCTCCTCCCCTCCTTCCTCCTCCTCCTCCTCCTCCTCCTCAGCATGACGATACCAGTGCGGACTGAACCTTGCTGGTTTCAGCGGTGGCGACCACGTACTGCAAGGACTTCCCCGACCTGGTGTTCCGACACCCGGACAGCTGCGCCCTCAGCTACAGCTGCCGCAAGACGACGGTGCGAGGTCAGCTTGGGCGCTACGAGGACGAGTGTCCGTTCCCCCAGCTCTTCGACCTGGACACCCTCACCTGTGTGGACAGGCCAGCTGCTGACCTCTCCGGCTTCTGTGGGTCGCGGCCTGCACCCGTGTCTTCCTGTGGGTCTCCGCTGTGTGTGTGTGTGTGTGTGTGTGTGTGTGTGTGTGTGTGTGTGTGTGTGTGTGGTGTGTGTGTGTGGGTGGTGTGTGTGTGTGTGTGTGTGTGTGTGTGTGTGTGTGGTAGGTGTGTGTGGTAGGTGTGTGTGTGTGTGTGTGTGTGTGTGTGTGTGTGGTGGTAGGTGTGTGGTGTGTGTGATAGGTGGTGTGTTGTGATAGTGTTGTGTGTGTGTGTGTGTGTGTGTGTGTGTGTGTTGTGTGTGGTGGTTGTGTGGTGTGTGGTGTGTGTGGTGTGTGTGTGGTGTGTGTGTGTTTTGTGTGTGTGGTGTGGGGTGGTGGTGTGTGTGTGTGTGTTAGTTTAGACTGCATAAATGAACTTGTAACATCGTTGAATTTAATTTAAGTTTTGTACATAACTAATCGCAATGTGACGTCTAATAATGTTGCTGGTGCACTGCCTGAATGGAACGTCACCGAGACAAATCCTTAAATCCATGTAATTATACTCTTTTACATTACATGACATTGCAAGGACCGGCAATTAACTCGTAGATGTCTATACAGTGACTACAGAGCAGGTCGCTCCAACACACCCACGCTATTGCATATTTTATTGTCACTGGCGAATAAATAGCCTTGTATCCTTTTAATTATTCTTTTTCACGTTAATGTGACATTACACATTACCGGCAATTAACCTGTACGTGTCTATCCTACACAGGTGACTACAGAGCAGGCTGCACAAGCACACCCAGATGTGAGGGGCTTGCTGACGGAGACTACCCGGATCTTAAGCGACCCTTTTCGGAGTATTACGTCACCTGTCAAAATGGCGCCGTGCTGAAAGAAGGCCAGTGCGACAGGGTGGGTCAGATCTTTGACCCCACTCTTCAGCAATGCATTTTCGGGATCAGAGATGGTAAGGGCAATGAAAGCAAGTTGGTGCATTTATGTGACTATTTATCATCCTGTGTGTGTGTGTGTGTGTTGTGTGTTGTGTGTGTGTGTGTGTGTGTGTGTGTGTGGTGGTGTGTGTGGTGTGTGTGTGTGTGTGTGTGGTGTGTGTGTGTGTGTGTGGGGGTGTGTTGTGGTTTGTGTGTGTGTGTGTGGGGGTGTGTGTTGTGTGTGTGTGTGTGTGTGTGTGTGTGTGTGTGGGTGTTGGGTGTGTGTGTGGGGTGTGTGTGTGTGTGGTGGTGTGTGTGTGTGTGGTGTGTGTGTTGTGTGTGTGTGTTGTGTGTGTGTGGGGTGTGTGTGTGTGTGTGTGTGTGTGGTGTGTGTGTGTGTGTGTGTGTGTGTGTATGTGTGTGTGTGTGTGTGTGGTGTGTGTGGTGTGTGTGTGTGTGTGTGTGTGTGTGTGTGTGTGTGTGTGTGTGTGTGTGTGTGTGTGTGTGTGTGTGGGGTGTGAGTGTATGTGTGTGTGTGTGTGTGTGTGTGTGTGTGTGTGTGTGTGTGTGTGTGTGTGTGTGTGTGTGTGTTGTGTGTGTGTTG
>JABMCL010003368.1:187500-190000 GCA_018857735.1 Alviniconcha marisindica
ATTCATTATTTAAACATCAAATAAGCGTGCCTTTTAAACTCTCTTGTGTTTGGATTTGGTTTTTAGAACACTACCAGGTGTCCTTGTTTCAGATTCAGATTTTAATTTAAATGATGATGGTGATGTGATGATGGTGATGATGATGATGATGATGATGATGATGATTGTTATTTCTGTTGCAGGCGACTACCAAGGCTACAAATGTACGTCATCCCACTGTAAGAGTTGTGAGCTGGTGATGCCCAGCTGCTACGGGAAACTCAACGGTTTCTACCCCGTCATCAACCAGGAAATGACGTCAACCTACATGGAGTGCCGAGACCAGCGCGTGGTGGCGCTGTCGGCGTGCCCAGGAGGCCTCGTTTTCGACATGGTGGACAGGAAATGCGTAGACACCATCAGCGAAGGTTTGTCGTTCTTGATCAATCCGGCCTTTTTGTTTACACCCATTCACATCATGATTTTTTTCTTCTCACTATGATTGTCCTCACTGGTAAGTAAGTAAGTTGGTGTTTTACGCCCAGTCAACCGGTTTCTTCATTGGTAGTAGCAATACCGTAGCAAAGGCAGACATGTCAGTCGGACGTTGTGCTGACATCTTCACCGTTCAAAGATATACTTTCCTCCTCCTCCTCCTCCTCCTCCTCATCACCATCCTCCTCCTCCTCCTCCTCATTACCATCCTCCTCCTCCTCCTCCTCCTCCTCATTACCATCCTCCTCCTCCTCCTCCTCCTCCTCATTACCATCCTCCTCCTCATCCTCCTCCTCCTCATTACCATCCTCCTCCTCCTCCTCCTCCTCCTCATTACCATCCTCCTCCTCCTCCTCCTCCTCCTCATTACCATCCTCCTCCTCCTCCTCCTCCTCCTCATTACCATCCTCCTCCTCCTCCTCCTCCTCCTCATTACCATCCTCCTCCTCCTCCTCCTCCTCCTCATTACCATCCTCCTCCTCCTCCTCCTCATTACCATCCTCCTCCTCCTCCTCCTCTCCTTTCCATTGTTCATTTCTGTTCAGTTCAGTTCGAGGTAGTATCCAGGAGCTCGGAAAACCCCCATATGCGCTCCACCACCCCGTTTTGTCAGATACGCGTCCCACAATGTATATTATAGCCTTTAACACGACCAGCTTGGTCCACAGCGTTTGGTATGACTGATAGCCTGGCGCACTGACTTCACTAGGTGAACGTTTGTGATGGCTCGTTATTTTGTTTTGTTGCTAATATTGTTATTGTTGGTTTGCTGCTACTGTTGCTGTTTGTGTTGCTGTTTGTGTTGTTTGTTTGCTTTGGTGGCTGTTCTTGTCAACAGCATTTGCTGCTTGCTGCTGCTCTTACGAGATTGCCGAAGAGGCACGTTCACAATGATGTCAGACACACACACACACACACACACACACACACACACACACACACACACACACACACACACACACACACACACACACACACACACACACACACACACACACACACACACACGTACGCACGCACGCACGCACACACACATACACGCACACAACAGACAACACACAAGCACACACACACACACACACACACACACACACACACACACACACACACACACTCACACACACATACATACACAGACACAGAAAACACACACACACACACACACACCACACACACACACACACAAACACAGACACAAACACACACACACACACACACACGCACACGCACGCACACACAGACACACCCATAGACACACACACACATAGTACATACACACACTCACTCCCCCCCCCAACCCCCTCACACATACACACACACACACACACACACACCCTCCCCCGCCCCCAACTCCTCTCCTACACCGTCGTTGTCAACGTGTCATATTTTCCAGTGTCCATGCTGCAGTTCTGCACCAGCTTTCTGACCGGGCGCGTTCAGAACCCTAGCAACTGCGCCCAGTACTACGACTGCACGAAGAACCTGACGGCCGTGCAGGAGTGTCGCTACCCGGACCTGTATCACGTGCCGTCCCAGGAGTGCAGACACTACAGCGAAGTGGAGTGCAAGGGCAGGCACGTCTTCCTCGACCCCTGTCAGTATCTATCAGACCGTAACGCGCGCGCTGCGCTCCTCGCCATTAGCGTCATTAGTTCTCCCTCCGCCCCCCAGTCGTCATGCACACAAGCACGTGGGCACGAGAAGCCCGTCGCGTCTGTTGCGGCCTCTCTTTTGTGATATATTGAGGCTGCTTCGGTTTAACCCAGTCGTTGTTCTAGCTCTCGACGTCCTTACGTCTGACAAATCTCCGGACATCGTTTCCCCGTTTGTCAAAAGGGGGTCGTGTTTGTCTTGCTTGAACGGGAACGTTTCACGCACTGCTCTCTCTCTCTCTCTCTCTTTGTTTCTCTCTCTCACCCTCTCTCTCTCTTTGTTTTGTCTCTCTCTCTCTTTGTTCTCTCTCTCTCTCTCTCTCTCTCTCTCTCTCTCTCTCTCTCTCTCTCTCTCTCTCTCTCTCTCTCTTTGT
>JABMCL010003368.1:197500-202500 GCA_018857735.1 Alviniconcha marisindica
TAAATCTCACCTCTTCAAGCTATCCTATTGACTTGTGTGTGTGTGTGTGTGTGTGTGTGTGTGGTGTTGTGTGTGTGTGGTGTGTGGTGTGTGTGTGTGGTGTTGTGTGTGTGTGTGTGGAGAGGAGAGAGAGAGAGAGAGAGAGAGAGAGAGAGAGAGAGAGAGAGAGAGAGAGAGCGTGCGAGTCCACTATGCAGAGACAGAGTTCACTATGCAGAGAACAGAGTACACTATGCAGAGAACGCAGTACTTTCTGCAGAGAACCAAGGGCTTCCAAACGGTTTATATTCAAAGCCTGGAATAGCGTCAGAATATTAATGAATTGTAATGCACATGAATGAATGAAAATTTTGAATGAATGAATGTGAGATCGAAGTGCCTGCATTACGGCTATATATAGCGCATAAACAACTTCCACACAAAACCTTGCATGTTCACAGCGCCAGATACACATAGTTTCGCATGCTTCGTCTGCTTCCAGGACCATCTTCTTTCCAGTTCATCCACCTTCATCTTTTCCCCCCAAATCATTTTGAAACCTAAAGTGCCGCGTAACATGAACAGTGAATCAGAGTGTACCTGTGATTGGATGACTCAATGAGTCTCGTTCTGATAGGACCTCCGCGGTTGACAAGGCGATAAACAAATCCCAGGAATAAGCCGATACTCTCCTTTCTTCCTCTTCGCCTCCCTCCTCCTCCTCCTCTTCTTGTTCTTGTTCTTGTTCTTCTTCTTCTTCTTCACACGCTAAGACTAGCAGTCTAGGTGCCACGTGAAACTGCTGCCATCTCGGCACATGTTCTGTGTGCACCATACAACGATGCACTACTTTACAATGTCACTTTATTCGAAGCCACATCCGTAGGGTGTATGTGTGTTTAGGTGAAAATTGTCACCTGCACTTTTGGCAGAGTGACCGGGATCTTTTACGTGCTACAGATACCGAAATGAGAGTCAGCACAGAAGGTTGACCCTGAGAACAAAATTCTCCCGCAGCTCCTGCCGGGAATCGAACCCCCGACCTTTTGACCACTATGTGCCGGGCGGTCTACCACTGAGCTATCCCCGATCCCCATTGCTGCAGGATATATTCCGTTGTTTGGTCGATAGTGCAGTCACGGTCAGGGGAAGAAGTAGACCAGTTTCAAAGCAAACCTTCAGTTGATGGGGTATGTAAAAAAGAAAAAAGAAAAAAAAAGCGTTATCGATTTTCTATCGATTTCACAAGATGACTTTTTTCTCTATCAGTGCACTGACTGACACTACACAGACCTGCCCCAGGCACGACTGTCACGGACCGTTGCACGCTCTCCCAGTATTACTCCGCTCTCCACACTGTTGCCGCAAAGACGCCGCTTGTGTGTGCGTCATCAGCTCTCCTCGGCTCCATGATGGCTTTTTATACCGCCGAGCCATGGGGGATCCCAGCAAAATGGCCATCTGTGACGCTTGTCGTTAAAGGCGGTCAGTACCTTTGTATGGGAACTGTCATCAGCTTGTCCTGTATTATAGCGGTGGTCTGGGTCACTGCCCGGTGACTGCATGCCCGTCTCCCCCGCAGTTACTGAATGGACACGGCAGATAGAACTGACACCCAAACTGACCATAATTATCTCTTGATCCTCATCTTGCTTCTCTCCATTGGCTGCCCATTGATTCACGAATGCAGTACAAACTCGCTTCTCTGTGTTACGTACAACTGCCTCAGTTCTACCGCTCCTTCTGCTTGACTGAACTCTGAAGATTTGCAAATCAACCCGCCAGCTACGCTCTTCTTCTGATACTTCCATTCTTTGTTTTCTCTCTGCATGTGCATGCATGCACTCGCTTGGTCAGAGACCTTCTGCTTATGCTGCACCGTCTGTCTGGAGTAGTCTCCCTTACGAACTTAGATCGTCAAACACACTCACATCTTTCAAATCATCTTTGTAAATCTCACCTCTTCAAGCTATCCTATTGACTGTGTTTGTGTGTGTGTGTGTGTGTGTGTGTGTGTGTGTGTGTGTGTGTGTGTGTGTGTGTGTGTGTGTGTGTGTGTGTGTGTGTGTGTGTGTGTGTGTGTGTGTGTGTGTGTGTGTGTGAGAGAGAGAGAGAGAGAGAGAGAGAGAGAGAGAGAGAGAGAGAGAGAGAGAGAGAGAGAGCGTGCGAGCGGAAGTTTGTTTTGACTGTGTTTTGGTTGTTTGCTTTGTAATGGGCTGTGCGTTCCAATTTGGAGAAGTAACACATAAACGAATACATTATTATCATTACTAACATAGCTGCATTTCTTACGTAACACTAAAATAGATCCAAAATCCGTGGTTTGTTAATGACACACAAATAATGATACACCGCTATTTTTGTTAATGCCACAGAAGTAAGGTGACACCGCTATTTTTTTTAATGTCATAGTTCAGGAGCTGTGTGAGAGTCGAGGTGGCCGTCCTGGGCTGTCCGTCGTAACGAGCCTTCTGGTTTCCGTGGACGTAAAGTTATATTGAACCATGCTTCGGCATTGGTCTTAGCTTGTCCCTAATATGTCAACCGACATCCGAGGACATTAAGCAACACTACCTACCTACCTTGTTAATGACACTCAAATAGGGCTGACGTCACAGCCATGGTTTGTTAATGGCACACACACACACAGGGTGATATCCCAGTTATGGTTTGTCAGTGACACTTAAATACAGCTGACACCACAGCTGTCCCTCGTTCGTAACAATCAGATAGGTCTGACATCACAGCTATTGTTGTTAGTAACACTCAAATAGAACTGACATCTCAGCTATGGAGTAAGTAACTTGGTGTTTTGCGCCCACTCACCTATTGATCTTTGGTGACACAGAGATAGGGCTGACATCATAGCCATGATCTGGTAATGACACACAAGTAGGGTGACATCACAGTTATGGTTGTTAATGTCACACACATAGGGTGACGTCACAATTATGGTTGTTAATGACACACACATAGGGAGACATCACAGTTATGGTTTGTTAATGGCACACAAATAGGGTGACACCACAGTTATGGTTTGATAACGACACACAAATAAGGTGACATCACAGTTATTGTTTGTTAATGATGCAGAAATAGGGTGACATCACAGTCATGGTTTGGTAATGACACGCAAATAGGGTGACATCACAATTATGGTTTGTTAATGACATACAAATAGGGTAACATCACAGTTATGGTTTTTTAATGGCACACAAATAGGGTGACATCACAGTTATGGTTTGTTAATGACACACAAATAGGATGACATCACAGTTTTTTTGTTTTGTTTTTAACGATACACGGTAGATGAAATCACAATTATGGTTTGTTCACGACACAGAGTAGGGTGACATATGACACTCAGAGCTGACATCACGGCTACGGTTTGTTAGTGACACTCCAAATAGGGCTGACAACATCGTTGTGGTTTCAGTGTTAGTTTCAAGGTTTAACGTTGATTGTATTGAGCTTTTTGCCCCTGGGGCCTAGAGAATAAAACACAGTAAAACAACAAACGGAGCGGGCCCCACAGCCGTGGCTTGTTGGTAACATGCAAGTAGTGTTGCCGTCACAGCCACAACGCGACACTGACCAGCAAATTTACGCTGCAGTTAACCTGACAGCAGGGGTACGTTACACCCCTACCTATCGTGATGTAGAATCACTGTGGTGTCAGCAGTGCAGGGGTAGCTATAGTATATGTTCCCCCCCCCAGACCCCCACGGGGTAGGTATAGTATAGGTCCCCCCTAGACCCCAAGGGGTAGGTATAGTATAGGTCCCCCTGCCCCAGACCCCCAAGGGATAGGTATAGTATAGGTCCCCCCAGACCCCATGGGGTAGGTATAGTATAGGTCCCCCCTAGACCCCAAGGGGTAGGTATAGTATAGGTCCCCCCTAGACCCCAAGGGGTAGGTTTTAGTATAGGTCCCCCCAGACCCCAAGGGGTAGGTATAGTATAGGTCCCCCAGACCCCAAGGGGTAGGTATAGTATAGGTCCCCCCCAGACCCCAAGGGGTAGGTATAGTATAGGTCCCCCCAGACCCCAAGGGGTAGGTATAGTATAGGTCCCCCCCCCAGACCCCAAGGGGTAGGTATAGTATAGGTCCCCCCCCAGACCCCAAGGGGTAGGTATAGTATAGGTCCCCCCCCAGACCCCAAGGGGTAGGTATAGTATAGGTCCCCCTAGACCCCAAGGGGTAGGTATAGTATAGGTCCCCCCAGACCCCAAGGGGTAGGTATAGTATAGGTCCCCCCTAGACCCCAAGGGGTAGGTATAGTATAGGTCCCCCCCAGACCCCAAGGGGTAGGTATAGTATAGGTCCCCCCAGACCCAAGGGGTAGGTATAGTATAGGTCCCCCCAGACCCCAAGGGGTAGGTATAGTATAGGTCCCCCCTAGACCCCAAGGGGTAGGTATAGTATAGGTCCCCCCAGACCCCAAGGGGTAGGTATAGTATAGGTCCCCCCCAGACCCCAAGGGGTAGGTATAGTATAGGTCCCCCCAGACCCCAAGGGGTAGGTATAGTATAGGTCCCCCCTAGACCCCAAGGGGTAGGTATAGTATAGGTCCCCCTAGACCCCAAGGGGTAGGTATAGTATAGGTCCCCCCTAGACCCCAAGGGGTAGGTATAGTATAGGTCCCCCCTAGACCCCAAGGGGTAGGTATAGTATAGGTCCCCCCCCCAGACCCCAAGGGGTAGGTATAGTATAGGTCCCCCCTAGACCCCAAGGGGTAGGTATAGTATAGGTCCCCCCTAGACCCCAAGGGGTAGGTATAGTATAGGTCCCCCTAGACCCCAAGGGGTAGGTATAGTATAGGTCCCCCTAGACCCCAAGGGGTAGGTATAGTATAGGTCCCCCCAGACCCCAAGGGGTAGGTATAGTATAGGTCCCCCCCAGACCCCAAGGGGTAGGTATAGTATAGGTCCCCCCCCCCCCAGACCCCAAGGGGTAGGTATAGTATAGGTCCCCCCCCCAGACCCCAAGGGGTAGGTATAGTATAGGTCCCCCCCAGACC
>JABMCL010003368.1:207500-217500 GCA_018857735.1 Alviniconcha marisindica
CTTTTGTAACAAAGCTTTTTTTATTTTTTATTTAAACAAAAAAGTGAATGATGTACTATATATTTTGTTTTGCTTTTGTAACAAAGCTTTATTTTTTTTTAAATTTAAACAAAAAAGTGAATGATGTACTATATATTTTGTTTTGCTTTTGTAACAAAGCTTTTATTTTATTTTATTTAAACAAAAAAGTGAATGATGTACTATATATTTTGTTTTGCTTTTGTAACAAAGCTTATTTTTATTTATTTATTTAAACAAAAAAGTGAATGATGTACTATATATTTTGTTTTGCTTTTGTAACAAAGCTTTTTTTTTTTTTTTATTTTTTTTTTTTAAATTTAAACAAAAAAGTGAATGATGTACTATACATTTTGTTTTGCTTTTTGTAACAAAGCTTTAATTTTTTTATTTAAGCAAAAAAGTGATATGATGTACTATATATTTTGTTTTGCTTTTGTAACAAGGCTTAACTTTAAAAAAAAAAAAATTCAAAGTGAATGATGTACTATGTTTATATTTGGTTTGAAGACAGATTGATGGCTTACTTATCATTTATTTGGTTCATCATTCAATCATTTACCTATTGTTTGTTTTCTGTGATATTACTATCGACCTTTTTAGTTTTTTTGTTCGCATATTTGTTGTTCTTAAGTTCATTTGTTTTGTTTTCTCTAGTTTATATGTTTGATGTGGAATAATTAATATTGAATGATTACATGGATCAATCATTTTGTTAGTCATCGTTTTTTTTATGTTAAGTTTGAAATTGACCAATAGCATGTTTACAAAAACCTATTGAACTGCTGAATTTATTCCCTGACTGATTTATAAATATGGACAATCATTTATCGACATATTCGATTAGGCCGACACAGTTATCCAGCTACTGTTGAAACAATCAATCGATTTGTTTTCGCAAATAGATTACAGTTGCTTGTAGGACTGACGTACTCATTGTGTTTCTGGTTTTCTGAATGATTGATTAATTTCATTGGCTCTTTTTTTTTTTGTTTGTTGACATACTGATTGTGTGTTTCTGATTTTTTTTTTAATGATAGATTGATTTCACGAGCTCATTTTTTAAATTGTTTTCTTTGATCTCGATTCATTGATTAAAATAAAAAGTGTATTCCTTTTACGTTGATTTCCCTGTCTTCCTACACTGTCTATTCACCGCATTTGCAGGCGAGTATGCATCCATTCGGGAGTGCCGAGACAAGACTCAGTCCAGTTGCGCATTGTGTCAGGATCGGTTCCCGAGCTGCGAAGGACTTCCAGACGGAAACCGGCCGTACCCTGGCCGGATGTTCACCCCCTGGTTCGTCAAGTGCAACACAGAGCGCACCCTGGCGGTCGTGCGCTGCGTCAATTCTCTCTTTGACCCCGTGACCAAGAAATGCGGACACACGCTGGACCAGAGTCAGTCAACCTTTTAATGACCTCTCTGTCCCTGTCTGTTGTTGGTGGTGTTGTTGATGTTGTTGGGGCGTTCCTCGGTTGAACACTAAAGTAAACATGGCGCCTAACGTCCACAGAAACCATACGGCTTATTAGGGACTGGGAGAAGGAGGGGTTGGGGGGATACGGGGGGGGGGGGGGGGGGGGGGGGAGAGGGAGATTATATACCTCTCGCTACACCGTCACCACTAGAATGACTCCTGCATTAAGATGGGCAGCGATGAGAGCCATTTTAATGTTTCATAATTGTGAGGGACAAAATCACAAGACAGTGTCCACAGACCACAATTTTGGAAGAAAAAGGAGAGCCGAAGCGGATTCGAACCGAGGTCCACACCTTCCCAGCCCCGAGAATTCGGCTGCCCAGAGCAGCAGTTTAAAAACAGCACAGCTGGCCTCACACAGCAGTTCTGCAGCAGAGGTCAAGTGGGGTGCAGCACTGCGTCCTTCAGCTTACCAGCCTTAAGCCCGTTCTTAACTAGGCGAATGTTAGTTCGCCCAACATACTTCGGACAGTTCGACGAACTATGATTCGTTTCTTGATTGAACTTTTAGTTCGCCGAACATGGTTCGGACAGCTCGAAGAACTTTACTTCGTTCTCAACTGGCTTGTAATGAGATGCAAGCTTCGGCCCGAACTTGCGGCAGACGCGCAGCAGACAGCATGGTCGAAAATGTAGGTTAAAGTCAAGTCAAGTCGATATACTTTAATCATCCCTCATAGGGTAATTCAACTAACAACTATCTCATTCTGGGTCCCGAGACAAGGCTACGCCTCCCATAAGTCAACAAATAAAAACATTCCCTCCGAAGCGAGTGAAGAACCTAGCGACACCGTCACCATTTTTATTTTTATTTCTTCCTCATTCACAGGAGAGCTCTGCTCTCAGCCAATCAGAGGCAATGTTCGTCGAATAGGGCGAATGTTCCCAGAACATGTTGAGCGAATCTTTTTGGACCCCGAATATAGCTTCGTCGCAGTTCGACGAATACTCCCAACTAGGTTCGCGAAGCAAAAGTTCGCCCAATTAAGAACCAACTAGGTTCGGGAACAAACATTCGCCCAATTAAGAACGGGCTTAACGCCTTACCGCTAGGCCAAACCGGCTCCGGGGGTCACTCGGTATATACAGTTGCACATTGAAGGTGACAGGACAGCGTGTGTGGCCGTTTTTTAAATTTGTTTTTTACTAGTCTGCCTCACGCCTCTTCGTCTTCATTCCGTGGTCGGAGGATTCATCTCCATTTCTGGAAGGTGGATGCTGTCATGCCGAAGATAGTGCCCGCACAATTATGCACGCATAACATTTTAATGTAGCCTTGGAGTTGGAGCCCCAGTGCCCACATTTTATACGCATAACAACATTTTAATGTAGCCTTGGTGCCCCAGTGTCCACATAATTATGCACTTACAACAACGTTTTAATGTGGCCTTGGTGTCCCAGTGCCGACATAATTATGCACTTATAACAACATTTTAATGTGGCTTAGTTGCCCCAGTGCCGACATAATTATGCACTTATAACAACATTTTAATGTAGCCTTGGTGCCCCAGTGCCCACATAACTATGCACTTATAACATTTTAATGAGGCCTTGGTGCCCTTGTCTGTTGATGTGGAACATGTGTACGTCTGTCTGTCTTCTGTCATTGGCTGCACAAGTTTTTTTCTTTTTCTGACCAAGGTGGCTGACCCTTTTCCACCCCTTTCCTGACTCTCGGCTCTGAACTGGGTGGCTGCCAAAAAAGAAATTCTGAACGGGTGGCTGACCCACTGTACACCCTCTTCTTGTCCCTCTAGTCTGAACGGGTGACTTACTATTATGTTAGACGGGTGGCTGACCTGACACTCCCTTTTTTGACCCTCAGTTTTGGACGGGGTGGTCGACCCACTTTTTTTGACGGAATAGCCATTCACCATTATTGCTTGTCTATCAGTTCTAGACGGGGTAGATGACCCATTTTTCTTTTGAGGCGGAAAAAATGACCCATAGCTGCTTGTCCCTGGTATCTGAACGGGGTGGATGATTCCCTTTTTCGACGGAATAGCAAGGGCCCATTATTGCTTGTCCGTCAGTTCTAGACGGGATAGATGACTCTGTTTAATATTTATTTTGGACGGCGTAACTGCTCGACAATTGCTTGTCCATCAGTTCTGGACGGGGTGGATGACCAGTTCTCGCTTTGTCCATCAGTTCTGGACGGGGTGGATGACCAGTTCTCGCTTGTCCATCAGTTCTGGACGGGGTGGATGACCCGTTCTCGCTTGTCTCTCAGTTCTGGACGGGGTGGATGACCCGTTCTCGCTTGTCTCTCAGTTCTGGACGGGGTGGATGACCCGTTCTCGCTTGTCCATCAGTTCTGGACGGGGTGGATGACCCGTTCTCGCTTGTCCATCAGTTCTGGACGGGGTGGATGACCCGTTCTCGCTTGTCCATCAGTTCTGGACAGGGTGGATGACCCGTTCTCGCTTGTCTCTCAATTCTGGACGGGGTGGATGACCCGTTCTCGCTTGTCCTCTCAGTTCTGGACGGAGTGGCTGAGTCCCGTTTGGACGGAAATACGACCCGGGTTTTATTGCCCGTCCCACAGTTCTTGACTGTGTTGGGGCCAGTGACCGCTCTTTGTTTTAACAGAATGGCGGATTCATTATTGCTTACTGTTGGATGGGCCGCTGACCCCGTTTTCTGAGGAAATGGTTCACCCATTATGTCCCACGATTGCTTGTCCCACAGTTCCGGACGGGGTGGGGGCCACTGATTTTTTTATTTTTTTTTACAAAATGGCTGATCCATTATTGCTTATTATTTGGTGGGACCACTGACTCCATTTTCTGACGGAATGGCTCACTGCACCCATTATGTCCCACTATTACTGTCACCATTATGTCCCACGGCTGCTGCTCACCCATTATGTCCCATGGTTGCTGCTCACCCATTATATTCCACGATTGCTGTCACCCAACATGTTCCACGGTTGCTGCTCACCCATTATGTTGCCATCTCCCATTATGTCCCACGGTAGCTGTCACCCATTATGTCCCACGGTAGCTGTCACCCATTATGTCCCACGGTCGCTGTCACCCATTATGTCCCACGGTCGCTGTCACCCAATATGTCACCCAATATGTCCCACGGTTGCTGTCACCCATTATGTCCCACGGTTGCCATCTCCCATTATGTCCCACGGTTGCTGTCACCCGTTATGTCCCACGGTTGCTGTCACCAGTTATGTCCCGCGGTCGCTGTCACCCATGATGTCCCACGGTCGATGTCACCCATTATGTCCCACGGTCGCTGTCACCCATGATGTCCCACGGTCGCTGTCACCCATTATGTCCCACGGTCGCTGTCACCCATTATGTCCCACGATAGCTGTCACCCATGATGTCCCACGGTCGCTGTCACCCATGATGTCCCACGGTCGCTGTCACCCATGATTTCCCACGGTCACTGTCACCCATGATGTCCCACGGTCGCTGTCACCCATGATGTCCCACGATCGCTGTCACCCATTATGTCCCACGGTCGCTGTCACCCATGATGTCCCACGGTCGCTGTCACCCACTATTTCCCACGGTCGCTGTCACCCATGATGTCCCGCGGTCGCTGTCACCCATGATGTCCCACGGTCGCTGTCACCCATGATGTCCCACGGTCGCTTGTCTGTCCCACAGTTCTGGACGGGGTGGCCAAGGCCCCGGCGCAGTTTTGCCGGCAGTACCCGCAGGCCGTGGCGGCCGACCCGCTGCACTGCGCCCGCTTCTACAACTGCTCCCGGGCCTACCCGGGCCTGATCGGCCGGCCCTTCCTGTCCGAGTGCCGCTTCCCCTCCCTCTTCAACCGACGCAGCATGCAGTGCGACTCTTTCATCAACGTCATCCGCAACGTGGGCTGCGGGAGGAGCAAGCAGCCGCTGCACCAGTGTGAGTGAAGCGGACCATGCAGTCAGACGAGCTGTCGTCTGTTGCCGCGGTGATCTGCGTCACTAGGAGCTTTGCGTTTCTTAACTGTGCTTCTGTGTCGTTCGTTTGCATGACGATTGAAACCGTGTGGGTTGGGTGCGCTTGGAGCGAGCGAGCGAGCGAGAGGGAGAGAGGGAGGTGGGGACGGGGGAGAAGAGAGAGAGAGAGAGAGAGAGAGAGAGAGAGAGAGAGAGAGAGAGAGAGAGAGAGAGAGAGAGGGGTGGTGAGTGTGCGTGCGTGCGTGCGTGCGTGCGTGCGTGCGTGCGTGCGTGCGTGCGTGCGTGCGTGCGTGCGCGCGCTGCGTGCGTGTGTGTGTGTGTGTGTGTGTGTGTGTGTGTGTCTCTCTCTCTCTCTCTCTCTCTCTCTCTGTCTCTGTCTCTGTGTGCGTCTCTGTCTGTCTGTCTGAGAGAGAGAGAGAGAGAGAGAGAGAGGAGAGAGAGAGAGAGAGAGAGAGAGAGAGGGTCTAGGTCTCTGCCTCTGTTTTTGCTCCTCTCCGTGTGTCTCTCTCTGTCGCTCTGTCGGTCTCTCCCTTTTCTTTCTTTCATTCTTTGGTAACGCCCACCACCAGTATCTGTCTCTCTGCTCTTTTACCGGCTTGCATGTCTGTGTCTCCGTCTGTCTCTCTGACTCCCTCCTGCCCCTCCCCCCTCTCCCTCCCTCTCTCTCTCTTCCTCCCTCCCTTATGTCTCCCAACCCAGCCACGAAGAGTGAAACTGAACAAGTGTTTCCTTCCCCGGGTGTTTGACACTGTTTTGTCTTATCTACTTCCTCCAGGCGAGTATTCGTCCTACTGCCCGGGTACCCGCTACAGGACCTGCCGCGACTGCTACAACCACATTCCCAACTGCCGAGGGATCAGAGACGGCATCCACACCATCCCACCCGGGAGGAGAGTGTCCAAGGCCTTCGTCTACTGTCTTGACCAGCGGGCCTTGGTGTATTCTCAGTGTCCCAACGGCTTCATCTATTACGACGCAGCCAAAACGTGTGTCATGAGAACTTCAGGCATGCTTCCTCCCTACATTTTAGCCACCGTGACAGAACCGCCGGAAGTGTAGCGGTAGCCGTGAAGCAGGCTGACAAATGTTGCCACGTGATTCGTGTTTATTCTGACTGGTCATCCCTCGCAGAGGTCTCGGTGTCTCTGCTTTGTAGCTGGCTCACGACCCAGAGGTCTCGGTGTCTCTGCTTTGTAGCTGGCTCACGACCCAGAGGTCTCGGTGTCTCTGCTTTGTAGCTGGCTCACGACCCAGAGGTCTCGGTGTCTCTGCTTTGTAGCTGGCTCACGACCCAGAGGTCTCGGTGTCTCTGCTTTGTAGCTGGCTCACGACCCAGAGGTCTCGGTGTCTCTGCTTTGTAGCTGGCTCACGACACAGAGGTCTTTGGATACCTCATTTGATTGGCCATCATCTCAGAGGCCAGTATTTGTTTACTGTCGCTGGCTGATGACGCAGAGGTCTTGGAATACCTCATCTGATTGGCCATCATGACGTCTCGTCGTTTGTGGTTGGCTGACGACACAGAAATCTTGGAATGCCTCATCTGACCGGACATCATCGCAGGGAGCTTGGTATCCCTTCCTTGTGGTTGGCTGACGACGCGGGTCTTGGAATATCTTTGTTCTTATTGACCAACATCGGAGAGATCTTGGAATTTCTTCATTCTGATTGGCCAGTGCGACAGAGGTCTTGGACTATACTTGCTCTTATTGGCCAACATCTTAGAGGTCTTGGGATCTCTTCATCGTGCTTAGCCAATGCCGTAGAGATATTTATGCGCACTTGTTTTCATCGTATGCGACATTGACTGCTGAGCTGACAGAGACATGGCATGAAACAGCGACATTGACTGGTGAGCTGACAGAGACATGGCATGAAACAGCGACATTGACTGGTGAGCTGACAGAGACATGGCATGAAACAGCGACATTGACTGTAGCTGACAGAGACATGGCACTGAAACAGCGGGGCATTGACTGGTGAGCTGACAGAGACATGGCATGAAACAGCGACATTGACTGGTGAGCTGACAGAGACATGGCATGAAACAGCGACATTGACTGGTGAGCTGACAGAGACATGGCATGAAACAGCGACATTGACTGGTGAGCTGACAGAGACATGGCTGAAACAGCGACATTGATTCGTGTCCTTGCTGATAAAAACAGGAAAGACAACAACGACTCTGACACCGTCGTTGGGCCTTTGTTCCGCACAGCTGCTGAAACAGCAAACAGCGATGTCGCTTGGCGCTGGCGGGGTCCCCACGTCCTTAACACTGTTGTTCTGGCGGTGGCTGACGGTCTCTTCGATCTTTGCGGGTCGAAGCGCACGGAAGAGCTATTCATGGGTACCGGACAGACACGGCGAGTGGTGCGCGTAAAGCAGAACTGAGCGACAGAACGCTGTCCTGACGAAAAGCCAGAAACGTCAGCGACAGACACGGCGAGTGGTGCGCTGATGAAAATCAGAAACGTCAGCGACAGACACGGCGAGTGGTGCGCTGATGAAAATCAGAAACGTCAGCGACAGACACGGCGAGTGGTGCGCTGATGAAAATCAGAAACGTCAGCGACAGACACGGCGAGTGGTGCGCTGATGAAAATCAGAAACGTCAGCGACAGACACGGCGAGTGGTGCGCTGATGAAAATCAGAAGAAGCGACGAAGGCGTTGACCGGTGTCCTGACACACAGAGAGAACACGTCACAGACGCTGATTTGTGTCCCTGGAGGAATTAATAGGAAGCGCGATAGCGCTGACGTTAACTGGTGTCCTAGCTGACGCAGTCAGAACCGGTTGGGACGGCGATGATCGACGCGCTGATAGCGAGAGGAAAGGTGGCTTGCAGGGACATTGATTTGTGTCCTGACACCAACAGGAAACACGAGAGTGACGGTGACAGGTGTCCCGATAGAAACACTACGAGAGAACGCGACGTTGATGTGTGTCCAGATATGAACAGGAAACGCCGTAACGACGTTGATATGTGTCCAGATATGAACAGGAAACGCCATAACGACGTTGATATGTGTGTCGTTGATATGTGTGTGCAGGTATGAACAGGAAACGCCGTAACGACGTTGATATGTGTGTGCAGGTATGAACAGGAAACGCCATAACGACGTTGATATGTGTGTCCAGTATGAACAGGAAACGCCGTAACGACGTTGATATGTGTGTCCATGAGGAAATAAAGTGAAGGCAGCGAAAGCGCCATAACGACGTTGATATGTGTGTCCAGCTATGAACAGGAAACGCCATAACGACGTTGATATGTGTGTCCAGCTATGAACAGGAACGCCATAACGACGTTGAAGGTGCAGGTTGAACAGGAAACGACGATTGATATGTGTGTCCAGTACACAACAGGAAACCAAGACGTGATGTGTGTCCAGGTATCCAGGAAGATAACACTACCGGAGCAGGAACGCGACGACGTTGAATGTGTGTCCAGATATGAACAGGAAACGCCGTAACGACGTTGATATGTGTCCAGATATGAACAGGAAACGCCATAACGACGTTGATATGTGTGTCCAGGTATGAACAGGAAACGCCATAACGACGTTGATATGTGTGTCCAGGTATGAACAGGAAACGCCGTAACGACGTTGATATGTGTGTCCAGTATGAACAGGAAACGCCATAACGACGTTGATATGTGTGTCCAGGTATGAACAGGAAACGCCAGTAACGACGTTGATATGTGTGTCCAGGTATGAACAGGAAACGCCATAACGACGTTGATATGTGTGTCCAGATATGAACAGGAAACGCCATAACGACGTTGATATGTGTGTCCAGGTATGAACAGGAAACGCCATAACGACGTTGACAGGCACGCTGATTAAAACAGGACAATAATCGATGGCGATTTTAACTGATGTTCTCATACAAATAGAAAACAACAACAACAGTGATGTCTTCCCAAAAATGGGACGATACTGATTGTGTTCCTATGGAAACAGGACACGCGACAGCGGCATTGACTGATGTCCTGTCGTGAACACGGAACGAAGTACCGGCATTAGATGATGTCCTGTCGTGAACACGGAACGAAGTACCGGCATTAGATGATGTCCTGTCGTGAACACGGAACGAAGTACCGGCATTAGATGATGTCCTGTTCGTGAACACGGAACGAAGTACCGGCATTAGATGATGTCCTGTCGTGAACACGGAACGAAGTACCGGCATTAGATGATGTCCTGTCGTGAACACGGAACGAAGTACCGGCATTAGATGATGTCCTGTCGTGAACACGGAACGAAGTACCGGCATTAGATGATGTCCTGTCGTGAACACGGAACGAAGTACCGGCATTAGATGATGTCCTGTCGTGAACACGGAACGAAGACGGCATGATAGGCGTGAAAGAACGAGTCCCGCATTAGATGATGTCCTGTCGTGAACACGGAACGAAGTACCGGCATTAGATGATGTCCTGTCGTGAACACGGAACGAAGTACCGGCATTAGATGATGTCCTGTCGTGAACACGGAACGAAGTACCGGCATTAGATGATATCCTGTCGTGAACACGGAACGAAGTACCGGCATTAGATGATATCCTGTTGT
>JABMCL010003368.1:230000-250000 GCA_018857735.1 Alviniconcha marisindica
GGGTGTGTTGTGGTTTGGGGTGTGTGGGTGGTGGGGGGGGGGGTTTGGTGGGCCCTTGGGGATTTGGGTTTTTGGGGGTGGTTGTGTGTGTGGGGTGTTTGGGGGGGGGGGGGGTGGGCCTTTCTGGGGGGGGTGGGTTTGGGGGGTTGTGGGGGGGGGGTGGGTGGGAGGGGAGGGGTGGGGGGGGGGTAAAAAGGGGGGGGGGTGGGGGGGGGGCGTCCGGGGGGGTTTTTTGGGGGGGGGGGCCCCCGGGGGGGGGGGGGGGGGGGGGGGAGTGGCCGGGGGGGGGGGGGGGGTGGGGGGGGGGGGGGTGGGGGTGGGGGGGGGGGGGGGGGTGGGGGGGGGGGAGAATCCCGGAAATTGGGGGGGGGGGGGGGGGGGGGGTGGGGGGGGTTGACCCGGGGGGGTTGGGGGGGAAAAAAGGGGGGGGGGGGGGGGTGGGGGGGGGGGGGGGGGCGGGGGGGGTGGGGGGGGGGGGGGGGATAAAGGGGGGGTGGGGGGGGAGGAAGGGGTGGGGGGGGGGGGGGGCGGGGGGGAGGTTGGGGGGGGGGGGGGTAAAAAAACCCGGGGGGGGTGGGGGGGAAAAGGGGGGGGGGGGGGGGGGAGTAAAAGTTTTTTGGTGGTGGGTGTTTTAAATGAAAAACAAAGGGGATTTCCCGAACGGGGGGGGTGGGGGGGGGGGGGGGGTGTGAAAAACTGGGGGGGGAGGGGAGGGGTGGGGGGGGGGGGGGGGGGGGGGGGGAAAAAGGGGTGGGGGGGCGGTAGGGGGTTTTTTTTTGTGTTGGGTGGGGGGGGGGGGGGGGGGTTTGGAAAGGCCCCCCGGGGAGGGCCCGGGGGATGGGGTGGTGTGTGTGTGGGGGGGGGGGGGGGGGGGGAAAAAAGGAGGAGGGGGGGGGGGGTTGGTCCGGGGGGGGGGGGGGGGGGGGAGGGAGCGGGGGGGTTTTGGGGGGGGGGGGGGTGGGGGGCGGGGGGGGGGGGGAAAAAGGGGGGGGGGTGGGGGGGGGGGGGGGGGTTGAGGGAGAGGGGGGGGGGGGGGGGGGAGCGGGTTTGAAAAAGGGGGGGAGGTTGGGGGGGGTTGGTTGTGTTGTTTTGGGGGGGGGGGGGGTTTTTGGGCTGGGGGGGGGAGGTTTGTGTGTCGTGTGTTGGGGGGGGGGGGGGTTTGGGGGGGGGGGGGGGGGTGGGGGTTGGGGGGGGGGGGGGGTGGCGGGGGGGGGGGGGGGGGGGGGGGCCGGGGGGGGGGGGGGGGGGGTTTCTTTGGGGGTTAAAAAGGGGGGGGGGGGGGGGTTTTGGGGGGGGGGGGTGGGGGGGGGGAAAAGGGGGGGCAGGGGGGGGGGGGAGTAAAAAGGGGAGGGGTTGGGGGGGGGGGGGAAAAAGGGGGGGGGGGGGGGGGGGAGTAAAGGCGGGGGGGGGGGGGGGGGGGGGGGAGTAAAGAGGGGGGGAGGTGGGGGGGAGTTAAAAAGGGGGGGGGAGGTGGGGGGGGGGGGGGTAAAACGGGGGGGTTTGGGGGGGGGTGGGCCGGGGGGGGGGGGGGGGGGGTAAAGGGCGGAGGGGGTTGGGGGGGGGATTGTCGGGAGAGCGGGGGGAGGGGGGGGGAGGGGGGGGGGGGGGGGGGGGGGGGGGGGGTCGGGGGGAGGGGGGGGGGGGGGGTTAAAAACGGGGGGACGGGGGGGGGGGGGGGGTTGGGGGGGTTTGGGGGGGGGGGGGGGGGGGGGGGTGGGGGGGGGGGTTTAGATAGGGACCCAATTTAGGGGGGAGTGGAAAGGGGGGAAAGGGTTTTGGGGGTTTTGTGGTGTGTGGGGGGGGGGGGGGGGGGGGGGGGGGGGGGGGTTGGTTGGTGTTTGGTTTATAAAAGAAGAAAGGCCCGGGGGGTGGAAGGGTGTGGGGATTGGGGTTTTGGGGGTGTGGGTGTTGGGGTGGGGGGGGGGGGGGGGGGGGAGGGGGCTGGGGGGAAGGGGGGGGGGGGGGTGGGGGGGGGGGGGGGGGGGGGGGGATATAGATAGAAAAAGGGCAAAGAGAGGGTTTGGAAAAGAAAGGGGGGGGGGGTTGGGGGGTGTGTGTTGGGTGGGGGGGGTGTTGGGGGGGGGGGGGGGGGGTTGGGGTTGGGGGGGGGGGGGGGAATAGTGAAAACAAGGGGAGGAATTTGGGAAAAGGGAGGGGGTGGTTGTGTGGGTGGGGTGTGGGGGGGGGGGGGGGGGGATTAAAAGGAAAAGGCAAAAAAGGGGGGGGGGGTTTGTTTGGGGGGGGGGGGGAGGGGGGGAATGGGGGGTAGAAAGGGGAGGGGTGGAAGGGGGGGGGTTGTGTGTAAAGGGGGGGGGGGTAGGGGTTTTTTGTAAAAAAACGGGGAGGAGGGGGGGGGGAGGGGTGGTTGGGGGGGGGGGTGGGGGGGGGGGGGGTAAAAATTAAAAAGGGAAGGGGGGGGGGAGGGGGGTGGGGGGGGGGGGGGGGGGTTTGGTTTTTAAAAAGGGAAAACAAAGAGGGTTTTAAGGGGGGGTGGTTTTTTTGTTTGGTGGGGGGGGGGGGGGGGGGGGTGTAAAAGGGGGGGGTGGGGGGGGGGGGGGGGGGGGGGGGGGGGGTTGGGGGGGGGGGGGGGGGGGGTAAAAAAGGGGGGGAAATGGGGGGGGGGGGGGGGGGGTTGGGGGGGGGGGGGGGGGGGGGGGGGGGGGGGTTAAAATATTTAAAAAAATAAAATAAAGGGGGGGGGGGGATAAAGGTTTAGTTTAAAAAGGGGGGGAAAAAATTTTGGGGGGGGGAGGGGGGGAAAAATTTTAAAGAGCGGGAGGGGGGGGGGGGGAAAAAAAGGGGGGGGGGGGGGGGGGGGGGAAAGAGGGGGGGGTTGGGGGGAAAGAGCGGGGGGGGGGGGGGGGTTAAAACCCCGGGGAAGGGGTAAAAGGGGGGATAGAAAGGGGCAATGGGGGATTTTGGAAAAAAGGGGGGGGGGTGGGGGGGGAACTGTGTGGTGGTGGTGGGGGGGGGGGGGGGGGGGGGGGTTTTTGTTAAAAAAATAGAAAGGGAAAGGGGGGGTTGGGGGGGGGGGGGGGGATTAAAAGAAAGGAAATGAAATGGAAAAGGGGGGTTTTTGGAAGGGGGGGGGGGGGGAGGGGGATGAAAAAAAGGAGGGTAAGGGGGGTTTGGTTGGTGTTTGTTGTGGGGGGGTGTGGGGGGGGGGGGGGGGGGGTGGGGGGGAAAGGGGGAAATTTTGGGGGGTTGGGGTTTTTAGGGGGGGGGGTTTTTTAGAAGGGAAAAGGGCAATGAGGGGAGTGGAAGAGGGAGGGAGGGGGTGTTTTGGGGTTGTTGGGGGGGGGTGGGGGGAAGGGGGGGGGAAGGGGGGGGGGGGGAGGGAGACCCGGGGGGGGGGGGGGGGGGGGTAAAGGGAAAGGGGGGGGGGGGGGGGTTTAAAAAGCGGGGAGGAAGGGGGGGGGGGGGGGGGCAAGGGGGGGGGAAAGAGGGGGAGGGGGGGGGGGGGGAGTTGAGGGGGGGGGGGGGGGTGAAAAAAAGGGGGGGGGGGGGGGGGTAAAAAGCGGGGGGGGGGGGGAAGGGGATGGGGGGGGGGAGGGGGGGGAAAGACGGGAAAAAGGTTGGGGGGGGGGGGGGTTTTGGGGGGGGAAGGGGGGGGGGGTTTTAAAGGGGGGGGGTGGGGGGGTTGAGGGGGGGGGGGGGGGGGGGGGGGGGAGTAAAAAAAGGGGGGGAAGGTGGGGGGGGGGGAAATAAAGAGGGGAAAGGGGGGGGGGGAGAGGGAAAAAGCGGGGGTGGTGGGGGGGGGGGGGGATTAAAAAGGGGGGGGAGGAGGTGGGGGGGGGGGGAGGGGGGGGTAAGGGGGGGGGTGGGGGGTGGGGGGGGGGGGGGGGGAAAAGGGAGAGGAGTAAGGGGGGACGGTTGGTTGGGGGTGGGGGGGGGGAAAGATAAAAAGAAAAGGGGGAAGAGGGGGGGAAAGGGTTTGGGGGGGGTGGGGGGGGGGGGGGGAAAGTGAAAAAAAAGGGTTGGGAAAAGGGGGGGAGGGGTGGGGGGGGGGGGGGTAATAGTAAAAAAATGGGGGTTAAAGGAAGGTTTGGGGTTTTGGGGGTGTGGGGGGGGGGGTTAAAATGAAAAGGTGGAAGTGGGGGGAGGGGGGTGGGGGGGGGGGGGGGGGAAGGAAAAGCGGGGGGAGGTGGGGGGGGGGGGGGGGAAAAAGGGGGGGGGGGGGGGGGGGGGGGAGGGGGTGGGGGGGGGGGGGGGAAAAAGGGGAGGGATGGGGGGGGTAAAAGGGGGAAAGTAAAAAAATAAGGTTAAAAAATGGTTTTGGGGGGGTGGGGGGGGGGGGAAAAATAGAAAGGGGCGGGGAGGAAAAAAGGGTGGGGGTGGGGGGGGTGGGGGGGGGTTTTAAAAAAAAAAGGACAAAGAAAAAGGGGGGGGGGGTGGGGGGTGGGGTTGTTGGGGGGGG
Organism: Alviniconcha marisindica; assembly: GCA_018857735.1. Taxonomy (NCBI): domain Eukaryota; kingdom Metazoa; phylum Mollusca; class Gastropoda; family Provannidae; genus Alviniconcha; species Alviniconcha marisindica. The sequence goes on from JABMCL010003368.1 coordinate 234,418, forward strand.
GGGGGGGTGGGGGGGACGGAGGAAGGGGGGGGGGGTTAAACGGGGGGGGGGGGGGGGAGTAAAGGCGGGGAGGAGGTGGGGGGGGGGAAATAAAAAGCGGGGAGGAAAGGGGGGGGGGGGGGGCGGGGGGGGTGGGGGGGGAGTAAAAAGCCCGGGGGGAAGGGGGGGGGGGGGGGGGGAAAAAAAGGGGGGGGGGGGGGTGGGGGGGGGGGGGGGGGGAGTAAAAAAAGGGGAGGGGGGGGAGTAAAAAGGGGGGGAAAAAAGGGGGGGGGAGCGGAAAGGGGGGGGGGGGGGGAGTTTAAAAGGGGGGGGGGGTAAAAGGGGTTGGGGGGGGGGGGGGGGGTAAAGAGCGGGGAGGGGGTGGGGGGGGGGGTGGGGGGAGGGGGTGGGGGGGGGGGGGGGAAAAAGGAAAAGGGGGGGGGGGGGGAAAAAGCCAAAGGGGGGGGGGGGGGGAAAGGGGGGGGGGGTGGGGGGGGGGGGGGGGGGGAGTTAAAGAAGGGGAAATGGGGGGGGGGGGGGAAGCGGGGAAGGGGGGGGGGGTTTTGGGGGGGAATGGGGGTTGGGGGGGGGGGGGGGGGGGGGGGGTTTGGGGGGGTTATAATGAAAGGACAATGAGGGAGTGGAAAAGGGAGGGGGGTTGTTGGTTGTGTGGGGGTGTGTTTTGTTTGGGGGGGGGGGGGGGGGGGTATATAGATAGAAAGGACAATGAGAGGAGTGGGAAAGGGAAAAAGGGGGGGTGGGGGGGGGGGGGGGGGGGGGTTTGTGGGCTGGGGGGGTGGGGGGGGGGCGGGGGGGGGGGGGGTAGGGGGGGGGGGGGGGGGGGGTAATTTTAGTAGGAAAAAACAAAAGAGGGAGTGGGAAAGGGGGGAAGGGGGGGTTTATGTTTTGGGGTTGGGGTGGGGGGGGGGGGGGGGTATTTAGTTTTTAAAAGGCAATGGGAGTGGAAGGGGGGGAGGGACCGGGGGTGTGTGTTTGTGTGGTGTTGTGTTGTGTGGGGGGGGGGTTTGTGGGTTTGGGGGGGGGGGGGGGGGGTTGGGTTGGTTATGGGGGGGGGGGGGGGTATATAGGATAGAAAGGACAATGGAGGGGGTTGGGAAAAGGGAGGGATTTTTGGTTTTTTGTGTGTGTGTGTGTTGGGGGGGGGGGGGGGGGGGGGGGTATTGAAGAAAGGAAAAATGAGGGATGGGGGAGGGGGGATGGTTGGTTTTTGGGGTGTTGTGGTGTGGGGGGGGGGGGGGGGGTATAAGAAAAAAGGCTAGGGGGGGGGGAAAAAAAGGGAGGTTGTGTTTTGGGGTGGGGGGGGGGGGGGGGGGGAGTAAAGAGCGGGAGGAGGTGGGGGGGGGGGGAAAGGGGGGGGAGGTGGGGGGGGGGGGGGAAAAGCGGGGAGGAGGTGGGGGGGGAAAAAAGCGGGAGGAGGGGGGGGGGGGGGGTAAAGAGCGGGGAGGAGGTGGGGGGGGGGGGTAAAGAGCGGGGAGGGGGGGGGGGGAGGGTAAAAGGGAGGGGTGGGGGGGGGGGGGAAAGACGGGGGAGGGGGGGGGGGGGGGATAAAGAGGGGAGGAGGTGGGGGGGGGGGAAAAAGCGGGGAGGGGTGGGGGGGGGGGGGGGGGAAAGAGCGGGGGGGAGGTGGGGGGGGGGGGGGGAAAAAGCGGGGGGAGGTGGGGGGGGAGTAAAAAGGGGGGGGGAGGGGGGGGGGGAGTTTAAAAAGCGGGGAGAGGTGGGGGGGGGGAAGGCGGGGGGGTGGGGGGGGGGGGGGAGGGGGGAGGGGTGGGGGGGGGGGAAAGTAAAGAGCGGGGGGGAAAGGTTTGGAGGGGGGGGAGGGGGGAGTAGGTGGGGGGGGGGGGGTGGGGGGGGAAAGGCGGGGGGAAAGGGGGGGGGGGGTGGGGGGGAGTAAAGAAAAAAAAGGGGTGGGGGGAGGGGGGGGGGGGGTTTGGGGGGAATGGGGAGGAGGTGGGGGGGGGGGGGGGAAAAAAAGGGCAGAAACGGGGGGGTGAAGAGAAGGCCCCCGCGCGGGTGTGCATAATTAGTATGTCGACCATGCCCTTTCCAATTTCCCCAAATGGTTTCCCAAAATCCAACAAAGAATTCAATAAAAAGATCAGCACTCTCTGCTATAAATGTATCACGGGCCCCTGCTCCGTTTATCTCTGTGACTGACTGTCTTCAACTTTACACACCCTCCCGTACTTCCCCCCACTTCTGATACTTCAGCCTCCAGTTTCCTGGCACCAGACTCTCCACTGCTGGTTCCCCCGCCCTTTCTGTTTTCGGTCCCTCTGCATGGAATCACCTTCCCCTTCCTCTCCGACAGAAACCCTTTCTCCACTCATCCAGATCTAATCTAAAAACTGTTTTCTCTCTCTGTTCCGTGCTGCTGTCTCCATCCGTCTCAAGGCTAAGTTTGCTGCCCATTTTAAGCTGTGTAAATTTAGTTTGTAGAGTCAGAATGCTCGTGTGTGCGGGTGCCTCTGTGTGTGCACATGTTTATACGCTTGGAATAGTCTCTAGGGAAAAGATTATACGCTTTACAAATACTTTAATTATTAATATGTGTGTGTGTGTGTGTGTTGTGTGTGTGTGTGTGTGTGTGTGTGTGTGTGTGTGTGTGTATGTGCGGGAGAGGGGGGCGGGGGGGGGGGGGGAGGCGTGTATTTTTTTTTTTTTTTGTGTGTGTGGTGTGTGTGTGTGTGGGTGTGTGTGTGTGTGTGTGTGTGTGAGAGAGAGAGAGAGAGAGAAAAGAGAAAGAAAAAGGAGAGAAGAGAGAGAGAGAGAGAGAGAAGAGGGAGAGGAGGAGAGAGAGAGAGAAGAGAACTGAATCGAATCGAACTGAAAACTTATTTCCCAAAGGATTGTAGTTTAGGTCATTTAAAACCTTCAAACAACTAGTCCTTGCTAAATATTTGAAGAGAGAGAGAAGAGAGAGGAGAGAGAGAGAGAAGAAGGAGGAAGAGAGAGAGAGAAGAGAGAGAGAGAGAAAAAAGAGAGAGAGAGAGAGAGAGAGAGAGAGGAGAGAGAGAGAGAGAGAGAGAGAGACAGACAGACAGACAGACAGACAGACAGACAGACAGAGACCCAGACAGACAGAGACCGAGACAGACAGACAGACAGACAGACAGACAGACAGGACAGACAGACAAACAGACAGACAGACAGACAGACAGAGAAACATACATACATCCGTACAGACAGACGAAGAGAAAGAGACACAGGGACAGAGACAGAGAGAGCTGCAACAATACAACAATACCTTTTTTCAATAACGTCAAGGTCAAAGCAACAGCAGCTGCAGCGACGACGATGACAATTCCGATCACGACGAAGATGATGACTCGCTTCCGTCTCGACTTGGGCATGGATCCATCGTCACTGTAGGCGAGAGTGTTCAGGGGACGTACATGCGTCCTCTTCCGGTCGCGCGGGTCCAGTCGCCACTCGCCGTCTTCCAGTCCCAATGGGTAGTCGTCCAGGTCACTCATACGTTCGTACGTTACACTGTCTGAGGGTGGTCTGGAGCGCGGCTGGGTACACTCGGTCAGTGGGATGTCTGACAGGTTGGTGGGGGTTTGCAGTCTAAAGTCTGGGCCAAAACTGGAGGACTCGTAGGTTGGATTGTCCACTCCCAGGACCACACGTTTCTCCGCAGAATCGACGTTCTGCGCGACCTGAAGACAGAGAACAGAGAGAATAATTATACAGTATAAAAACTCTCACAGAGATAATAATTATGCTGTATAGAAACTCTCACAGAGAACAGAGAGAATAATTATGCTGTATAAAAACTCTGACAGAGAACAGAGAGAATAATTATACTGTATAAAAACTCTCACAGAGAACAGAGGGAATAATTATGCTGTATAAAAACTCTCACAGGGAACAGAGAGAATAATTATACTGTATAAAAATTCTCACAGAGAGAATAATTATACTGTATAGAAATTCTCACAGAGAACAGAGAGAATAATTATACTGTATAAAAACTCTCACAGAGAACAGAGAGAATAATTATACTGTATAGAAACTCTCACAGAGAACAGAGAAAATAATTATGCTGTATGAAAACTCTCACAGAGAACAGAGAGAATAATTATACGGTATAAAAACTCTCACAGAGAGAATAATTATACTGTATAGAAATTCTCACAGAGAACAGAGAAAATAATTATACTGTATAAAAACTCTCACAGAGAACAGAGAGAATAATTATACTGTATAGAAACTCTCACAGAGAACAGAGAAAATAATTATGCTGTATGAAAACTCTCACAGAGAACAGAGAGAATAATTATACGGTATAAAAACTCTCACAGAGAGAATAATTATACTGTATAGAAATTCTCACAGAGAACAGAGAGAATAATTATACTGTATAAAAACTCTCACAGAGAACAGAGAGAATAATTATAGTGTATAGAAACTCTCACAGAGAACAGAGAAAATAATTATGCTATATGAAAACTCTCACAGAGAACAGAGAGAATAATTATACGGTATAAAAACTCTCACAGAGAGAATAATTATACTGTATAGAAATTCTCACAGAGAACAGAGAGAATAATTATACTGTATAAAAACTCTCACAGAGAACAGAGAGAATAATTATAGTGTATAGAAACTCTCACAGAGAACAGAGAAAATAATTATGCTATATGAAAACTCTCACAGAGAACAGAGAGAATAATTATACGGTATAAAACTCTCAACAGAGAGAATAATTATACTGTATAAAAACTCTCACAGAGAACAGAGAGAATAATTATACTGTATAAAAACTCTCACAGAGAACAGAGAGAATAATTATAGTGTATAGAAACTCTCACAGAGAACAGAGAAAATAATTATGCTATATGAAAACTCTCACAGAGAACAGAGAGAATAATTATACGGTATAAAAACTCTCACAGAGAACAGAGAGAATAATTATACAGTATAGAAACTCTCGGTTGCTTTATGACAAACTTAATTTAGCCATCACACAAACTTTCATTCACCCAACCTTATATATTCTCTAACACATAGACCACCTCCCTTCACCCCATGATGTACTTAATTTAGCTATCACCCACACTTTCATTCCACCCCCACCCACCCTGTATATACTCTCATACATATACCCCCCCCCCCTCATTTGATGTAAAAACAACAGCAATAACAACAACAACAACACGTAATTCAAACTAAATGACCAATGGGACCACTAAGCAGGTGATAATTTAAGCCAAAGAAAGAATTGACAATTTTTTTAAAACAATTATTTAATAAATGAGGATGAAGCAGTCATTTTTTTTTTTTTTTTAAAGTAAAAAAGTAAAGGAAGACAGTGAGAATGAAGCAGTCATAATTACTACATTTAATGCACATATGCAAACTGTTCTCTCTAAATCAGATTCTTTCTGGTTCAAGCCTTATTTATAAGTGTATTGACTTAAAGTGAATATATATCTTAGTATGTCAGTCTTATTTTACACTACTGAGATGTGTGTGTGTGTGTGTGTGTGTGTGTGTGTGTGTGTGTGTGTGTGTGTGTGTGTGTGTGTGTGTGTGTGTGTGTGTGTGTGTGTGTGTGGTGTGTGTGTGTGTGTGTGTGCTGTACGCGGTGCTGTGTGGTGTTGTGTGTGTGGTGTGTGTGTGTGTGTGTGTGTGTGTGTGTGTGTTGTGCTGTGTGTGTGTGTGTGTGTGTGTGTGTGTGTGTGTGTGTGTGTGTGTGTTGTGTGTGTGTGTGCATGCGGTGTGCGTGTGTGGTATGTGTATGTGTATGTGTGTGTGTGTGTGTGTGTGTGTGTGTGTGTGTGTGTGTGTGTGTGTGTGGTGTGTGTGTGGTGTGTGTGTGTGCTGTGTGTGTGAGTATGTGGTATGTGTGTGTATATGCGTGTGTGTGTGTGTGTGTGTATGTGAGAGAGAGAGAGAGAGAGAGAGAGAGAGAGAGAGAGAGAGAGAGAGAGAGAGAGGAGAGAGAGAGAGAGAGAGAGAGAGAGAGAGAGGGGGGGGGGAGGGAGGGAGGGAGAGAGGGAGAGAGAGAGAGAGAGAGAGAGAGAGAGAGAGAGAGAGAGAGAGAAGAGAGAGAGAGAGAGAGAGAGAGAGAGGAGAGAGAGAGAGAGAGAGAGAGAGAGAGAGAGAGAGAGAGGAGTGAAGGGAGACTAATACTGTTTACACATGTCTGTTTACACATGCTCGTGTAAGCATCTACTTTTTAATGCTGTGATAATAATACGTTGGTGTGCTTTTAGTCATGGTTGCCATGTTAAAATATTAATCTATTGCTAATTCTATTTTTTTACTGTGCACCACAAGTCACATTTCCTTGTAAACTTGTCCTGGGACAATAAATCCTGATTCTGATTCTATGAAGAACATAAGTAACGGAGGACAATAAGGCGCCAGGGGGCGCACTTTGATTGAACACGTGCCTTTGGTGGGGTCTATGCATCTTGTTTTTACTCGCTTGCCAGGTGACAATTACTGCAGACAAATGCATGAGAACATTCTGTACGTCGATAGTTAAGCTATCATCAGAGACAGCAGACGCGTGTTCGATTCCATGAGGAGTTCTTCTCACCTCTGATAAGAATTTCGAAGTTGGTGACCGATTTCTTGTCCTGCGATCTCCCTGGACTAGAAAACCAGCTCCTATTCGTAACCAGATTTTACTTCTTACTTATATTTTATATTATACCTTGTTGTTGTTGTTGATCGCTTTTCTATAACGCTATTCTCCGCTCTTGAGCAAACTCACTGCGCTCGCATGTGATTCTACACCAGTGACAAGCTTTTCAGTTATAGCGCGGTTTTGAATATCCACCGAAGTAGTGTACTTACAGCGCTGAAATGGCTGCTGCACACTCCGAGCACCGCTTTCCGGCACCTTCCTCCAAACTCTGCCAGATTTAGTTACGTCACTGAAGGGATACTCTTTATCTCCGCGCAACTGTCCAGCGACGCGGTCAGCGCCCTCCGAAAGGTTCGGGTACTAATATTGACTGTGGAAGCAACCTAGCGCCAAAGCACGCACTAAACATGAGACGCATCCACCCCGGGTAAAAGAAAGAGTTCCGTTCGATTCAAACGGCTGTGGTTTTATTTGTGCCGGTGTAAACTTTGTTGGCGGCTATAAATGACACTGCTTGTTTTATTTGGTTGTTTGTAACAAAATTACCACTGTTTGAGCACCAGCGAAAAACTGCTCGTTAGCTGACAGTTTTCTGAACCCTATGGCGTAACTAAATACGGCAGTAGTTGAAGGAAGGATGTCGTAAACCAGTGCTTGGAATTTGGGCTGGTGCCACATGAAACTGCTGCCGTCTCGGCGCCTTCTGTGTACGCAATACAACCATGCACCATGTCAGTTCATGCAAAGCCACACATGTAAGATGCATGCGTGTTTAGCTGTAAACTACCACCTGCACTTTTGGCAGAATGACTGGGATCTTTTACGTGCTACTGCGGTAACGCGGGGGTGGAACGGATACCGAAATAAGAGTCAGCACAGAAAAAGTTGACCCTGGAAAAGAAATTTCTCCCGCCGCTCCTGCCGGGATTCGAACCCGCAACCTCTCGATCACGAGTCCGGCGCTCTAACCACTGAGCTATCACCGCTCCCAACTATCTGACAATAGCTGGATGATTCCAACGAAGGCTTCAAACCTTGCGGGGCTTTCGAGTAATTTGACAAATTTACCTGCGGCGTTCAGTCTAGTAATAAGAGAAAGTAAGATGTCTATCTGTACTATACTGCTATTTACCTGCGGCGTTCAGTCTAGTAATAAGAGAAACTAAGATGTCTATCTGTACTATACTGCTATTTACCTGCGGCGTTCAGTCTAGTAATAAGAGAAAGTAAGATGTCTATCTGTACTACACTGCCATTCACCTGCGGCGTTCAGTCTAGTAATCAGGGAAACTAAGATGTCTATCTGTACTACACTGCCATTCACCTGCGGCGTTCAGTCTAGTAATCAGGGAAACTAAGATGTCTATCGGTACTACACTGCCATTCACCTGCGGCGTTCAGTCTAGTAATAAGGGAAATAAGATGTCTTCTGACTATACTGCTATTCACCTGCGGCGTTCAGTCTAGTAATAAGGAAATAAGATGTCTTCTGACTATACTGCTATTACCTGCGGCGTTCAGTCTAGTAATAAGGAAATAAGATGTCTTCTGTACTATACTGCTATTCACCTGCGGCGTTCAGTCTAGTAATAAGGAAATAAGATGTCTTCTGACTATACTGCTATTCACCTGCGGCGTTCAGTCTAGTAATAAGGAAATAAGATGTCTTCTGACTATACTGCTATTCACCTGCGGCGTTCAGTCTAGTAATAAGGAAATAAGATGTCTTCTGTACTATACTGCTATTACCTGCGGCGTTCAGTCTAGTAATAAGAGAAATAAGATGTCTTCTGTACTATACTGCATTCACCTGCGGCGTTCAGTCTAGTAATAAGAGAAACTAAGATGTCTTCTGTACTATACTGCTATTACCTGCGGCGTTCAGTCTAGTAATAAGGGAAACTAAGATGTCTATCTGTCTATCTGCTATTACCTGCGGCGTTCAGTCTTTAAAAAGGAAACTAAGATGTCTTCTGTACTATACTGCTATTACCTGCGGCGTTCAGTCTAGTAATAAGGAAATAAGATGTCTATCTGACTATACTGCATTTTCCTGCGGCGTTCAGTCTATAATAAGGAAATAAGATGTCTTCTGTACTATACTGCTATTACCTGCGGCGTTCAGTCAAAAAAGGGAAATAAGATGTCTTCTGTACTATACTGCTATTACCTGCGGCGTTCAGTCTAGTAATAAGGAAATAAGATGTCTTCTGTACTATACTGCTATTACCCGCGGCGTTTAGTCAGTAATAAAGGGGAAATAAGATGTCTTCGTACTATACTGCTATTACCTGCGGCGTTTAGTCTAGTAATAAAGGGGAAATAAGATGTCTTCGTACTATACGCTATTTACCTGCGGCGTTCAGTCTAGTAATAAGGGAAATAAGATGTCTTCTGTACTATACTGCTATTACCTGCGGCGTTCAGTCTAGTAATAAAAGGGAAATAAGATGTCTTCTGTACTATACGCTATTACCTGCGGCGTTCAGTCTAGTAATAGAGAAATAAGATGTCTTCTGTACTATACTGCTTTACCTGCGGCGTTCAGTCTAGTAATAAGGAAATAAGATGTCTTCTGTACTATACTGCTTTACCTGCGGCGTTCAGTCTAGTAATAAAAGGGAAATAAGATGTCTACTGTACTATACTGCTTTACCTGCGGCGTTCAGTCTAGTAATAAGGAAATAAGATGTCTTCTGACTATACTGCTTTACCTGCGGCGTTCAGTCTAGTAATAAGGAAATAAGATGTCTTCTGTACTATACTGCTATTACCTGCGGCGTTCAGTCTAGTAATAAAAGGGAAATAAGATGTCTTCTGTACTATACTGCTATTACCTGCGGCGTTCAGTCTAGTAATAAAAGGAAATAAGATGTCTTCTGTACTATACTGCTATTACCTGCGGCGTTCAGTCTAGTAATAAAAGAAATAAGATGTCTTCTGTACTATACTGCTATTACCTGCGGCGTTCAGTCTAGTAATAAAAGGAAAATAAGATGTCCTGTACTATACTGCTATTACCTGCGGCGTTAGTCTATAATAAGGAAATAAGATGTCTTCCCGTAATACTGCTATTACCTGCGGCGTTCAGTCTAGTAATAAAAGGAAATAAGATGTCTACTGTACTATACTGCTATTACCTGCGGCGTTCAGTCTAGTAATAAAAGAAATAAGATGTCTTCTGTACTATACTGCTATTACCTGCGGCGTTCAGTCTAGTAATAAAAGGAAATAAGATGCCGTTTTGTATTCCTGGGGTTATCTATAATAAAAAATAAATTTATTACAAGTTTATGCGGGGCCCTCTAAATAGGAAAAAGGCCTTACATACCAACCCCCACAAAAAAAAAAACCCCACAACTGCAACCCCCACAAAAAAAAAAACCCCACAACCAACCCCCACAAAAAAAAAAAACCCCACATACCTAACCTGCGGGTTCGCTGTAAAAAAGAAAAAAAATTCCGTCTTATGCTATTATGCGGGTTCAGTCAGAATAGAGAAAAAGATTTTCCCTGTTTTGTTTACCGGGGTTCAGTTGTTAGAGAATAAATGTCTTCTGATATAGTTTAGGGCGCAGTCTAGTTAGAGAAATAAGAGTTTGAATTGTATTATGCGGGTTCGTTTGAATAGAGAAATAAGATGTTTCGTCTTAGCTTTACCTGCGGCGTTAGTCTAGTAATAAGAGAAATAAGAGTTCTGTCTAACTGCTTTCCCTGGGGTTCATCTAGAATAAAGAAAAAGTGTCATGTACTTACTGCCCCATTACCTGGGCGTTAGTCTATAATAGAGAAATAAGATGTCTAGCTGTTTTGGTATATCCATTGAAGGGGTGTATACTTAATAATAATAATAATAATAATAATAATAATAATAAAGAAGATTTCTAGAGCGCCCATCTACCACACTAGGTGGCAGCACAGGGCGCTTTTCAATAACACTAACCACACACACACACACACACACACACACACACACACACACACACACACACACACACACACACACACACACACACACACACACACACACACACACACACACACACACACACACACACACACACACACACACACACATACACATACACACACAGCGTCGGACGAGAGGATGGGCAGGGCTGTGAAAAACAGTTTAGAAATAATTATTAAACAGGTGCGTCTTGAGGGTGGCTTTGAAAGAGAAGGTAGAATCAGAGTGGCGGAGTGTTTGAGGCATATTGTTCCAGACAGATGGGCCAGCATAAAAAAAAAGATCTTTCACCAAATGTTTTTGTGTTTACACCGGGGGGTGACAAAGGTTTGTGTGTCAGATGCAGATCGTAATTATCTTGCTGGAGTAAAAGGTTGAAGGAGATCAGACAGATACTGAGGGGCTGTTCCAGAGAAGGAATTTCAAGCAGATAGTTGAAATTTTGTATTGAATGCGATGTGTTACTGGTAGCCAATGCAGAGTTTCAAGAATAGGATGGATGTGGTCAGATTTCTTAGCTTTATACACAAGCATTGCTGGTGCATTCTGAACTTTTTGAAGTTTGTCTAGTAAGCACTGAGGCCATTGTGGTTGTTATGTGCTTTGGTGCCATGTGAAATTCTGCCGTCTCGGCGCGTGTTTTGTGTACGCCATACAACCATGCACCAATCTGAAACGGAACGAGGCCCAGAGCCCTTGTGCAGGGTGTACCTCTTTGTACATTGTCACACTGAGATGTACCTGTGGCGAAGTTTATGTACCTCGTATTTACAGGCATGCCAGGTGAGAGTCGCCATAAGCGACTCAGATGTTTGTTGTATTTGTGTTATGTATTTCGAGCTCTTATTAACTCCCTTGTGTGTCGATTCTTTTAACCCTCCACCAATTCACAGTGTTATTTTACTCAAAGCCATATGCGTAGGGTGCATATAATGTTTAGCTGTAACCTTGATGTCACCTGCACTTTAGCCAGAATGACCGAGATCCTTTACGTGCTACTGCGGTAACATGAGGGTGAAACTGATACGGAAATGAGTCAGCACAGAAAGGTGACCCTGGAAACGAAAATTCTCCCGCCGCTCCTGTCGGCGTTCTCCCACTAAGCTATCTCAGTTCTGCTAGTAACAGCCACACACACACACACACACACACACACACACACACACACACACACACACACACACACATACACACACAACACAACACAAACACACACACACACACACACACACACACACACACACACACACACACACACACACACACACACACACACACACACACACACACACACACACAACACACACACAACACACACACACAGACAACAACACACACACAACAAACACACACCACACACACACACACACACACACACACACACACACACACACACACACACACACACACACACACACACGTCTCGATTCAAACGACTGTGTTTTTTTTATGCGCTGGTGTAAACTTTGTTGGCGGCTATAAATGACACGCCGTGTTTTATCTGAATTGTTTGTAACAAACTTACTACTGTTTGAGCACCAACAAAAAACTGCTCGTTAGCTGACAGTTTTCTGGACCCTATGGCGTAACTAAATACGACAGTGGTTGAAGGAAGGATGTCGTAAACCAGGAAGGATGTCGTAAACCAGTGCTTGGAGTTTGTCTGACAGTGTGACCTCCACCCCCACCCCCACCTTGCCCCCTGTTTGTTTTAAGCGTGCAATAGCTGACAACCTAAGACCGAAGCAACTTGATATCCTGGCGTCCGCACCAAAACATCACGCCGTAATCTGTACGTGCCGTATAGTCAAGTGTCACGACTTGCTTCGTGTAGTGTTGATATAAAGCGGGTGGAGATCCGGGTGCACAATATACGATCACTCGCTGTCTTAACTCTTCTTACGCACGTACCCACTGGTCTTTCGCTCGCCGCACCCAGAACCCGTGACGGGCTGTGACTGCATGACCCATTCTATCCGTGTGACTTTATATCATGTACAAAGTCTCACACTCGTGATCTATGACTAACCGATTCTATTTGTGTGACTTCATATCGTGTACAAAGTCTCACACTCGTGATCTATGACTAACCGATTCTATTTGTGTGACTTTATATCATGTACAAAGTCTCACACTCGTGATCTGTGACTAACCCATTCTATCCGTGTGACTTCACATCGTGTACGAAGGATCGGTCTTCTTATGGTCTATGACTAACCGATTCTATTTGTGTGACTTCATATCGCACTCCTTGTGGACAGTCTGTCTGTCTGTTTGTCTGTCTGTCTCTTGCTCTCCCTCTCTCCTTCTCTCTCTCCTTCTGTTTTTAGCAAATGAAAAACGATTGTTTCAATCGTGCTGTTTGATTTTTATCATCTCAACCATAATTCCCCGACAGCTCATATATCCAGCTACATTCTGTCCGCCTGCGCACCTTTATTAGATCTTTATCTTCTTCTGAAATAAAGCTGCATAAAAAACAACAATGTTTGATTTTATTTTTTTTAAATCAAAAATCTGCATGCAGCCGAACGGTCTGCAGAGCAATTTTAACCCCCCCCCCCCGGGCTGTAAACATGCATGCAGCGTTGAATTACTGTCCATGGGAGGTGGCGCCCTTTCAGCCTGTTTGCATTGCACCTGGTCAATGGACCGAGTTGTCGTTCCTGATTATCGTGTCACAATTAATGGTATCGGTTTTCCTCGCTCGCTTGTTCAACGCAACGCAGGCGGGCACACCCACAAACCAGCACGCAAACACGTGCGTGAGAGAGAGAGAGGGGGAGAGAGGGAGAGAGAGAGAGAGAGAGAGAGAGAGAGAGAGAGAGAGAGAGAGAGAGAGAGAGAGAGAGAGAGAGAGAAGAAGAAGAAGAAGAAGAAGAAGAAGAAGAAGAAGAATTGAAGAATTGAAGAAAGAAAAAAAGAGTAAGTAAGTAACTTTGTGTTTTACGCCCAGTCAACCATTACGGTTATATCAGGGCGAAGAAAAGCACAACAATAGCAACAACAACAACAACAACAACAACAACAACAACAACAACAACAAAACGAAGAAGAATAGAAGAAGAAGAAGAAGAAGAAGAAGAAGAGGAAGAAAAAACATAGCAACACAATATCAACAACAGCAGTAGCAACATCAGCAACTACAACAAGTTGACAAAGCCCCCATAACTAAAACGACGGTAACTTAAAAAACGTTGTTGTTGTTTTTTGCTTTTTTTTTTTTTTTTTTTTTCACTACGTGAACGCTTGCTATTTGAAACCACTTGTTTTTTTCACCTTGTCACCCAAACAACTGCGAGCTATCAGAATGCACACCATGACGTGTTAGCTTTCTCATAAAGTGTCTCGGTGACCCACTGTCTCGGCAAACGCACACATCCTGCTCCATGCGAACGACCTGCGATACTGTCCTGTATCTCAAGTGGTATACAAATAAAGTTATTATAATGTCTTTTCCAGCGTGCCGACGGCAGCATTCTAAGGTCACAGACGACTTCGAGAACAAACACAAGAGCTCTTTTTCTCTGCCCCGCCCTCCCTTGCTTCAGCGACATTTCCCCCCTCTCCCCCTCCCTCCTCCCTCTCCCCCTCCTTCCCTCTCCCCCTCCCTCCCTCCTCCCTCCCTCGCCTCTTCCCTCCTCCCTCGCCCCCTCCCCCCACCTCCTCACGCCTGTTGTCCCCAACCCCCTCCCCATGGCGAAAGACGACTTCGAGAAGAGTACTTTTCTCTCATTCCTTCCTTTCCCCCTTGTGACATTCTCTCTCTCTCTCTGTCTCGACATTCTCTCTCTCTCTTCCATCTCTCTCTCTCTCTCTCTCTCTCTCTCTCTCTCTCTCTCTCTCTCTCTCTCTCTCTCTCTCTCGACATTCTCCCTCTCTCTCTCTCTCTCTCTCTCTCTCTCTCTAAACATTATCTCTCTCTCTCTCTCTCTCGACATTCTCTCTCTCTCTCTCTCTCTCTCTCTCTCTCTCTCTCTCTCTCTCTCTCTCTCTCTCTCTCTCCTTCTCTCACTTCTCCTCTCTCTCTCTCTCTCTCTCACTCTCTCTCTCTCTCTCTCGACATTCTCTCTCTCTCTCGACTCTCTCTCTCTCTCTCCCCCACCCCCTCTCCTTTACACCCACCCCATCGCGGCAGACGACTTCGAGAATAAAACCAGAGCTCTTCTGTCACTCTCTTTTCCTCCCCCCACCCCCACCCCTCCCCTATCGACCCTCTCCACTCTGCCTCCACCTGGAATGTGTTGGACTGGATTACAGTGCAGCCACGCCCATGTCACGCCTTCAGCTGACGTTTGCTAACGTCAGTGTCTTTCTTTGTATGCGTCCTTTTCTGCTTCCTCTTTGGACAGACGCGATATGCCTCCCTCCGTCCCTCCGTCGTCCCTCCGTCCGTCCCTCCGTCCGTCCCTCCGTCCGTCCCTCCCTCCGTCCCTCCGTCCGTCCCTCCGTCCCTCCGTCCGTCCCTCCGTCCCTCCCTCCGTCCGTCCCTCCGTCCCTCCGTCCGTCCGTCCCTCCGTCCCCTCCCTCCGTCCGTCCCTCCGTCCCTCCGTCCGTCCCTCCGTCCGTCCCTCCGTCCGTCCCTCCGTCCCTCCGTCCGTCCCTCCGTCCGTCCCTCCCTCCAGCTCATCTTCATCAATATATCAACAACAACAACAACACGAAAACGCTCTAGAGCAGCCTGGATTGATTGATTCGATAAATATACAGAGAGATAGAGAGACACTGACACTGACACATGGTTTATTGTGAAGGCCACCGACCCATACACAAAATGGGGGTAAATAAAAAATCAAAAATAAAAATCATAGCGTCAACAGTTCATAACATATCATCATATCAACAACCGCAAAACTTGAGTGACACATACCAGGTTGTACTCATTTGATTACGTATTTTTTTCTTCTCTGAGCTTTAAAGCATAAAAGACATACATGGCTACTTTTCTGGAAACTAGTGCGGATGGAGCCTCCAGCAGAACTTTGAGAGTAGGCAGTGCTTCCTGGTCTATG
>JABMCL010003368.1:265000-270000 GCA_018857735.1 Alviniconcha marisindica
TCCCTAATAAACCTACGGTTTATGTGGACGTAAAGCAACACCCCAAACAGCTTCAGCTAGTGAGGGCTCCATCCCGAGAGCAGACCACCGTAAGAAGATTGGAGGAGGGACGTAGTGGTGGTCTGCTGTTGGGGGCGAATGCTCACTAAGCATGATTCTGCCAGTTGGATACTTTGGTGTGGAGGCCTCCCATCAGAACTGCCTCGTGCAAACAAAGAGGCAGGAACACCGAGACTAAGGTCGCCACGAGAGAATGACGCTAAGGGCTACAGAAGTTGGGACAAAGAAAAGACAGGGAGAAAGAAAAGAAAAGAAAAAATGCATAGATAGACGAGGATGAAGATAACTGATGACGCCATGGAGGTCCATTATGGTTTGAGACTACTTGACAGAGCCGCATATCATGCTTCATGTCGTAATAATCCCGGTGTCAACCAGGCCCGGGACTTGCGGCACCTGCAGTGTTTATCAAGTAATTAGGGAAACAGTCTTACTGACATATCCATGAAGTGGACAAAGTTCGGCTGTGTGGTTCCAGCCTTCCCACTGGGCCCATAGCACTCCAAGCTCTGGGTAGGACACGGACTGTGCTGAAACTTTCCGCATGACTCTGAATCAGCTAGTTTTGATTACGTATTATCACTGGCTGCTGGTTTGCGCTGACTTTGTATCAGCAATTGATTGCTGTGCTGACTTTGTGCCAGACCCCCTGTCCGGGGAAAGGGGAAACTCTGCACACTGATCACAACAATGGTAGCCCCCGATGAGATTGAACCACTGATTTCCCACCGAAGTATTACGAAAAGAACCGAACAGTTTAGTTTGAGGTCAAACTGAAGTTAACCGTGAAGGCATGTTGCTTGGCTATAAAGGAAACAGTAAACCCTTTGATTCAGTAATGTGATTTATTAATCATGTAATAGTAACATTATGATATATGTGTGCATATGTTGAAATAGAACACCCCATTAGAATTATGCATAAATTGAATTTCTTTTTCAGTGTGGGCTAGCTGCACTGGACTAGTGGATTAGCTGCATACATGTTGGAAGCATTGGTCACCTTGTGGCATAAAGGCTTAAAATCTGAACACACAAACGATGTACACCCACTGACGCCGTGGCGGCAGCAACCAGGCGGCAATCATGCCGAAAATTCCAACGTGTTTGAACCAAAATCAAGTCACGTTGTGAACATGGTAACATACATTATTTACATCAATAACAAGCCATAGAAAATAACTACTTACAGACTCTCCCCTGAATCAGATGCATTGGTGCCCAGGTAACGCCCACACTACAAGGCGACCTGCTTCTGCAGGGACACTGGGGGAAAGAGGACGCGGCGGGCCCAGCGCACAAGTTTTAACACTTTAGATAATTGGGGCCATAAAATTCCTACCCAATCAAAAAGAAAAGAAAAAAAGGAAAAAAGAAAAAAGAAAGGACGACAGGAAAGAAAATATTAAAGGGTCATAGCCCCGGGACACACAATGCAGGGTTACATCCCCCCCCCCCCCCCCACACACACACTCAATCATAACCAACGTCCTCGCTGGTGAATCACATAGCAATAAACAACTAAACGGTGTAGGGTAACTAAGAGTTGACTTAACAAACCATCAAAGTGGTACCCAATACATCCACGCACAAAACTGTATCCCTTTTTGCCAACATACTAGTGAAGGCCTGGCTAACTAAAAGAGAAAAATATCTCCAAAGACCAAACAACGATTAAAGGGGCAAAATGTAACCGCATTTAAGCCAAGTAAACCAGACACACCCAGAACACATTGCTTGAAACAGGACAAAAGGATGACAAAGAGGATTCCTTGTGTTAATGATGAAAAAAAAACTAAGAAACATCTGTTCTTATTGCATTTGAAAAACCTGCTGCCATCTGGGACACAAAAATGGAGGACGTTCCACAATTGGCTGTACAAGACCTCAAAACAACATGCTCGAAAACAAATACAAAATGAACACAGCACATACTGCAACAATCGAATGCTACATACTGCGTGTCATTTACCACATAAACGGCACACAAGTGATGTCTGTCATCACAAACCATGATTTCAATACCAAGCCTTATGTGAAGGCCCCGCGGTACGATAAAACGTCTCGCGAGAGAAATGCACACACGTAAATACAGGGCCTAAAGGTTAACAGGTATATTCGTTGTAAACACAACTCACTCACAGAACACAACGCTCAATGACCCTGATGTGGACCCTGTCCTGTTACTACTCAAATGAACATATATAATGCTGTTAAGTAATACCAGATTAGCGGTCAAGCCATCAAAGTTCGATCCTGATGCAATAAATATATAGGGTACTACAACGCAACATTAGGGTCGCCACACTGCACTTCGAGGCAGGTTGTTTATTTGCTGCTGCGGTCTGGACACCCATGTGTTCATCTCAATGGGTAGCTTACACTGTTTCCTGGTTGGTGTAAACATAACTTTTATTTACACCAACCAGGAAACAGTGTAAACTCTTCCCTGAATCAGACGCATTGGTGCCCAGGTAACAGCGCACACTGAAAGGCGACCTGCTCCTGCAGGGACACTGGGGGACAGAGGACGCGGCGGTGATGAAGTGTTGCTTAATGTCCTCAGATGTCAGTTGACATATTAGGGACAAGTTGTGACCAATGCCGAAGCATGGTTCAATAAATCTTTACGTCCACAGAAGCCAGAAGGCTCGTTAGGACGGACAGCTCAAGACGGTCACCTCGACTGACACACAGCTCCTGAACTATGGGACGCGGCGGGCCCAGCGCGCAAGTTTTAACACTTCAGATAATTAGGGCCATAAAACTCCCACCCAATCAAAAAAGAGAAAGGACGACAGGAAAGAAAAGGTTAAAGGGTCATGGCCCTGGACACACACAATGCACTCGGTTACAAGCGGATGTTGGCTGTGCTGACAATGTATCAGTGGTTGTTGGTTGCGAATGTAGGCGCAACAGTGCTCGTGACTGCGAGCACCATAATTATATCAGTGTACGATAGATGTAGTAGTGGTTGTTGTTCCTTGCACTGGCGTTGTATCAATGGTTGCTTGTTTCGATGTCGATGCATAATAAGACATAAATTTTCTATAGCGCTATTCCCAGCTGAGCGAGCTCAACGCGCTTGTTGACATACATGTACATAATATATACCATTTACATTTACTGACATATCACATACATGTACATAATATATACCATTTACATTTACTGACAATACTGTACATAATATATACCATTTACATTTACTGACAATCATATATACATAATATATACCATTTACATTTACTGACATATCATATACATGTCCCTAATATATACCATTTACATTTATGACATATCATATACATGTACATAATATATACCATTTACATTTACTGACATATCATATACATGTACATAATATATACCATTTACATTTACTGACATATCATATACAAGTAATCGAATAATACATACTTAATAAATTACACTTATATAAAACAAGTATTTGTAAAACGGCGCATAAAATAACTGTCAGTGGTTGTTGCTTGTTCTGATCATGTATTGGTGGTTGTTTTTATCGTACAGACGACTAAGTATTAGTGGTTACTGGTTGTGTTGGCGTTATATTAATGGTTGTCAGTTGCGATGCCAATGCATCAGTTTCAAACGTTGATGCATCAGTGGTTGTTGTTTCGGACGTTAATGCATCAGTGGTTGTTGTTTGAGATGTTGATGTATCAGCGGTTGTTGTTTGAGACGTTGATGGATCAGTGGTTGTTGTTTCGGACATTGATGCATCAGTGATTGTTGTTTCGGACGTTGATGCATCAGTGGTTGTTGTTTGAGACGTTGATGGATCAGTGGTTGTTGTTTCGGGCGTTGATGCATCAGTGATTGTTGTTTCGGACGTTGATGCATCAGTGGTTGTTGTTTCGGACATTGATGCATCAGTGATTGTTGTTTCGGACGTTGATTCATCAGTGGTTGTTGTTTGAGACGTTGATGGATCAGTGGTTGTTGTTTCGGACGTTGATGCATCAGTGGTTGTTGTTTCGGACGTTAATGCATCAGTGGTTGTTGTTTGAGATGTTGATGTATCAGCGGTTGTTGTTTGAGACGTTGATGGATCAGTGGTTGTTGTTTCGGACATTGATGCATCAGTGATTGTTGTTTCGGACGTTGATGCATCAGTGGTTGTTGTTTGAGACGTTGATGGATCAGTGGTTGTTGTTTCGGACGTTGATGCATCAGTGGTTGTTGTTTCGGACGTTAATGCATCAGTGGTTGTTGTTTGAGATGTTGATGTATCAGCGGTTGTTGTTTTAGACGTTGATGGATCAGTGGTTGTTGTTTCGGACATTGATGCATCATTTATTGTTGTTTCGGACGTTGATGCATCAGTGGTTGTTGTTTGAGACGTTGATGGATCAGTGGTTGTTGTTTCGGACATTGATGCATCAGTGATTGTTGTTTCGGACGTTGATGCATCAGTGGTTGTTGTTTGAGACGTTGATGGATCAGTGGTTGTTGTTTCGGACGTTGATGCATCAGTGGTTGTTGTTTCGGACGTTGATGCATCAGTGGTTGTTGTTTCGGACGTTAATGCATCAGTGGTTGTTGTTTGAGATGTTGATGTATCAGCGGTTGTTGTTTAGACGTTGATGGATCAGTGGTTGTTGTTTCGGACGTTGATGCATCAGTGATTGTTGTTTCGGACGTTGATGCATCAGTGGTTGTTGTTTGAGACGTTGATGGATCAGTGGTTGTTGTTTCTGACGTTGATGCGTCAGTGGTTGTTGTTTCGGACGTTGATGGATCAGTGGTTGTTGTTTCGGACACTGATGTATCAGTGATTGTTGTTTCGGACGTTGATGCATCAGTGGTTGTTGTTTGAGATGTTGATGTATCAGCGGTTGTTGTTTGAGACGTTGATGGATCAGTGGTTGTTGTTTCGGACATTGATGCATCAGTGATTGTTGTTTCGGACGTTGATGC
>JABMCL010003368.1:277500-280000 GCA_018857735.1 Alviniconcha marisindica
CACACACACACACACACACACACACACACACACACACACACACAAAAGAAGGTATAATTACCTCTGAGCGCGGAACTGAAAAATTCTGGAACTCGTCAACTTTGGCCACCCAGGCGGGTGTCCCCGTGTCGCCCCTTTGTCCGGGCATCGTAACTCCAACGACAATCACGTCAGTCAGGGCGCGTCCTTCTGTCTGATATCACCACGTATCAAGTCTTTCTCAGCCCCGGGTCTCAGAACCCAACAGTCCGTGTCGTTTCTGTCAATGCCAGAAGTGAACCCTTATGTCTGATATCACCACGTATCAAGTCTTTCTCAGCCCCGGGTCTCAGAACCCAACAGTCCGTGTCGTTTCTCTCAGCGACAGAAGTGAGTGCGATAGCTAGAGGGGCGGGACACCACCTTCAGGGACTTGCTTGCAGGGCTCAGTCCATGGGCACTTTCGCTGGCTGTGCTGGGCGTGGTGCCTAGTTTATCAGCCCTTTATAAATGGGCCCGTCGACCGCGTGACTATCAATTCTACCGTTTGACGTCTTGCTTTTTGTGTTTTTTTCCTTCTGTGTTTGTTCGACTACTTCCTCGTTCAGTAACGGGTTATTTTAACCCCTCTACCCCAGAAAGATAGCCCCCACCCCCCACCCCCACCCCCACGCCAGAAAGGTAGCCCCCCTTCCAGCCCCCCTTCCCCTCCCCCCCCACCCTTCCCACGCCCTGATATAACCGTACTGGTTGACTGGGCGTAAAACACCAAGTTACTTACTTGCTTACCACCACCGCTCCCCGCAAGAGCTTAATGTTTCTGGCAAGGGACTTAACCTCTCGATTCCCTCCAGTACTGTACAGGACATGCCGTTTTGGAAGGGAAAGAGAATCTAATATTTACTCTGAAAATTCCAAGTGGCTAATTACTTTCCGTGAGGGGAGTTATTTCAGCATTTTAGCATTAAGTGCTGAAACAGATAAGTGAAAAGAGGGGCAAGAAATCAGCAATTAAGTGCTCAAATAGACAATGGTGAACAAATCGGCGTTTAAGTACTGAAACAGACAATGGTGAACAAATCGGCGTTTAAGTACTGAAACAGACAATGGTGAACAAATCGGCGTTTAAGTACTGAAACAGACAATGGTGAACAAATCGGCGTTTAAGTACTGAAACAGACAATGGTGAACAGATCGGCATTTAAGTACTGAAACAGACAATGGTGAACAAATCGGCGTTTAAGTACTGAAACAGACAATTGTGAACAAATCGGCGTTTAAGTACTGAAACAGACAATGGTGAACAGATCGGCGTTTAAGTACTGAAACAGATGATGAAAACTGCAACAACAAATAAATACTAGATATCGAAACAGACAATGGTGAAGTACGTACATGTACCACGCTACAAGCCTAGAAGACCTCAGTGTACCGAGCCTTTAGACATATTCCTGCCTGGCGATGTTTGAGAGGAGTTGTGGGTCGCCTTGATCAATATGTGACGCTCCAAGCTCGGCTGCTGGCCTTTGAGGACACTCAAGCGGCGAAGAAGATAGCAGCGACATTCAGAAGGTACCCGGAAGTGAGTGAACCCTTGCTTCGTTGGTAATCTTTCATTTCGTTGGGTTATTTTGACCTAGGTATTACTTCTTTCTTCTTCTTTTTTGGGGGTTGGGGGTTGGGGGGTTGGGGTGTGTGTGTGTGTGGGGGGGAAGGGGGGGGGAGGAGGCGGAGGGGGGAATCAGGCGTACTAAAGATAATTTCTAACAGACAAGTCCACTATATCTCATAATGAAGTGATTATAAAGGTAGAAGTGAGTGAAGTAAAGTAAGTAAACGTGGTGCATAACGTCCACAGAAACCATAAGGCTTATTAGAGACGGGGCAAGGGGGGGGGGAGGGGTATGGAGTTGGGAGAAGAGGGAGATTATATACTTATCGCTACATATACACCGTCATCACCAGAATGACTCCTGCATTTAGATGGGCGGCGAATGGAGCCATTTCAATGTTTCATTAATTGTGAGGGACAAAGTCACAAGACAGTGTCCACAGACCACAACTTTTGAAGAGAAAGGAGAGCCGAAGTGGAATCGAGCTGAAGCCCTTGTGCTTACCAGCCTAACGCCTTACCGCTGGGCCACACCGGCTCACTGAGTGACTGAAGGGCGAGTGCAGTGTTTTGAATCACTGGCAGGGGACGGAATCAAGGATGAGTTGTCGCTCAGTTCGCTTGTCTCCCTTGTTACGATCTTTTGCTTGGGTGCATTTTGAAGCAGTAGCAGCAATAATAACGATACTGCTGGTACTGCTACTGATGATTCACTCTACTGCTGTTGCGGGTTTTACACTACTGCTGTGGCGGGTTTTACACTACAGCTACTACTGCTGCTGCTGCTGCTGCTGCTACACTATATTTTTAACGAACCCAAGAAGAAGACGAGAAGAAGGTAAGTAGCTTGGTGTTTTCACGCCCATTCAACCACCGGAGAAGGAAGAAGAAGAAAAGAAGAATGCTTAA
>JABMCL010003368.1:292500-295000 GCA_018857735.1 Alviniconcha marisindica
ACAGCTCCACCTCCTCCACACTACAGCCACACCTCCACCTCCTCCACACTATAGCCACACCTCCACCTCCTCCACACTATAGCCACACCTCCACCTCCTCCACACTACAGCCACTCCTCCACCTCCTCCACACTACAGCCACACCTCCACACTACAGCCACACCTCCACATCCTCCACACTACATCCACACCACATCCTCCACGCTACAGCCACACCTCCACACTACAGCCACACCTCCACCTCCTCCACACTATAGCCATACCTCCACCTCTTCCACACTATAGCCACACCTCCACCTCCTCCACACTACAGCCACACCTACACATCCTCCACACTACAGCCACACCTCCACCTCCTCCACACTACAACCACACCTCCACCTCCTCCACACTATAGCCACACCTCCACATCCTCCACACTATAGCCACACCTCCACCTCCTCCACACTACAGCCACACCTCCACATCCTCCACACTACAGCCACACTTCCACCTCCTCCACATTATAGCTACACCTCCACATCCTCCACACTATAGCCACACCTCCACATCCTCCACACTATAGCCACACCTCCACCTCCTCACACTACAGCCACCCCTCCACATCCTCCACACTACAGCCACACCTCCACATCCTCCACACTATAGCCACACCTCCACATCCTCCAAACTATAGCCACGACTCCATATCATCCATTCTACAGCCACACCTCCACATCCTCCACACTACAGCCACACCTCCACATCCTCCATTCTACAGCCACACCTCCACATCCTCCACACTACAGCCACACCTCCACATCCTCCACACTATAGCCACACCTCCACCTCCTCCACACTACAGCCACAGCTCCACCTCCTCCACACTACAGCCACACCTCCACATCCTCCACACTATAGCCATGTCTCCACATCCTCCATTCTACAGCCACACCTCCACATCCTCCACTCTACAGCCACACCTCCACATCCTCCACACATCCTCAACACCTCCACTCTACAGCCACCTCTCCACCTCCCCCAAACCCCCTTTACATCCTCCATAAAACCACCTTAGAGCCTCTTCCACATCACACAACCTCCACGTGCTGCACACCTTAATTATCCTCCTCCTGGTGTGCACAGGTGCTGCAGTTTGTTGGAGAGTATTGCAATGTACTGCACACGCTGTACCTGATGGAGTGTGAGCATGGCTCCGGACTAGACGCTCAGCAGTTACAGGTACAGAAGGACCAGTTCCTTGGCATTCTGCAAAACCTCCTCAAGTGCTACGGCCACGAGTCCCAGGCCAAGGTGGTCGTCTTCCGTGGTCAGTGCTTGAACCAGCTCCTTTCTCCTCTCTCCGCCTCTCTTGTGCCTCCATCCTCCTCCTTCATCTGTCTTTAGCTCCCTTCTACATACCTCCTCCTTTGTGCCTCCATTCTCCTCTTTCGTCTGTCTTTAGCTCCCTTCTACATACCTCCTCCCTCGTGCCTCCATTCTCCTCTTTCGTCTGTCTTTAGCTCCCTTCTACATACCTCCTCCCTCGTGCCTCCATCCGCCTCTTTCATCTGTCTTTAGCTCCCTTCTACATACCTCCTCCCTCGTGCCTCCATCCTCCTCCTTCATCTGTCTTTAGTTCCCTTCTACATACCTCCTCCCTTGTGCCTCCATTCTCCTCCTTCATCTGTCTTTAGCTCCCTTCTACATACCTCCTCCCTCGTGCCTCCCTCCTCCTCCTTCATCTGTCTTTAGCTCCCTTCTACATACCTCCTCCCTTGTGCCTCCATCCTCCTCCTTCATCTGTCTTTAGCTCCCTTCTACATACCTCCTCCCTTGTGCCTCCATCCTCCTCCTTCATCTGTCTTTAGCTCCCTTCTACATACCTCCTCCCTTGTGCCTCCATCCGCCTCTTTCGTCTGTCTTTAGCTCCCTTCTACATACCTCCTCCCTTGAGCCTCCATCCTCCTCCTTCATCTGTCTTTAGCTCCCTTCTACATACCTCCTCCCTTGTGCCTCCATCCTCATTCTTCTTTAGCTCTGTTTTGGATACCTCCTTCTTTCTCAGCTGTCCCGTGTGCCTTCCTCATCTATAGTCCCCGCCACTCTCTCGCTCCGTTCTTCATACCTCCTTCTCTCTCACCTGTCTCGTGTACCTCCCTCCTCCTCTTTCTCCCCTTTCTCTCGATCTACCCTACATACCTCCTCTCTCACCAGTTTCCTGCACGTTTTTCCACCAATCCTTCTCTCACCCTCTTCTGTTTACCTTCTTCTCTCACACTTCTCACGTACCTCTCACCTCTTTCTCCATTCTCTCGCTCTCTTCTATTTACCTTCTTCTCTCACACTTCTCACGTATCTCTCACCTTTTTCTCCATTCTCTCGCTCTCTTCTATTTACCTTCTCTCACTCTTCTCATGTACCTCTCAGCTCTTTCTCCACTCTCTCATTCTCTTCTACATACCTCATTTTCTCTCTTACTGTTTCATCTACCTACCTCCTCCTCTCTCGTCCTCTCGTC
>JABMCL010003368.1:297500-305000 GCA_018857735.1 Alviniconcha marisindica
CAAACAATGTCGGCGTAGTCAAACTGTGGCAATATAAAGGATTTGCACATAGTATCCAAGGCTTTTCTGCATAACTTGTACTTAAAGGAACGTAAACATGAAATAAGAAGGGTTACTTTTCTAATAATACTGTTTATATGTTTTTCCCTTTTTGCAGTTACTTTGAAAAATCAGACCTAAGTGTTTGTGATATTCCTTGTCTTCGAGAACAATATTTCCAAATGACAGTGGGTAAACTGGATGGTTGTCTTTCTTAAATGTTAACAATTCAGTTTTTTCTTCATTAAAACTAACTTTCCATTGTTTCATCCAGCTGTTAATTTTTTCCAAGTCAGAATTTAAAATTGCTGCTCTTCTGTCGGGGTCTTTCAATGCAAATGACACACTTGTGTCATCCGCAAAGTTGCTACTTTCTTATATATTATGATAGCATCGCTCATACGTTTTCGGGTTCTTAATGTTCCCATTTAGTTTGTCTTGTAGTCAGAATATTAATGAATAAAAAGTGTCAGACAAAAGACAAAAAAAAATTCAGATGAATATAAATACGTGTGGACACCGGTTTCTGATTCAAGAGGATTACGTCCCTTGCATTACCATGCTTTTCCCATTCTGTCGAGTCCAACCCCCCCCCCCCCCCCCCCCCCTCCCCCCCCCCCCATATCCACCCCTCTCCACCCTCCCGTTTGTCTGTGTGCGTGTGTGTGTGTGTGTGTGTGTGTGTGTGTGTGTGTGTGTGTGTTGTGTGTGTGTGTTGGTTTTGGGTGTTTGTGTGTGTGTTGTGTGTTGTGTTGTGTTGTGTGTGTGTTTTGTGTGTGTGTGTGTGTGTGTTGTGTGTGGTGTGTGTGTGTGTGTGTGTGTGTGTGTGTGTGTGTGTGTGTGTGTGTGTGTGTTGTGTGTGTGTGTGTGTGTGGTGTGTGTGTGTGTGTGTGTGTGTGTGTGTGTGTGTGTGTGTGTGTGTGTGTGTGTGTGTGTGTGTGTGTGTGTGTGTGTGTGTGTGTGTGTGTGTGTGTGTGTGTGTGTGTGTGTGTGTGTGTGTGTGTGTGTGTGTGTGTGTGTCGGGCGCGCGCGTTCCGGTTTAGGCGGCACTACAAAACTAGCAAAAACTCCTCCTCACCCCACCCCACCCCCAAAACAACAAACAAACAAAAAAGCCAACAACAACAACAACAACAACAACACAAAAGAAGAAGAAGAAGAAGAAGAAGAAGAAGAAGAAGAAGAAGAAGAAGAACAACAACAACAACAACAACAACAACAACAACAACAACAACAACAACAACAACAGCAACAACAACAATAACAACAACAAAAAACAACAAAGAGCAACAACAACAAAAAAGCTAAATAATGCGGGGAGAAAACAACAACAGACAACACACACGCCTTACACGCACACAACACACACACACACACACACACACACACACACACACACACACACACACACACACACACACACACACACAACCACACACAACACACACACACAAAACAACAACAACAACAACAACAACAACAACAACAACAACTAAACAAAACAAAAAACCGAGTGAAGATTCGTGTTCAGCCAACCCGAACCTCTGCGTTCTTCGAACACAAAGTGACGTTTGAGGTCTAACCCACACGATCACAAAGTGACGTTGGAGGTCTAACCCACACGATCACAAAGTGACGTTGGAGGTCTAACCCACACGATCACAAAGTGACGTTGGAGGTCTAACCCACACGATCAGTGACTCAGACTCCCACTGGAGACCGAAAGATCGCGGGCTGAAGTCGCCGGGGAAAATTTCCTCACCAGGGTTATCTTTCTGTACTGACTCTTATTTCGGTACCCCGGTTTCATTTCTGTGTTTAACGCAGTAGCAAGTAAAAGATCCCGGTCATTCTGCCGAAGGTGCAGGTGGCAGGTTATATCTAAACACACATGTGTAAAGCTGCAGTCACTCAGTATCAATAATAATAATACGTAACACTTATCCAACTAATCCAACTAGACTAGTTCAAAGCACTTCAGAATTCAAAACAAGAACGAACATCACATTCAAAACATGAAACATGAAACAGACGATCCAACGGCAACAGCAAAGCGCGGGCAAACATGCACGCATCCCAGAACAATGCATGCAATGAAGACGTGCAATGCAGCAATACATGTACGGACACATTTCATGATTCAGATTCATTCAGATTCACATACGACTGGAGCGCAGTGAATGTGTTTGAAAGCAGCGAATAGAGCTATACAGTTGCCACTGTAGGCGCTTTACAAATTTCCATTATTATTATTATATAAAAATAGACTGTCAGCTGAAGGTAACAAGGGGGGAGGGGGCGGAGGGGGAGAGGGACCTGTAGTTTCGATTCTAACGGCGCCTTCGCCCTGTCGTCTGTCGTCTTAAATTTGAGATTAGCCGGTCACACTCAGGTGTGTCAGTCATCACATTTCCTTTCGTCCTCAATCTCTTTTCATACGCCTTCAGCAGAAGGATGGAAGTTTCGCACGTCTCCGGTGTCGTAGGCAGTATTAAATTTCCGTTTTTTACGGGTGGCAGTCTATTCAGTGTTTCACACGACCTCTTTACAGAGAACATGGCAGGTCTACAATTTTGGGAAAAGAAATGTTTTTAGATTAGATTTGAATGAGTCCAGAGAGCGCTTCTGTCGGAGAGGAAGGGGAGGTGATTCCATGTAGAGGGACCGAAAACAGAAAAGGCGGGGAACCAGCAGTGGAGAGTCTGGTGCCAGGAATCTGGAGGCTGAGAGTATCAGAAGTGGAGAGGAGAGTACGGGAGGGTGTGTAAAGTTGAAGACAGTCAGTCACAGAGATAAGACGGAGCAGTGCCCGTGATACATTTATAGCAGAGAGTGTTTATCTTGTACTGAATTCTTTGTTGGATTGGGAGCCAGTGGCGAAATTCAAACAAAGGTGTTATGCGGTCAGTTTTATGTTTTTTTTTCAGTATGAGGCGAGCAGCACAGTTCTGTATGAGACGAAGGCTTTGGACAGAGGAATCAAGCAGGCCATTGTGCAATGCCGTGTTACGTGTAACGTACACAGGACATGTTGCACTCATACTTCTATGTCCATTGTGCTACGTGTAACGTACATACCACATCCTACTGCTATTACCACTGTGCTATGTGTAACGTACATACCACATCCTACTGCTATTACCACTGTGCTATGTGTAACGTACATACCACATCCTACTGCTATTACCACTGTGCTATGTGTAACGTACATACCACATCCTACTGCTATTACCACTGTGCTACGTGTAACGTACATACACATCCTACTGCTATTACCACTGTGCTATGTGTAACGTACATACCACATCCTACTGCTATTACCACTGTGCTATGTGTAACGTACATACCACATCCTACTGCTATTACCACTGTGCTACGTGTAACGTACATACCACATCCTACTGCTATTACCACTGTGCTACGTGTAACGTACATACCACATCCTACTGCTATTACCACTGTGCTACGTGTAACGTACATACCACATCCTACTGCTATTACCACTGTGCTACGTGTAACGTACATACCACATCCTACTGCTATTACCACTGTGCTACGTGTAACGTACATACCACATCCTACTGCTATTACCACTGTGCTACGTGTAACGTACATACCACATCCTACTGCTATTACCACTGTGCTACGTGTAACGTACATACCACATCCTACTGCTATTACCACTGTGCTACGTGTAACGTACATACCACATCCTACTGCTATTACCACTGTGCTATGTGTAACGTACATACCGCATCCTACTGCTATTACCACTGTGCTATGTGTAACGTATAGCGTTCGGTGCGTGGGCTGTATACACTGTTCTCTGTTTTTTGGTTCTCCTGTTGTTGTTTTTCTTTCTCGCGGGATGTCTGCCCGGAAAAGTGTAGAGCCTGGTACCAGCTCTCGCGGACCGACAGTTTTCACTTGTACACTGCCACGGCACTGCAGCCTTGAACAGGCTGGTAATACAAAACCAATACCAAACAGACAGACAGAGAGACACAGAGACAGAGACAGAGACAAGGGGGAGGGGGGGGGGGGTGGAGAGAGAGAGAGAGAGAGAGAGAGAGAGAGAGAGAGAGAGAGAGAGAGACAGACAGACAGACAGACAGACAGACAGAGAGACAGAGAGAGAGAGAGACAGACAGACAGACAGACAGACAGACAGACAGAGAGACAGAGACAGAGACAGAGAGAGAGACAGAGAGAGAAAGATTGATTGATTGATTGATGTTTTATTCATATAAAGGCCATGGCCCTTCATGAAGGGGTGCACATACAGTTTGACACAAAGCCATTAAAAAAAGAAGAAAAAATAAAAAGTTTAGTTTTGCATCGTATAAGTGACAACTATTAACTACAATGGGTTCATTAGTACTAAGTAGTAACAGTATCCCTAATCTTGAAAGCCTTATACAGAAAAATTGATAGTTTTCTGACAATTTCCTGGTTGGTTGAAGCCAGCAGCAAACAAGCCTAAAAAGGCAAGGATGTTTACAGAACTTGGGGGGAATAAACTGCTTTCTAATGTCATCTAGCATAGGGCAACATAGAACAAAGTGAACCTCATCTTCCTTAGCTTCTCCGCATAATGGACATTTCAAATCCTTTTCAACATGACTTCTATACCGAAAATAATGTACAGAGAGCTCGGATACACCAAATCTAAATTTTGTCATGATACGTTTCAAATGTCTATCCATATTCATAGTTATATACGTTTTGGTACAATGCGAAATGCTATTAAAACTTCTGTACATACTAAATCTGTCACTAGTTTGAACCTGATCTTCCCAATCCTGCCATCTACAGTCAATCAGTCTTTCACGAAAAGCGCGTATAAACTCATTCACTCTTCCCACACCTTGATTCATCCATACAATGTATGGATGAGAGAGAGAGAGAGAGAGAGAGAGAGAGAGAGAGAGAGAGAGAGAGAGAGAGAGAGAGAGAGAGAGAGAGAGAGAGAGAGAACTCAAACTCGAAATCGAAAACTTTATTTTCCAAGGATTGTAGTTTAGGTTCATTTAGACCTGTCTAACAACTAGTCCTTGCTAAACTACTGAATAAGTGAAACATGGAGAAACAGAGAGAGAGAGAGAGAGAGAGAGAGAGAGAGAGAGAGAGAGAGAGAGAGAGAGAGAGAGAGAGAGAGAAAGATGCTGCTATTTATAGACCCGCGTGACTCAGTAAGTTTCCACCGAAACGAAACTGGAGCAGTGCGTAGACCGAGGGCCCCATGTTTTACTCACAGCTATAATTAAACGCTCGGTCTGCTTGCCCCAGTTATCGGGCCTGAGACCACACGCCAGCTGCAGCCTGGTGCAGACGACATGGACCTAACCGTGGCTGGAAATTAAGGCGGTCGTAGCTGGTTGATGACCGTTATCTCTCCGTGAGCAGCATGGAAAAGGGCTAGTCTAGACTGGAAGGTCCTCGTCAGAACCACTCCGTGCAGAACTGACACAGCCAAAGGGACAAGACTTGAGGGAGAGAGTACCATTCGGACGGAGCTGTTGCTAAACCGTAGCGTCGCAGCCAAACAGCTTCAACACCATGTTATCAGCGAAACGCATATACAGTCCTTCGCAGCTGTCGTTGCTACGTGCCGTCAAAGAGTTTTTGCTCCACGATGTTCGCGTGACATCTGTCAGGATCGTTCCACATCGTCGCTCAACCGTGGTGGTGCTGAGGTGTCAACCGCTAGTGTTCACAACTCGCACGCACACTCTGCTTTCGGAGAGTCGTCCAGAACTCCGACAAAAGAAGGCTTCGCAGCGAACGCAAAACCTACGATATCGATCGGATGACGGCATTTCCGCAACAGTACCGTCCACAGCGCATGCGCGTAAAAAGAAGCCAGACGTCTTCCTGGAAAAAAAAACACCCAACAAAGCGTGTCGTGTCGTCGTCGAGAAACCGAAAGTGTGCATGTTCGGGTGTCCGGTGGGGCGCACCCGGGGTTGCACACTCCTCCTACACTGCCTGAGGCGGAAGGACAAGAAGGCTGGCGACAAAGAGACAAACAACGACAGTATCCCTACCGCTGCTGAAAAAGCAGCAGTGAAATCGACACCAGCACGGCCGAGCGGTAGGACAGTCCGTGTCCTGCGCACATTATTGCTACGCAGAGAACGACAGGCACTTGCCAGCAACTACAAGCGACAGCGAAAGCGTTGTGTGAGGAAGGCTGTGGGAGTTAAAGGCCCTGAGCCCGAATCTGGTGCTGGGGTTATGAGTCGGAGGAAATCGTGTACTGAACACGTCGGCAACTCCTCAGACATGGAAGGTGATGGCTGTGAGGACAATGCAACTGATAGGTGAATTTCTGATTATTAATTTTGCTCTGGCTGATGGTTGGTTGATTGGCCAAATGTTTGATTAACTTACTGAATAACTAACTGACTGAAATTTTCGATGATCGACCGAATGATTGATTTTTATTATGGAGAAAACGTGATATAGTATTAATAAAAGCTCTCTCTGTCTCTGTCTTTATCTCTGTCTCTCTCTTTCTGTCTCTGTCTCTGTCTCTCTGTCTCTCTGTCTCTGTCTCTGTCTCTCTCTCTCTCTCTCTCTCTCTCTCTCTCTCTCTCTCTCTCTCTCTCTCTCTCTCTCTCTCTCTCTCTCTCTCTCTCTCTCCCTATGTGGAAGTTTTTAGGCTTCGTGTCTACAAAACACTCATTCGTTGATACTTCATATAATTATGTACATGAATGAGGCCTTGTAATTATTTTTCTTAATCATTATTATCCATTAGTAGCTTTGCAAGGACTAGTTGTTAGGTTTTGACTGAACCTTAACCTCAATCCGTTTAAAATAAAGTTTTGGAGTTAGAGTTCTCTCTGAGTCTGTCTGAGTCACAGTTCTCTCTGAGTCTGTCTGTCTCTCTGTCTGTCTGTCTGTCTGTCTCTCTGTCTGTCTGTCTCTCGCCACCCTAGTTTGACACAGTCACATAGTCTAATTCATTCGTTCATTCCATTCATTCATTCATTCTGTCTCCCCACCGTCTGTCTGTCTGTATTGAGATATTTCAGATTTTTGTGTTACAGTGGTTTAATTGTTCGTTTCGTGTGTGTGTGTGTGTGTGTGTGTGTGTGTGTGTGTGTGTGTGTGAGAGAGAGAGAGAGAGAGAGAGAGAGAGAGAGAGAGAGAGAGAGAGAGAGAGAGTAATTTATGTTTAATTTTTGATTTGTTTGTTTGTTTGATTTTTGTACATGTACCTTACTTAACCACCACCCCCCCCACCCCACCCCCCACCCCCCCACCCCCAACCCCCACGCCCATCAATGTTCTTTGTAAAGCGCTGAGGGCTTTCTAAGAATTTTCACTTTAGAAATGATCGTTATTATTATTATATTATTATGTTTCTCACAGGCCAGAGACAAAACACAGGTATGATGTGTTCGTTTCTCACGGGGAAAGCGACGTGGAGCTAGCTCAAGAGATAGTGAAACA
>JABMCL010003368.1:315000-317500 GCA_018857735.1 Alviniconcha marisindica
TGTCTGTCTGTCTGTCTGTCTGTCTGTCTGTATGTCCTTTTCTCTCTCTGTGCCTCTGCCTCTGTCTCTGTGTCTGTCTGTCTGTCTGTATGTCTTTTTCTCTCTCTCTGCCTCTGCCTCTGTCTCTGTGTCTCTGTCTGCCTGTCTGCTGTCTCTGTCTCTCTGTCTATGTATCTGTCTCTCTTTCTTCGTCTCTGTCTCTGTCTGTCTGTCTGCTGTCTCTGTCTCTCTGTCTATGTCTCTGTCTCTCTTTCTTCGTCTCTGTCTCTCTCTGTCTCTGTCTCTCTCTGTCTGTCTCTCTCTCTTCATCCTTGTGTAATAAAGTATTATCTTCCCTCTCCCTTCTCTCTCTCGCTCTCTCTCTCTCTCTCTCTCTCTCTCTCTCTCTCTCTCTCTCTCTCTCTCTCTCTCTCTCTCTCTCTCTCTCTCTCTCGCTGTCTTCTGCATACCTCCTCCTCTCTGCCTGTCTCATGTACCTCCATCCTCCCTGTACCCTCTCTCCCGCTGTCTTTTATATATCTCCTGCATTCTCTGCCCCTTCTCTCCCTGTCTTTCACGTACCTCATCCTCTAGGCCCCGTCTCCGGTTCTATAGTGTATACCTCCTCCTCTCTTCCTTGCCTCGTCTACCTCCGTCATCTCTGTCCTGCCTCTCTCGCTGTCTTCTACAGGCCTCCTCCTCTCTCTCCCTCTCTCGGTCTTCCTTGTACCTCATCCTCTATGCCCCCTCTCTAGCACTGTTTTATGTACCTCCCCCTCTCTCCCCTGCCTCGTCTACCTACCTCCTTTCTCTCACCTCTCTCTTCTACATGCCCCTCCTCTCTTCCCTACCTCGAGTACCTCTCTTCTCTCTCCCATGCCTTCTGTACCGCATTTCTCTCTCTCTGTGTCTCTGTCTCTCTCTCTCTCTCTGTCTGTATCTCTGTCTGTCTGTCTCTCTCTGTCTCTGTCACTCTCTTGTATATATTTCCTCCTCTCTCTTGTCTCATGTTTGTCTGTCTGTCTCCCTCTCTGTGTGTCTATGTCTATATATCTGACCCTGTCTTCCCCAACAGCCAGCCATATAGACAAAAAGCACTTCACATTCTGTTAAATGAATGCTTATGACTTTGATGTGCGACCTGATTAGCATAAAGGTGTGTATGCATGGAATGGTCATCACTTAATTATATCTGACGCCACAGTCCACGTGAAATACACACGTACACACACACATACACACACACACACACACACACACACACACACACACACACACACACACACACACACACACACACACACACACACACACACACACACACACACACACACACACACACACACACCAAATCCATGCACCCCCCACTCCACCACACAACACACACACACCACACACACACACACACACACCAACACACACACACACAACACCCATGCACCACCACACTCCACAACACACACCACACACACACACACACACACACACACACACACACACACACACATACACCCCCCACACAACACACACACACACACAACACACACACACACACATCACACAACTCCATGCCACACCCCACACACACACACACACACACACACACACACACACACACACACACACACACACACACACACACACACACACACACACGTAGTTGTCACTCTCGGTGATGCAATTGTGCTGCATTGTAGGCTATGACTCATAGCCCGTACGTCACTGTTTCTGTCGTCACAGACAAGGACGGGGGCAAGGTCACCCCGCTGTCTACTGTCCTGGCGCCGCTGGTGCAGCAAGATCGACTTCCACCGACTTCCCCGACACCCATGTGGAACTCTGGCGTCGCCGGCCCCTCGTCCCTCCACGCTTCCTCCACCCATACCCACCCCGTTGTCAAAGCCATAGCGACACCGACTGTGTGCACCCCAACTCCTTCTCACAGCCACAGTGACACTGACCGTGTCCACCTCACGCCCTTGGCACAGCCACAGTGACACTGACCGTGTCCACCTCACGCCCTTCTCACAGCCACAGTGACACTGACCTTACTGACCCCAACCCCTTGTCACAGCCACATGACACTAACCTTACTGACCCCAACACCTTGTCACAGCCACATGACACTGACCTTACTGACCCCAACACCTTGTCACAGCCACATGACACTGACCTTACTGACCCCAACACCTTGTCACAGCCACAGTGACACTGACCTTACCTCACTGACCCCCACCCCATACCCTGCACGTCATAACCACAGCGATACTACCCTTCCTTTGTCTCAACTCTACGGCAGCAAGGAGGAGCTGGAGAAGATGGCCACGTTCCTCTGTCAGACTGCACTCTCAGTGTAGCGGCCCGGAGGAGCTGGAGAAGATGGCCACGTTCGTCTGTCAGACTGCACTCTCAGTGTAGCGGCCCGGAGGAGCTGGAGAAGATGGCCACGTTCGTCTGTCAGACTGCACTCTCAGTGTAGCGGCCCGGAGGAGCTGGAGAAGATGGCCACGTTCGTCTGTCA
>JABMCL010003368.1:332500-335000 GCA_018857735.1 Alviniconcha marisindica
AAATCCTGCTGATCTATACTTGTAGCTAAACGTTTAAAAGCCTGCTGATCTATACTTGTAGCTAAACGTTTAAAAGCCTGCTGATCTATACTTGTAGCTAAACGTTTAAAAGCCTGCTGATCTATACTTGTAGCTAAACGTTTAAAAGCCTGCTGATCTATACTTGTAGCTAAACGTTTAAAAGCGATCTATATTGTAGCTACTTTAAAACCTGCTGATCTATACTTGTAGCTAAACGTTTAAAAGCTCAACCATCTTTTTTAGCTTTCTATTTTATTTACATTTTTTCTTCTTTTTTCTTTTCTTTTTAGATTCTAAATATTTAAGGTTTTAAGTACACTCTCGTGGTTTATTTTTTTCTGCGCTTTGAAAGCAATACTGACAGAATTCGGAAGATCCACAATTCGACCGTTTTAAACAAAGCAGGAACAACATGTAATGAGGTCTGTCACTTAGCTCAAACGTAGTTTGTTTCAATTTGCAAATCGTAGTACTACGTGTGCCGTTGCTCTGTTAAAGATTATTCTGATTTCTACACATTCAAAACTCTTAAAAAAAGAAAGAAAAAAGACAGATGCAAAATAATCAGTTTAATAATTGCCATTTTTTTGCTTTGTTTTGTTGTGTGTGTGTGTGTGTGTGTGTGTGTGTGTGTGTGTGTGTGTGTGTGTGTGTGTGTGTGTGTGTGTGTGTGTGTGTGAGTGTGTGTGTGTGTGTGTGTGTGCGTGTGCATGCATGCGTGTGTATGTGTGTGGTGTGTGTGTGTGTGTGTGTGTGTGTGTGTGTGCTTCCAGTTTTTTAATACATAAACACGTACATAATATAGACCAGTAAAGACTAACCGACCTTTCTTCTCTTTTACACTCTCCAGATTTTCGACTGATGATGAAAAATTCATCAGAACTTCAAGGGAACAGTGGAATGATAACAGCTTGCTAGAAACACTCTCCATCGACCCTTGAAGCTGTCTGTGTCATAACCACTCGAACAGCACAACATTTCGAGTGTGGTGACTACATAAATGCATGGTCACCTTTTACACAAGGCGGAAGACCAGCCTACCATTGTTACTCAGCCGCCATTGTTACTCAGGACTCGACAGTTCTGAGTAAGTCTGCACACCTGTGCAAAGATCCTCCCAGAGAGGGCGGGGAGGAGGCAGGCGATTCTGAGGTCAGCAGAATGGTTCTGACGACTGCCTTGATCTTCTTCTACTTTCGAGACCTGGCCAACTTCTTGTTGGACTGGGGAGAGTTTCACTACCAGGTGAGTGCTTTTTCGTGTTGATCTCGCCTCCTTTCCTTCTGTGCTCTTTGAACTGTGTTTGTTTGAATATTCATAGGCTAAACACATACACACACACACGCACGCACACACGCACGCACGCATACGCACACGCGCGCGCGCAGGCACATAAACGCACGTACACACACACACACACACACACACACACACACACACACACACACACACACACACACAGGCACACTCACAGGCACACACACAGGCACATAAACACAAAAGCACACACACACACACACACACACACACATACATACATACATACATACATACATACACACACACACACACACACACCACACACACACACACACACACACACACACACACACACACACACACAACGTCGAAAAGGTGCAGATGGTTACTATGTAACTCAACATTTCAAGAATGTGACCTCGAAAACCCTCAACCTATAAACCACTACAGAGTCGAAAATCCGGTTTTGTGGAGGCCTTTTATGGAGAATTTAACAGACAGGACAAATACCGTTGACCTCGCTCTTGAAACAGACAGCAAAACGAGAAAGAGGGGCAGAGCTCGTGTGTGTGTGTGTGTGTGTGTGTGTGTGGTGTGTGTGTGTGTGTGTAGGTGTGTGTGTGTGTGTGTGTGTGTGTGTGTGTGTGTACGTGTGTGTGTGTGCTTGTGTGTTTATGTGCCTGCGTGTGTGTGTGTGTGTGTGTGTGTTTATGTGCCTGCGTGTGTGTGTGTGTGTGGTGTGTGTGTGTGTGTGTGTGTGTGTGTGTGTGTGTGTGTGTGTGTGTGTGTGTGTGAGAGTGTGTATTTGTGCTTTCGTGTTTATGTGCCTGTGTGTGTGCCTGTGAGTGTGCCTGTGTGTGTGTGTGTGTGTGTGTGTGTGTGTGTGTGTGTGTGTGTGTGTGTGTGTGTGTGTGTTTCTTCTCGGCTGTTGCTGATCCGATTTCGCGTGGGCAACAATAAAATAAAAAGGCTCTGATTACATCCACGCCACTTGATAATTATGTACGGTGCCGCAATTTTTTAACAACCAAAGATGACACATATGATGAACTGGAATGACACACCTTTTTCGCTTCACTCACCTCGAACAACTGCAAAACAACCAAAGCCCCCTGCCCCCCCCCCCCCCCCCCACCCCCCGCCCCCTCCCCCCATCCCTCATTCCCCGGCCCTGCCCCCAACCAACACCCTCCATCTCTCCACTGCCAGTCGGCACTTT
>JABMCL010003368.1:340000-342500 GCA_018857735.1 Alviniconcha marisindica
CGTTACCTACCTTAAGCCTACAGAGCTCAGGAGCTGTGTGAAAATCGAGGTGGACGTCTTGGGCTCCCGTCCCTAATAAGCCTACGGTTTCTGTGGACGTAAAGCAATCCTTCAACTCAACTTAAGCCTACTATTCAGGTGAATAGACTATACCGTATAATAAAGCGTGTAATAAAGTAAACTAAATTATAAAGTATAATTCAGGCGAATAAAATATACTTATAATAAAGCGTACTCTTCCAGTAACTACAGGATACTTAAGATCATTCCTGAAGTAATTATACAGAATTATTAAGCCTACTATTCAAGTAAATATCGGATAATTAAGTCTGCTACTGAAGCAAATATTGGACAATTAAGACTGCTATCCAAGAAGTCACAGGTTAATTTAGCATACTGTTCAAGTAGATACCGCATAGTTAA
This sequence comes from Alviniconcha marisindica, assembly GCA_018857735.1. Taxonomy (NCBI): domain Eukaryota; kingdom Metazoa; phylum Mollusca; class Gastropoda; family Provannidae; genus Alviniconcha; species Alviniconcha marisindica. The sequence goes on from JABMCL010003368.1 coordinate 340,424, forward strand.
GACCGCTGTACAAGTAAATGCAGGATAATTAAGACCACTAATCAAGAAATTACAGGATAATTTAGCATACTGTTCATGCAAGTCGATACCGGGTAGTTAAGTCCGCTGTTCAAGTAACAGCAGGACAATTAAGGCCACTATTGAAATAAATGCAGGATAATTAAGGCCATTATTCAAGTAAATGTAAGATAGCTGACCGTATTATTCAAGTAAGTACAGAATAATAAATGATTAAACCTACCATTTCAGTAAAAAAAATGCGAATTAAGCTTACTATTTAAATAAATAAGTACACAACAGTTACACCTACCATTTCAGTAAGCACAGGCGAATTAAGCTTACTATTCAAGTAAATACAGGATAATGAAGCCTGCGTTTCAAGCAAAGACATTGCATTTAAGCCTGCCATGTAAATAGGTACATGCTGTTTAGACCAGTTAGAAGAAGAATCAGGATCTAGGTGGCAGAGTCCATTTAGCAGGCTGTGCAAATTAAGTGACTTGCATTAAAATCGTTGCTTCATTGAATTATTCAGTGCTGTAACCTGATTCAGACTGAGGTCTAGAACGCGTTTATAGAATGAACAACTAGGGGAATTATTAGCGGTCGACGTCACTTCTGTCGTTGTTGTTGTTGTTGCTGTTGATCGCTTTAATGCAGCGCTATTCTCCGCTCTCGAGCAGACTCACTGCGTTTGCATCTGATTCTACAAATGACTAGCTTTTTATGGCGCGTTTTTGAATATCCACCGAAATGGTGCACTGTTTGATTGTTACATGGTCGATGCCACGTGAAACTGCTGCCGTCTCGGCGCGTTCTGTGTACACCATACAACCATGCACCATGTCACGTCACTTCATGCAAAGCCACATACGTAAGATGCATGCGTGTATAGCTGTAACCTGCCACCTGCACTTTTGGCAAAATGGCCGGGATCTTTTACGTGTTACTGCGGTAATGTCGAACGATATTAGGGACTACTTCCTTTTGATTCCGTCTGATTCACTCCGACATCCGAGGGGCGCGAAGGGGATGGATGGGTGGGTGATGGTGGTGGAGGGTGGGAGGTGCGGGGGGTTACTGTGGTGGGTAGGGGGTTCTTTTCTTGAAGTGCTGTGAACACTGAAATCAGACGTAACTTGGAACCAACAATGGATTTGATATGAATCAGGTCCCGGTAAGCTTTACATTTGAGCCTTGTCTTAGTTACCATCTGCCCTTGCTAAATGTGAAACTACGAGAGAGAGAGAGAGAGAGAGAGAGAGAGAGAGAGAGAGAGAGAAGAGAAGAGAAGAGAAGATAATACTTTATTACACAAGGATAAAGATTTAAGCACGATTCGGCTTTTTTTGCAAATCTGTCCCTGATGACAAACACAGCAATACTCAATACATCAAACAAGAATACAATCAATTATGAGAGAGAGAGAGAGAGAGAGAGAGAGAGAGAGAGAGAGAGAGAGAGAGAGAGAGAAAGATCGACTAGACGTGTTCATATTCGCGCACTATTTTGGCGCATTCTGTTTGCATTTCCTTCCCCGAGATAGCAGCCGGCTTTGGAGATGAATGTGTGTTGGCGTTTCTCAGGGTTTTGTATGGAAACTCGCCCCACGCTGGGTCCGGCACTGTTGACACTAGCCGGCGTGGCTGACAGCCCGTCTTTTTTTCAAGGGTGTCCTCCTGTTGTACAAGCCAGTCATGGCCACAGCGTGCAGTTCCTCCATTGCCTCTTTCCTAGGACACCCTCCCCCCCCCCCGCCCCCCAACCGCCCCTCGTATGGAAAGATAATCAGAGATCAGTTTGAGTCACGTCAGTTTGAAGTGATACGGTCTATATCTAGACTGAACACATTCCCTGGTCTCGAAATAATGATGCGTCTAATTCTACTGGTGTCAGTAGAATAAAAGAGCGAAAATGTGGGATTAAGTGTGTGTTTTATTGTTTGTTTTTTAAACGTTTTCCTTTTTAGGATGTGTGTGGTGTGTGTGTGTGTGTGTGTGTGTGTGTGTGTGTGTGAGAGAGAGAGAGAGAGAGAGAGAGAGAGAGAGAGAGAGCAGAGACAGACAGACAGACAGAC
>JABMCL010003368.1:357500-360000 GCA_018857735.1 Alviniconcha marisindica
CAACTATGCAGTAATCTTTCTCCTGTTTGTTCCTGCTCAGAAACTCGCCGAGGATTGCCCTAAGACGGAACGGGGGCATTCCAGTGTGTTTCGATTCTTTATATATTTATACACACCATCTCTCTCTCTCTCTCTCTCTCTCTCTCTCTCTCTCTCTCTCTCTCTCTCTCTCTCTCTCTCTCTCTCTGTCCCTCTCTGTCTGTCTGTCTGTCTGTCTGTCTGTCTCTCTCTCTGTCTGTCTGTCTCTCTCTCTGTCTGTCTGTCTGTCTGTCTGTCTGTCTGTCTGTCTCTCTCTCTCTCTCTCTCTCTCTCTCTCTGTCTCTCTCTGTCTCTCTCTGTCTCTCTCTCTGTCTCTCTCTCTCTCTCTGTCTCTCTCTCTCACACACACACACACACACACACACACACACACACACACACACACACACACCATAGACCCACAGACAGATCGATGGACGCAGGGTGAGGACGGGGGGGGAGAGAGAGAAGGATGGAGGGAAGGGCGTGGCGGGTGAGTATCACAGACAAGCATACATACAAAGGCTGGTAGTGGTAGCGGCAGTATACTATAAATATAATTATGTATTCGAGAAATAGTCTCCTGTGGAGCTTTGTTGCTGTTTTTGTTGTTGTTGTTGTTTGTTTGTTTTTAAAAATTATAAATGCGTGCGATGACGATGTAGTGAAGTGGGGGGGGGGGAGGGGGGGGGGGTTTTTTTTTTTCGTTCTCCAAATTTCTGAGAGCTTGTTCGGGGACTGTGATGGTAAATAAAAGAGGAATTGTGTTGGGGCGTGGATGAATGAAGCCGGAAGTGTGAATAACATCAGGCTTAAATTTCATTATCAATAGAAAGCTGAGTGTTTTAGTACGAAATACTCGCCCTGATATAACCGTACCGGTTGACTGGGCGTAAAACACCAACTTACTTACGAGTACGAAATACGTGCAAGATCTCCTATAGCTTGCCACATTATAGATCGAATTGATGATGTAGTATGCCACTGAAATGAAGACAATGACGACGACGACGACGACGACGACGACGACGACGACGAGAAGAAGAAGAAGAAGAAGAAGAAGAAGAAGAAGAAGAAGAAGAAGAAGAAGAGCAGCAACAACAACAAAAGAGGAGGAGGAGGAGGAGGAACATCATCAAACAACAATAACAATAACAACGACAGACGAAAGAAAAAACAACATCTCTAAAACGATAACATGGAGAAAGTGTGTTTTGTTGTATGCCATTTTTGGTATAAAATAATTTTCAAGATTTTGAGGGATTAATGAATACAGGGCTGTTTCAGGCGTTGTCAAACAAGAGACAGCAATGCATGGAGACGGTATCGCAGATAGCAGCCATGGAAGACCTCATTCAGGTAAGTCATTGTCACGGATAGTTGTGATACATCAGGTAAGACATTGTCACGGAGAGATGTTATTCATTCAGGTAAGTCGTCGTGAGGGATCACTGTCATGGACGACCTCATTCAGGTAAGACATCGCCACGGATCACTGCCATGAGGGCCTCGCTCAGGTAAGACAAGCGACGGATCACTGTCATGGTCGAGTTCATTCAGGTAAGACAGCATTCTTTACTTCATGCCTTTTCATCCTGGATCATCCCTCTGGTCCCCTCTGGTCCCCTCTTCACCCCCCCTCCCCCTTCCCCCCCCCCACCCCCCGCCTCCTGCCCATCCACTTTTCCTTTCTCCTTGCTTATGTACGTTAGTATTGTCCGTTATTCTTTTTTGATTTCCTGTGAGTCGGTTTGGCCTAGCGGTAAGGCGTTAGGCTGGTAAGCGGAAGGACCTCGGTTCGATACCGCTTCGGCTCTCCTTTCTCTTCAAAAAGGTTGTGGTTTGTGGACGCTGGCTTGTGACTTTGTCCCTCACAATTAATGAAACATTAAATGGCTCTCATCGCTGCCCATCTTAATGCAGAAGTCATTCTGGTGGTGACTGTGTAGCGATAGGTATATACTCTCCCTCTTCCTCCACCTCCATACCCCCTTCCCCCCACCTTCTCCCCGTCCCTAATAAGCCTTATGATTTCTGTGGACGTTAAGCACCATGTTTACTTACTTACTTCAATTCCTCCCGTCTCCTCCCCATCTCACCTTCCTTTGTCTCCCCTTGGTTGTGTCCGTTATTCATCACCCCCCCCCCCCCCCCGTCTCCTCCCCATCTCACCTTCCTTTGTCTCCCCTTGGTTGTGTCCGTTATTCATCCCCCCCCCCCCCCCCCCTCGTCTCCTCCCCATCTCACCTTCCTTTGTCTCCCCTTGGTTATGTCCGTTATTGTCCTTATTTCTCTTCATTCCCCCGTCTCCTGCCCATCTCGCTTTCTTTTGTCTCCCCTTGGTTATGTCCGTTATTGTCCGTTTTTCCCCCCCCCCCCCCCCCCGTCTCCTGCCCATCTCGCTTTCCTTTGTCCCCCTTGGTTATGTCCGTTATTGTCCGTTATTCCCTTGACCATGGGTTTTTTCGTCTCCCCCTTTTTG
>JABMCL010003368.1:362500-370000 GCA_018857735.1 Alviniconcha marisindica
TGTGTTCAAGCGGTACGTTTGCAGTAACTGGTGGTGGATGTTTCGGGTCACGGAGTGGATGAGTTGTGTTTTCAGACATGTGTTCAAGCGGTACGTTTGCAGTGACCGGTGGTGGATGTTTCCGGTCATAGAAATGGATGTGTTTTCAGGCGTGTGTTCTAGCGGTACGCATATGCAGTGACTGGTGTTGGCTGTTTCGACTCATAGAATGGATGTGTAGTTTTCAGACGTTGTGTAAGCAGTAACTGGTGGTGGATGTTTCTGTTCACAGAGTGGATGTGTTGTGTTTTCAGACGTTGTGTTCACGCGGTACGTTTGCAGTGACCGGTGGTGGATGTTTCCGGTCATAGAAATGGATGTGTTTTCAGACATGTGTTCTAGCGGTACGCATATGCAGTGACTGGTGTTGGCTGTTTCGACTCATGGAATGGATGTGTAGTTTTCAGACGTTGTGTAAGCAGTAAGTGGTGGTGGATGTTTCTGGTCACAGAGTGGATGTGTTGTTTTTTCAAACGTGTGTTCATGCGGTACATAAGCAGTAACTGGTGGTGGATGTTTCGGGTCACGGAGTAGATGTGTTGTGTTTGTAGACGTGTGTTCAAGCGGTACGTAAGTAGTAACTGGTGGTGGATGTTTCCGGTCGCAGAGTGGATGTGTTGTGTTTTCAGACGTGTGTTCAAGCGGTACGTAAGCAGTAACTGGTGATGGATGTTTGCGGTCACAGAGTGGATGTGTTGTGTTTTCAGACGTGTGTTCAAGCGGTACGCAGCAACTGGCGGTGGATGTTTCGGTAAAGAGTGGATGTGTTGTGTTTTAAACCTGGAAGCGGCCGCAAAACGGGGTGGATGTTAAGTATGCAGTGTGCGGAAAGTTCACCTGAGAAATGCCGCCGCTTATCACGAGGTGGGTGATGCTTAATTATCAACATTTACAAACTGCTTTCATGTGGCGATTATCAACACTTACTAACTGCTTTCATGTGGCGATTATCAACATTTACTAACTGCTTTCATGTGGCGATTATCAACACTTACCAGCTGCTTTCATCTGGCGATTATCAATACCTACTAACCGGTTTTATGTATCACATATTAATACTTACTAAATGGTTTTATGTGGCGTATTGCCACACCTTGAATATTATTGTAGTTCATCTTTTTTTCCCCCCCTTTTTTTTCCACCTTTTTTCCCTCTCCATTTTATTTCCTTTTCCTTTTCATCTTGCTTTTATTGCCTTTTACTTCTGGTTCTTCCTGCTTGCTTCAGTTTTCCATCTCGGTCTGTTTGTCTGTCTGTTTGTCTGTCTGTCTGTCTCTCACTCACTCACTCTCACCCCCCCCCTCCATCCCTCCCCACTGCCACCCTATGTCTGTATGTATTTAACTATAATACTCATTCCCCTCCATACCTTTTTCTAGCTCTCTTCTTTCTCCCACGGTCCTCACTCCTCCGTACATCGATTTGTCTGTCTCTGTCTCTCTGTTTGTCTGTCTGTCTGTCTGTCTGTCTGTCTGTCTGTCTGTCTGTCTGTCTGTCTATCTCTCTCTCTGTCACAGAAAATTCAGGGACAGTGACGCTTATTAGCGCTGTCTTGCTTGAGTTGTTTTTACGGGGCAGCGAAGGCAGATGGACAATGACACTTACTGGAGCTATCTTGTTGCAGTTTTTTTTTAAAGGGTAGAGAAAGTGGAGGGATAATGACGCTTACTGGAGCTGTCTTGTTGCAGTTTTTTTTTTAAAGGGTAGAGAAAGTGGAGGGATAATGACGCATACTGGAGCTGTCTTGTTGCAGTTTTTTTTAAAGGGTAGAGAAAGTGGAGGGACAATGACTCTTACTGGTGCTGTGATGTTGCAGTTTTTTCAAAGGGTAGAGAAAGTGGAGGGATAATGACTCAATGGCGCTGTGATGTTGCATTTTTTTCAAAGGGTAGAGAAAGTGGAGGGATATAATTAAATGACGCTTACTGGAGCTGTGTTGTTGCAGTTTTTTCACGAGGTGGAGGAAGCAGAGTACTGGATGGACACGACGCTGTCGCGGATACACACGTCATTTGACCGCACCAAACTGCAGGGCAACCGCACTGATGCCTTGGCCATTCAGAACGAAGTCAAGGTAAATCATGCATGGAGACGGGCACGGCTTTTGACCAAACCAAACAGACACCTTTCTGCTCTTGTTCTTCTTGTTCTTGTTCTCCTCCTCCTCCTCCTTCTTCTTCTTCTTCTTCTTCTGCTTTGTTCTTTCTTCTTTTCTTCTTCTTTTTTATTTCCTCCTCCTCCTTCTCTTCTTCTTCTTCTTCTTCTTCTTCTTCTTCTTCGCTATGACGACGTTGCAGACCTGACTATTGGATAGTAATACATCACTGATGTGACCGCCTGCCGTTTGTACATGTACACTAAATCTTTGGAGAAACCACCCTGGTGCTGTGCCCATTCAGAATGAAATGACTGATACAAAATTGTGTGTACGTGACAGGATACAGAGATAGCTCATCTGGTCGAGCGTCCGATTGAAAAGCCAGGAGCAATACGGACGCGAGTTCAAGTCACTGGTGCGGCAAGGGATTTTTCTCCAGGAGTCAGCTTCCAGTGCAGACTCTCTTACGATGTCCGTACAGCCCCCGTGTACAATCGCAGGCATCAACATCTGGGCGCACGTTTAAAATCCCAAACACTGGCAGCCATACCATTGTTTAGACACATGAAAATACTGCAGACACTGGTAGGAATGGGTGGCGCTGCTCTTGCGGCTGCTGTGCCTGTACCCAGGTAAGGCGACGGATCCGAATTTCCCGCAAGGGACAATGAAGTAAAAGAACAAACAAACAAAACTGCTGACGATGGTGATGGTGATGTTGCAGGACGTCCTGGCAGCATTCCTGCAGTGGCAGACGAAGATCGACTACCTGTTCGACAGAGCCAAAGACGTTGTTCCTGTCCCACAGAGAACCACAACTCTGCAGGGAGAGCGGCCAGTGATCGCCCTTACCGACTTCTCCAGCAAGCAGGTGACTCCATCACTGCATTCACTCCACGGCTTAGTCGTAGATCCACGCGTTGTTTAATTGGTGGCATTTTCTGGCACATTTATTACTACACTGCGGGGCGGGGTGAGCATGCAATGAAGCGCTGAAAGGACGGTGTAAGTTCTTATGCTCCTTGTGTAAATCATCATGTTATAATACTATTCAATTTCACTTACTCATTCCCGCTTCATATGTATATAAATGATGCTCTGTAATTTCTGTACCCATTTCTTAGCAAGAACTAGTTAGGTTTTGACTGAATCTAAACTACAATCCTTGTAAAATAAATTTGTTGAGTTCGAGTTTGTATTTTGTAAATCGTAAAGGAGAACGGAAGTAAAGCAACATTTCAGGCCATATCAATAGAAATGGAACAACAGCAACTACAACAGAAACTGACTCACATCAGTCCTGATACTGATGCTTTGGTGAAAAGACGAAGTGGAGGAAGGGAGACAATTGAACGAACAGACGTTGAAGAGCCTTCCTGTATATTTATGACTGTCTTTTTCACTTATGTTCCATAAAACAAAAGCTGTTAGTGATTTGGTTTTAGTGGTCGAAATCTATTTGTCTATTATAGCCTAGCTCCCACTTCAGAAATGGGTGTGTTGTCGTGCTCACTGTGTGTGTGTGTGTGTGTGTGTGTGTGTGTGTGTGTGTGTGTGTGTGTGTGTGTGTGTGTGTGTGTGTGTGTGTGTGTGTGTGTGTGTGTGTGTGTGTGTGTGTGTGAAGTCTAGCAAAGACTTAGTAGTGACCGAGACTGTGAATTTGTTTTTGCCACAGCTGACGTTCATTGAGGGAGAGGCTCTGTATCTGATGGACAACGCGGACAGAATGAAGTGGAAGGTAAGCTGGTGTTGTTGTTGTTGTTGTGTTCTCCTCCTCCTCCTTCTTATCCTTCATCTGCTTCTCCCCCTCCTCCTCCTCTCCTCCGCCTCCTCCTCCTCCCCTCTCTTTTCTTCTTCTTCTTCTTCTGCTTCTTGATCTTCTTCTTCTTCTTCTTTTCGTCCTTCTCTCTCTTCTTCTTCTCTCTCTCTTCCTTCTTCTTCTTCTTCTTCTTCTTCTTCTTCTTCTTCTTCTTCTTCTTCTTCTTCTTCTTCTTCTCCTTCTTTTCGTCCTCCTCCTCCCGCTCCTTGAGGTTGTTGTTCTTCTTCTTCTCCATGTCCTCCTCCTCGTCCTTCTTCTTCTTCTTCTGCTTCTTCATCTTCTTCTTCTCGTCCTCCTCCTCCTCCTTCTTCTTCTTCTTCTGCTTCTTCATCTTCTTCTTCTCGTCCTCCTCCTTCTCTTCTTCTTCTGCTTCATTCTTCTTCTTCTTCTCGTTCCTCCTTCCTCCTCCTTCTTCTTCTTCTTCTCTTCTTCTCTTCTTTCTTCTCCTCGTCCTCCTCGCTCCTCCTCTCCTCCTCCTTTTTTCTTCTTCTTCTCCTCTCCTTCTCCTTCCTCGTCCTCCTCCTCTCTCCTTCTTCTTCTCCTTCTCTCTTCTTCTTCTTGTTCTTGTTCTTCTTCTTCTTCTTCTCCTCGTCTTCCTCCTCCTCCTTCTCCTCCTCCTCCTTCTTCTTCTTCTTCTTCTTCTTCTTCTTCTTCTTCTTCTTCTTCTTCTTCTTCTTCTTCTTCTTCTTCTTCTTTCGTCCTCCTCCTCCTCTTCCTTCTTCTTCACCGTCGTCGTCATGCAGCCTGATGCGGTTGATGAGACGTTAAAATCCAAGAAGTAATTAACTCTTGTTTTTCTTTTTACTCTTCTCCCTCCGCCTCCTTCTCCTCCTGTTGTTTATTGTGTGATAGCAAACTATGTCTCGCTGGTCGACTGGGCGTAAAACACCAAGCTACTTATTCACTTACTTCCTCCCCTACTTACTACTCCTAGGTGCTAGCCGTAGTTCAGTGAGTGTAAGTGTTAAGCCAGTCTGGGTGTTTCAGGTACGTAACAACGCGGGTCAGGTGGGCGTGGTTCCAGCTGTCATCATCCTCATCCCTGCTCCACACGGCCTGGCCACTGATGCTGCCGTCAGGTCAGTTTACACTGCTGCATGACCGCCCTTGTATCTTTTTCCTCGCTTTCCCCCCCCCCCCCCACACCTCCTCCCCCCCCCCCCCCACCTCCTCCTCCTCAACGTCGTTATTCATTGTCATCATCCTCATCCTGCTCCACACGGCCTGCCACTGATGCTGCCATCAGGTCAGCTTACACTGCATACACGCCCTTTATCTTTTTCCTCCTTCCCCCCCCACCCCCCCTCCACCTCCCCTCCTCCTCAACGTCGTTATTATCATTGTCATCATCCTCATCCCTGCTCCACACGGCCTGGCCACTGATGCTGCCGCCAGGTCAGTTTACACTGCTGCATGCACGCCCTTGTATCTTTTTCCTCGCTTTAACCTCCCCCCCCCCCCCCCACCTCCCCCTCCTCCTCCACCTCCTTCTCCTCAACGTCGTTATTATCATTGTCATCATCCTCATCCCGGCTCCACACGGCCTGACCACTGATGCTGCCATCAGGTCAGCTTACACTGCATACACGCCCTTGTATCTTTTTCCCTCGCTTCCTCCTCCTCCTCCTTCCTCCTCCTCCTCCTCCTCTTCATCATCATCATCAACGTCGTCATCAGCAGCAGCAGCAGCATCGTCATCAGCACTATCGGCGTCGCCGTTGCCATTCTCCTCCTCCTTATCATCATCATCACCATTAACACCAACATCATCATCAACGCTGTTATCATCATTGTCATCATCAGCGACAGATCATCACCATCACCACCACCACCACAACCACCACCACCACCATAGTCATCAACGTTGTTGTGTCATATTACATAATCATCGACAGATCATCACTACCACCACCACCAACAGTACCACAATCATCAACGTTGTTGTGTCGATCATTATCATCGACAGCTCATCATCATCTTCACCATCCAGGTAAGTGCGACTTCAGTGTCGGCCGCTGTGGACAGCATGAAGTTTGTCACCATGTACTATGCCCCAGAGGCACAGCATTAAGCTCGTGACCTAGATGCACCTTACAGGCTGGCTGTCGTTGACGAAGTGCTGTACGTGTTTCACGTGCAGGCTGCGCCTCCAGTTGCTGTCGCTGTGGACAGGCAGCGTCAAGAGACTGGGCTACCAGCTGATCGCCTTCATGCTGCTGGTCTTCAGGGACTGGAATGAGGAGGAGGTAAACAAATACACAGGTCCAAAATTAAAGCGCGCAGCAGGAAAGTCATATATGTGTCCTGCTGTCCATTCTGTATCTCAAAACCCTTTGGTGGTCCTACCCAGGTGATACTACCCAGGTGGTCCTACCCAGGTGATACTGCCTAGGTGATACTACCCAGGTGATACTACCCAGGTGATACTACCTAGGTGATACTACCTAGGTGATACTACCCAGGTGGTCCTACCCAGGTGATACTACCCAGGTGGTCCTACCCAGGTGATACTACCTAGCTGATACTACCCAGGTGATACTACCCAGGTGATACTACCCAGGTGGTCCTACCCAGGTGATACTACCCAGGTGGTCCTACCCAGGTGATACTACCCAGGTGATACTACCCAGGTAGTCCTACCCAGGTGATCCTACCCAGGTGATCCTACCCAGGTGATACTACCCAGGTGGTCCTACACAGGTGATACTACCCAGGTGATACTACCCAGGTGATACTACCCAGGTGGTCCTACCTAGGTGATACTACCCAGGTGATACTACCCAGGTGATACTACCCAGGCGATACTATCCAGTGGTGCTTCCACTGTTTGTTGCTTTTTTTCTCTCTATCCTTTGTTCCTCTGTTTCCGCCCTCCTCTCCCTTTGGACAGCAACAGCTCTGGCTGGTCCTGTCAAGCTAGGTCGTCAACCGCGGCCTTTATTCCGTGCCTTAATTGTTTCTGCAGCTGGTGAGTAGCATTTACTCAAGAAAGCAGAGACAGAGAGACAGAGACAGACACAGACGGACAGACAGACAGACAGACAGACACACACACACACACACACACACACACACACACACACACACACACACACACACACACACACACACACACACACCCTCATACCCACCCCCCTACCCCCACACGCATACCCCACTCACACACCACATACCCACACATATCCCACTACCCCCCCCCCCCCCCACACACACACACACCACACACCTCTCCATCCCGTCCCACCAGAGCTGAGAGCTCGTCAGGAACTAGGCCTGGGTCGACCCCCCCCTCCCGCCTCCGACTCTCTCTCCACCCCCCCCGCCGCCCCCACCTACCAAAAAATATGTTATTCTCTCTTACGTAATTACGAGTATCGTGTCACCGACCTCTGAGTGACAAACCCGATCAGCCAATCACCACGCGCAGTCAGGTGACATTTCCGGTGAACTACCTTGAGTCTGTGACGTCACTAACTGGGTGGCATTTTAAGTGAACTACCTTGAGTCTGTGACGTCACTAACTGGGTGGCATTTTAAGTGAACT
>JABMCL010003368.1:375000-397500 GCA_018857735.1 Alviniconcha marisindica
GAAAGGGCGGCGGTGTGGGGTTGTACTGAGGGAGAAAGAGAAGGGAGCGGTGTGGGGTTGTACTGAGGGAGAAAGAGAAGGGCAGCGGTGTGGGGTTGTACTGAGGGAAAAAGGGGCAGCGGTGTGGGGTTGTACTGGGGGAAAAAGAAAGGGCAGCGGTGTGGGGTTGTACTGAGGGAGAAAGAGAAGGGCAGCGGTGTGGGGTTGTACTGAGGGAGAAAGAGGGCAGCGGTGTGGGGTTGTACTGAGGGAGAAAGAGAAGGGCAGCGGTGTGGGGTTGTACTGAGGGAGAAAGAGGGCAGCGGTGTGGGGTTGTACTGGGGGAAAAAGAAAGGGCAGCGGTGTGGGGTTGTACTGAGGGAGAAAGAGAAGGGCAGCGGTGTGGGGTTGTACTGGGGGAAAAAGAAAGGGCAGCGGTGTGGGGTTGTACTGGGGGAAAAAGAAAGGGCAGCGGTGTGGGGTTGTACTGAGGGAGAAAGAGGGGCAGCGGTGTGGGGTTGTACTGGGGGAAAAAGAAAGGGCAGCGGTGTGGGGTTGTACTGGGGGAAAAAAAGGAAAAGGGGGGTGGGGGTTGGAGAGGAGGGGGTGGGGGGGGGGGGGGGGGGGGAAAGGAGAAGAAAGGGAGGGAGAGTGAGGGGAGAGAGAAGAAAAGCTGTAGGAGAGAGGTACCTGGGCTCCCGTTCCCAACAGTCCGTACAGTCTCGGTGAAAGCAAAGCGACACTGAAGAAAAAGACGAAGAGAGCGAGGGGGAGGTTTGGCTGGGAAAATGGGGAACCATTTTTAACGGGTTTCCTCGGACACCCCATCTGTGTTTGTAGGTGTGTGTTTGTACCGTTCGTCTCGCTCAGGGTTGGATGAAAGATGCATGGTGTACTGACCCAGGTTCTGGGACATAGGCCCTTTCCAGCAGGAAGCTCTGGAAGACAACATAGCCCACCACTCGGCCAGCCTGACCATGCAGGAAAAGTAACTCTGGTCCCTCTTGTTCACTTGTGCTGCAGTTACTCCCCTTGCACACGGCCCTCCCCTTTGTACTCTCAAGACGATTAATTAATTTCTGTTGATGTCTGTTTCTGACGAGTCTGTGTTTTTCGTTAATCCATTGTGCCCCCTTTGTACTCTCACAACGATTTGTGTTTATTCGAATGGTGATGTCTGTTTCTGACGAGTCCGTGTTTTTCGTTAATCCGTTTTGTCGCCGTTTTGTTTGTTTGGTTTGGTTTTATTAACTTTCTTTTCATGACGTCGTTTTTGCAACCTCAGTTGTGCCTGCATGTTGTGCTTTTAAAAATTTATTTTTATTGCGACTGTTTGTTGCTTTTTTTTTGGGTCACCCTGATATAACTGTCATGGTTTTTGTGTCACCCTGATATAGCTGTCATGGTTGGCTGGGCGTTCAAAAGCAATGCTCTATCTCTCTTGGTTTCTGTAGGCATTTTGCTTGGCATGGTTTTGTTGGTTTGCGTTGTGGGTGCGTTGCTGTCTGTTGTGTAAACGTTTGTGACCTGCTATTTCTGTTTCACCACAACCTAACGGCTTTTAATTTTAACTCCTAAATCGTGTTATCTGTTAGCTGAGAGTTGATTGTTGTTGATTTGTTTCAGTTAGAAATTCGAAGGTGTCCAGGACAAACAAATAAAAACAAAAACAAAATAGGATCCTCCCCCCTCCCCCCACCCCCCCACACACTTTAAAAAAAAAAAAAAAAGTTGATTGCATACATTTCCAGCTGGCATCAAGGAAATGATATAATCACTAGCGACATAAAAAATAAATTAAAAAATAGGTAGGACTTTACCGGCACTGAAGCAAGAATCAAAGAAGCTAGCTGTCGCCTGGCATACGAGTAAATACAAGGTACACAAACCCTACCAGAGATACATTCTATGCGGTATTGGCTTGGCAGTCCATCACTGTGGCTGTTGGACGGTACACCAGAGAAAAGCACCGGTTACTCAGCACTCGCCGTATTGCAGCATGGTCAGTCAAGTGTCAGGGCTGAGGAACTGTGTGGAAGTCGAGGTGGCCGTCCTGGCCTTCCGTCCCTGATATTCCTTATGGTCTCTGTGGACGTAAATCATCACTGAACGAGAACTCAGAGCTCAGGCGCTGAGTGAAAGTCGAGGTGGCCGTCCCTGATAGTCCCTACAGTCTATGAACTGAACAGTCACGTGTAATCCCCCCCCCCCCTCCCCAGCCCTCCCCACCACTCCCCACCCCCATCCCCTTTTTCTCTGAACAGTCTTACCTTGCTTTGTTCTAGCTGTCTAAACTGAGACAAGTAGGACAGTTGTGTAAAACACTCCGGTCAATCCTATTATTATTATTTTTACTGACCAGTGACAGAATATTACCAATCGAAAAAGGCAGATAGAACAACACAGCATTCGTCTTGTTGTCTTTGAGCTGGTTCAGCCATTTTATTTATTTATTTATTTATTTATTGATCATGACTTTAGAAAATGATCAGGGTGCGTGTTTTGTGTGAATTAATTGTAGCCTACGTTCAGAAATCATCGTCCAGCTTTCCTACCCCCCCCCCCTCCCCCTGCCCCCTTTCCTCCCATCCTCTCCCCTCCCTCCTCCCCCACCTCCCCCACCCTTCGTCATCGTTCCCTGCCGTAGGGCACGCAGTGGAAGAGTTTGCGCATGGATTGAATGAACAATACGGGACAAGAGCTGGATTGTGAGGGATGTCTGCATAGCGTGTGACCAGCTTCCGTTCGACTGAGGCTTCTTCAGTGACCTGTCAGAGGTTTTCACTTCCGGCCCCGGTGTCACTCCGTGACTGGCCCTCTTGACTTCATTCGCTTATAGCCTGCCCAATGGACTCGCGTACACACCTCTTACGCGTGAGCGCGCGCACAGACAGACAGACGCGCGCCACCAGACAACCCCCCACACACACACCAACCACACACACACACCCTCCTGGTAAGGCCCCTGCTCGAACGCACAAGACGCACACAAAAACCCGCGCGCACGTGGCGTGGAAAACACACAAAAGCCCCCCCCTCCCCCCCTGGGGCTGGTTAGTGTGGTGAAAAGTGTTTTGGATATCCTCACCTTTTCCACATGCCCTATCTGATCCACAAAAAGCAAGCAAGCAAGCAAGCAAGAAAGGATGCAGTCTTGTCCTTTTTGCGCCCGCCGTAAACATTCAGAAAGTCGCACGGAGAGAGAGCACAGTTCAACAGTGAGACTAGACTGTTATGGCAGCGAGTGGGGCCTGGAGCGTGGGGCCTGCATCTGGAACCGACAGTCAACTCTGACGAACAAACTTGGTCTGGAACTGTTGTTTTCTAAAACTGAGGGAACGTGCACCTCGTCACTGAATCAGCCATCCCGCTTATGCTCTCGGGGGCAGCTTTGGAATGCAGCTAGTCTGCCTTTTGCGGCCCATAACTCAGTCATTTCTCTCCCTCCCCCCTCCCGCCCCCCCCCTCCCCTCTCCCCCCCCCCGTCCCCCTCCCCCCCCCGCCCTTTCGGCCATGATAATTTCATGACGGCCATCTTAGTAATTCTGTAAAATTCTCTCAGTTTTTGTTTGTTTTTGTGTTGCAGGCTTATAAGATTAAAACATACACAAGGCAGGGAAAAACGAACAACTCACCACCAACAACAAGCGAACGAACAAAAGCAACATAACGCTTATTTTAACTGGACATTGCATTATTAGTCAACTCATTGGTCACATCGTCTTTGTAGGGGAACAAACAAATAAATACAGCACATTAAAATAAATAATAATAAAATATAAAATCTGCTTAGCTTGCAAAATTGCTTGTATATATATATAATTTCTCATCGGAACGACTTTTCTGTGCTTCAGAAAACCCCGGTCTTCTCGAAAGTGACTTATTTGTTTGTTTGTTTGTTTGCTTGCTTGCATTTATTTTGGTTTGATTTGGTTTTCGCGCTTGCTGTGTTTTGCCAAGAAAGAGCAGAATTCTCTTTTTTAAATTTCTTGAAGTCTGTTATGTTGTTATCTTGATAATTGTAAGATCAGTGTAATATTAGTAATGTGAAAAGACTAGATACAACGGAAGAAGAAACAGAAGTTCTACACTGCTACGCATCTGTTGTGACCTTTGGCTTATGTTGTGACCTTTGGCTTATTTTATGACCTTTGGCTTATTTTTGCCTTTTGGACACCACCTGACCTTAAACTTGAGCTAAAATACAAACTAAAAAACAAAACAACAACTGCCCTTTCGTAACAGCGGAAACAGTAACAGTTTAGCTGATGTTGGTTAACATTAAACATTTGAAGCCCATGTAACGTAACATGCTCTCTAACAGTTTCACTTTAATTTTCAAAACCGCTGTATCGGCTACTAATCTTTATCATTATTATGAAATGTTCATGCATGCGCCATGTAAATTTGTTTAATTGTGAAGAGCTTAGACTGATGCATGTTTTGTCGCTATAGTTATTGTGGTATATTGCGCATGGCTGAAGGTATGTCACTACTGTTTCTTTTAGTGTAGTCAAGAGCATACACTTGTCTCATTCGCTTCCTTTTCCGATATAGAAATCTAGCTAAAGCTTTGTTGAAAATTGCTGCGCAGTCATTTATCGTTCCATAATAGTATTAGTTATGACATGTAGAAGTGTGTTCATCTTGCTTTTTTATTCAGTAGATGTTTTTTCTACTAAATCACACACATAGGATCGTCATAGTCAACGTTTCCTACTGTATAGTCATGAAAAAATTAGACCATAATATCGATGAGCACGTATAAAGATTCATATTTTGCATTGCAGTGGAGACAAAACGTACTGTGTGTAGACTATCTCAGATCCAGCGAGAATGGAAAGACATTACTGAGTCAGCCAGTCACGTTGACTTCATTCAACCATCGTGTGCAGAGGCACTAATTTCGGAGACTATGGTTTCGCCGGCACTGCCATAATGCGTGCGCATGCATTTTGGTATTCACGGAGAACCATACGATGCTTTCTTCGCTTGGTTTCCCGGTAAATCGCAGTCTGTAATCCTACCTCAAAGAAGCGACAATCATCCACAGTTCAGTCTGTCCGCTTGGTACTCAGTTTCCCTTGATTCAGAATTAATAGGGTGGAGCAGCTGCTTCAAAATTAATAGGGTGGAGCAGTTGCTTCAAAATTAATAGGGTGAAGCAGTTGCTTCAAAATTAATAGGGTGAAGCAGTTGCTTCAAAATTAATAGGGTGGAGCAGTTGCTTCAAAATTAATAGGGTGGAGCAGTTGCTTCAAAATTAATAGGGTGGAGCAGTTGCTTCAAAATTAATGGGTGGAGCAGTTGCTTCAAAATTAATAGGGTGAAGCAGTTGCTTCAAAATTAATAGGGTGAAGCAGTTGCTTCAAAATTAATACGGTGCGCCCGTTGCTTCAGAATTAATAGGGTGCACAGGTGCTTTAAATCTGATAGGGTTAAGCAGTTGCTTCAAAACTGATACGGTGTGGCAGTTACTTCAAATTTAATTGGGTGGAGCAGTTGTTTTAAAATTAATAGGGCACAGCAGTTGCTTCAAAAATTTATAGGACGCAACAGCTGTTTTAGTTTTCATCTGATCCGACCCAACGTGGAATTTCTGTCTCAAAAGTCAACGCGAATTACCGCTTCATTAGTTACAGTTCCTTAATTCCGGGGAGTACTTTTGAAACACCGTGATGACTATACCATCCTACCTCAAACTGCTGTCCACCAAACTGCTTGAAAATCACGAAACCGCAAACCCGCTTAAGGTACGCAATACAGACTGCTATTTGCCCCCCAAACCGCTTGAAAGCGCTTTCGTTTGGTGGACGCTTTGAAGCCTGCTGCAACACCTTTTGTGTGGATTTCCTGCACGGCAGATTCTGGGAAACGAGCCTGGACGTGGCTGACGGTGACATCACGAAGCAGACGGCCAGCCTTGCACTACACGAGACTCCCACCGAGGAGCTGGTCAGCAGCGAGGTCACCATCTCGGAGGAACACGAGGACACCACGACAGAGACGGTCAGTTCTTTGTGAACGGCTGATGATGTCATGGGAAGGGGAGAGTTGGGTGGGGGGGGGGGGGTGCAGGCATCTTTCAGTGAAGAACTGGTCAGCAAGGATGTCACCATCTCGGAGGAACACGAGGACACCACGACAGAGACGGTCAGTTCTTTGTGAACGGCTGATGATGTCATAGGAAGGGGAGAGCTGGGTGTGTGTACATGTGTGTGTGTGTGTGGGGGTGGGGCAGGCACCTCCAACGAGGTCACCATCTCGGAGGAACACGAGGACACCACGACAGAGACGGTCAGTTCTTTGTGAACGGCTGATGATGTCATGAGAAGGGGAGAGTTGGGGGTGTGGGGGTGCAGGCATCTTTCAGTGAAGAACTGGTCGGTGACCTCCAACGAGGTCACCATCTCGGAGGAACACGAGGACACCACGACAGAGACGGTCAGTTCTTTGTGAACGGCTGATGACGTCATAGGAAGGGGAGAGTTGGGTGTGTGTACATGTGTGTGTGTGTGTGAGTGGGGGTGGGGTGCAGGCATCTTTCAGTGAAGAACTGGTCGGTGACCTCCAACGAGGTCACCATCTCGGAGGAACACGAGGACACCACGACAGAGACGGTCAGTTCTTTGTGAACGGCTGATGATGTCATAGGAAGGGGAGAGTTGGGTGTGTGTACATGTGTGTGTGTGTGTGGGTGCAGGCATCTTTCAGTGAAGAACTGGTCGGGGGAAGGGGGGGTAGGCATCTCACAGCGAGGTACTGGTTACCAACGAGGTCACCGTCTCAGAGTAACACGACGACACCACGACAGAGACGGTAACTTCTTTCTGAATAGCTGATGATGTCATGCGAAGGGAGAGTTGGCGGGTGGGGTGTGGGGTGGTGGTGAGGGGTGCAGAAGAAACAGTTTTGAGGTTTTTAAATTCCGCAGGAAACCTCTCAGCGAGGAACTGGTTAGCAGCAAGGTCGCCATCTCAGAGGAACACGCGGACACCAAGACAAGGACGGTCAATGCTTTGCACGCGAAGGATGCGGGTAGTTGTGACGAATGTCTTAACACTGAATGAGATTTTTGCTTGCAGTAACAAGGCGGGTTGTATTTCGTTTAGTCTTTTTCTTGCGCTGTGTCGATATATGATTCACCTTCACATGACCTTTGTGGATGACTGCCGGAGAGAGGTGTGGGGTGGGGTGTTCAATGCTAGGAATATCTCAATCCATGCTCCTTTTCCCGAGTCAGGTGCACGACTTCGCAGCGCATTGACGTGTGTGTGTGTGTGTGTGTGTGTGTGTGTGTGTGTGTGTGTGTGTGTGTGTGTGTGTGTGTGTGTGTGTGTGTGTGTGTGTGTGTGTGTGTCTGTGTGTGTGTGTGTGTGTGTGTGGTGTGTGGTGTGTGTGTGTGTGTGTGCGTGCGTGCGTGTGCGTGTGTGTGTGTGTGTGTGTGTGTGTGTGTGTGTGTGTGTGTGTGTGTGTTCAGGTGTCTACGAGTGTGACGGAGGAGCAGCACACGTTCATCATCTCTGGAGTGCTGGATCCCAGAGACAACCAGAGCAAGCTGGACCTTCAGACCGCCATCATGCTTGGCGTCGTCGACCAGGTACTGCTTTGTGTGCGTGTGTGGGTCTCTCTGTCTCTCTCTGTCTCTGTCTGTCTCTGTCTCTCTGTGTCTGTCTCTGTCTGTCTCTGTCTGTCTGTCTGTCTGTCTCTGTCTGTGTCTCTGTCTGTCTGTCTGTCTCTCTATCCCTCTGTCTCTGTCTCTGTCTCTGTCTGTCTGTCTCTCTCTCTCTCTCTCTCTCTCTCTCTCCACCACACCACCACACACACACACCACACACACACACACACACACACACACACACACACACACGCACGCACGCACGCACGCACGCACGCACGCACGCACGCGCACTCACCACCACCACCACTACCACCACCACTTTCACCCCGTTCCGCGCATGTCATACAGACAAGCCCTGGTGAGACCTTTGCGTGTGCAGGCGAAGGGCCTGTACGTGAACCCGCTGACGGGCAGCAGCATGACGATGCAGCAGGCCATGTCGGAGGGCCGGGTGCTCATGGAGTTTGTGTCCAAGAAGAAAATCCGCGAGGAGAAAAAGTCCTACGGACTGGTCACCATCAGGATCACCAAGGAAACCAGACCCTACACCATCACAAGTGAGATTTTTCTCTTCTCCCTCCCCCCCCCCCTCCCCCTCCCTTTTTTTAAATATTTTATATATTAATTTTTTTAGGGATTAGTAGAGGGCAAGAGAATGTCGGGGTAAATACTATTACAATGTTCCTCCACCCCACCCCCGCCCTCCCACCCCACCCCCAACCCCCCGGCTCCCTCCTCGGTCCCATTCCTTCTTCACTTTGTACTTACGTTGTCGTCGTTGCTGTTGTTGTTGCTTGTGGCGTGAGTTGGCTGTTTATGGCCTCTTAAGTTCTTTTATTATACAGGTTGTAGCTAACTGGTTTATCCTGTTCATATTCACGGTGTATTTATGTGTATGCTTGGCGTATGCGTGTACGTTCATATGCTTACAAATTGCGTGATAATGCCTTATGAATACAGGGGTAATAATGCCTTATGAATCCAAGCGTGACCATGCCTTATGAATACAGTATGGCTACGCCTTAATTATGAATGCAAGCGTGATAATGCTTCTGAAATCAGGCGTTGCGATGTCTAATGCATACAGGTATGGCGATGCCTAATAAATACAGGCATAGCGATGCCTAATGAATACAGGCATGGCAATGCCTAATAAATACAGGTATGGCGATGCCTAATGAATACAGGTATGACGATGCCTAATCAATACATGTATATGGCGATGCCTAAAGAATACAGGTATGGCGATGCCTATTGAATACAGGTATGACGATGCCTAATCAATACATGTATATGGCGATGCCTAAAGAATACAGGTATGGCGATGCCTAATGAATATAGGTGTGGCAATGTTTTACGATTACAGATGTGGCGATGCCTAATGAATACAGGTATGGCGATGCCTAATGAATACTGGTATGGCGATACCTAATGAATACAGGTATGGCGATGCCTAATGAATACAGGTATGGCGATGCCTAATGAATACAGGCGAGGCGATGCCTGATGAACACAGGCGCAATTATACCTTGTGGTTGCAGGTGTAGTGGACCCGATGACAGAGAAACAGCTGACGGTGGCTGAAGCAGTTCACGCTGGCATACTGGACATGCATGAGTCCACCTACTGCACGGAGTCAGGCGACAAGATCAGCCTCCAGGACGCCATCCACAGCGCACTCATCCACGTCGAGTACCACGAAGACCCCAACGCCAAACCGGAAGTGGTCACCAAGACGTACGCCGTGCATGGCGTGGTGGACCAGAAGAAGAAGGAAAAGGTAATAGAACTGTTCACTGTTCCTCGATGGTTGGAATTTCTAAATCCATCTGCCCCCCCAACTTCTTGCCTATAGCTGTTAAAATACGACCTGTAGGAATCAGACAGCGGAAAAGGTGACCTTGTGCGTTTGACGGCGTGTTACAATTCAAAAACAGACTTGGGAGTAAGGGATGTGGGGAGGCTTACATATACGCACGCACGCGCGCTCACATGCACACAAACGGATGCGCGCTCACTCATTTGTACACACACACGCCCCCCCCTCTTACGCCTGTCAACACACACACACACACACGCACGCACACACACGCACACACACTCTCTCTCTCACTCTCTGTCTGTCTCACACACACACACGCACGCGCACACATACACACACACGCACGCACGCACGCACGCACACACACAAACACACACACACACACGCCCGCACGCCCGCACACACACACACACTCACCACACACACACACACACACACACACACACACACACACACACCACACACACACACACACACACACACACACACACACACACACACACTTTCATGACCGTGTGTTCTCCCTCCCCAGGTGTCTTTCTCAGAGGCCGTGAGCCTGGGCCTGTTGGACCGCGACACGGGTGAGTACTTCAACAACGTCACGCAGCAGAAAGTGGGCGTTCAGGAGGCCATCATGCGTGGCTTCATCAAGGCCCGAGTGGTCACCGACCCCTCCAAGCTCGACATCGACCCGCGCAACCAGATCGTGGTGAACAAGCTGGAGAGTGCCAAGCAGAAGGTCATGCGAGGGGTCAAGGCCATCAAGATGTTCAAGTCACTCGGAAAGCCTCTCTAGGTCCTGTAGACGGACTCCTCCTCTCTGAGGTTGACATGATGTTGCAGAATGTAAGAAGTAGCTAACAGTTTGTTTGTTTTTTATGTCAACGGGATCGTCCTGATGGGAACGTCTTTGGTTGACAGGACGTTACAAAATCTAAAAGGTAGCCATCAATATGTTGACAGTATCGTCCTGGTGGGAACGTCTTCGGTTGACAGGACGTTACAAAATCTAAAAAGTAGCCGACAAAATGTTGACAAAATCCTCCTGGTGGTTCCCACCAGGAGGATTTTGTCTTCGGTTGACAGGAAGTTACAAAATCTAAGAAGTAGCTAACAAAATGTAGACGGGATCGTCCTGATGGAACGTCTTCGGTTGACGGGACGTTACAAAATCTGAGAGTAAGAAGTAGCTAACGAAATGTCGACAGGATCGTCCTGAGGTCACTCTCTGCGGTTGACAAGACGTTACAAAATCTAGGATGTAGCTAAAGAAATGTGGGCAAGACGACAAGATCCTCCTGATGGGACTGCGGTCGACAGGACGTTTCAAAATCTAAGGTGTAGCTGACGAACTGTCGACACGATCCTCCTGTTTGGCAGGACGTAATACAATCTAAGAAGTAGCCAACGAAATGTTGACGGGATCAACGCTCGCGGGAAAACCTCTTCCGGGCCAGAGGAGGAAGACAGCTGTGTGCTGGAACGAAACCTAATCTAGATCTGTTTAGTAAGGTGTGTGTATACGTGCGGGGACCCACTGATGTACGTTTAGATCCGTGGCGGAACAGTCTCCCTTTTTGCGTCCGTTGCTGGAACCCCAAGTCTAGATCTGTTGGGGAATACATGCGCAGGAAACCTGCTTAGATCTGCTCAGGAAACAGACCTCATTGAGACTGAGATTTGAAGCATTCACTCTCTCCTGGATCTGTTGAAGGGTATAGCACTACTAGGCAACACCCCTTTTAGATCTGTTTCTGATAGCAGCTTATGCGATCTCTGAAGCTTGATTTCTTGATAAATCAACTCGGGCAGGGGAACGTCAGTACGTTAAAAAATCATCTTGCGAGAAATCAGCTTGGGTCGGCACCCGTCTCTACATCAATTAAATAAAAAATAAAAATAAAATAAACAATTGTAGAAGAAGAAGAAAAAGAAAAGCAGCGCATCCCAGTCTTATCTAGATCAATAATATAGAAGTAGGACTTTTCAATATTGGTCTGTTGTAGTTTTGTACTGAAACACTTTTATTTAAAAAAATTGATGTGTTATTATGAAAGTGCAACGGGTTCACCCGCCCTGGTCTGAGTATCATGTTACTTTGCAGTTGTCTGAACATTACGTTGCTAATCGTGTTTACTTGTTTTCGTTGTTCCCTTTTCGTTTGGCGAGTAGGCCGTACAGATTTCTTGTTCATTCGCAGATCGGTTGAGTGCTACTAACGTGTTATGAACTGTAAATGAAGTCATGGCGGTCAACAGTTAGTTACAACTGATCAAAGCCACATATGGTGACAGAAAAAATGAAAAGCTTGCTGATGTTTGCAGTGCGTTTACTGGTTACATGTTGAATTTAAATTGCAATGTGCTCCACGCCATTCGTATAATTATCATTGTTATTCAAAAGTATTTGTTTATATTTACCACACACACACACATACACACATGCGCACGCGCGCACGCACGCACAGCAACAACAACAACATAAAAACCAAGACGCATGTAGTCCTGGACGTTGCGTATCATTCTTTCTTTCTTTCTTTTGTTGACGTTGGAGTGTTTTACTTTCGTCTTATTGTGAATAGTCCTCAGTCTGCGTCTGTGTCACAATGTCTCCTGCATTCCAGTCATGGAAAAACGCATGCTGTTTCGCTTCGCATCACCATGTGTCTGTCTCTAAAACGGCATAATCGTATTGATGTCATGACATTGCCATTATTATTTTTTTATCACTATATGCTAAAGGTGCTCTCTCAGTTTATAGAAGTGATTCGACTTTGTATACACCACTTGAAATATTTTCTACATTTAATAAATGCCTTCTACTGACATTGTTTATTTTTTGTCACACGTTCATATTTGGTGTGTGTGTGTGTGTGTGTGTGTGTGTGTGTGTGTGTGTGTGTGTGTGTGTGTGTGTGTAGAGAAGAGAGAGAGAGAGAGAGAGAGGAAGAGGACGAGGGTGCGTCGTGCGTGCGTGCCTGCTATGTGTGTGCTGTGTGTGTTTGAGAGAGAGAGAGAGGAGAGAAGAGAGAGAGAGAGAGAGAGAGAAGAAGGTGTTGTACGTGCGTGCGTGCGTGCGGTACGTGTGTGTGTGTGTGTGTGTGTGTGTGTGTGTGTGTGTGTGTGTGTGTGTGTGTGTGTGTGTTTCTTAAAGGTGAAGGCACACGCATATAATAATAGCAATAAATATTGCTCAAATTCAAGAAAAGGCATTTTGGTACAGATCTATGTAACGTAACGTACACAAAATGAAACGCATAGCTCTTTAAATATCTGCACCCCCACACACACACAAGAGAGAGAAGAGAGAGGAGAGAGAGAGAGAGAGAGAGAAGAGAGAGAACGTGGGGGGGGGGGGGACGTCAAGAGTTGTCCTTCTTTAACAAGAGTTACTGTTCATGTAACTACGTCATCGGAAGACATCTTTTGTGGCTCTACGCGTTTCTGTCGCAGGAGGTAAGATGAACCTGTTCGTAAAACTGAAGACTTTTAATTAAGTTACTGAGTAGGAATTAAGACATATAGTAAATATTTAAATGTGCGCCTCCAATACGAATGCTCATATTCTTCCAACGACTGCCGCGCTGGCGATCTGCTATTTTGTAGGTTAGGGTTACGGTAGGTTACTCTAGACACGGCCCTCTGAAATGACTGATCTGCCGAACAGTCGAGCGTGGTTTGAAACCATTTTCAGATGCGCGGAACCGGGAAGGGAGATGCACGCCGCATGATTTTCAACGTAAAGGTTCTTGATAAGAAAAAAAGACAAGAAAAAAGAAGAAGAAAAAAGAAGAAGACTGAAGACAAGTTTGTTCAAAACAGATTTTCAGGTGGTCAGCAACATTCGTTGGTATTACCAAGCACGCCTGCAGTCAAGGACAGTAGTGGAGGTCCAGAGAGGACCTGTTGTAAGCAACCAACTCCATCAGCGATGTTAAGCTATAGGCGTCTGAGGACAAGTCTGGAACAGCGAAGAAGAATGACAGATTTTCCATACTAGCGAACGGCCTTGAAAGGTTGCACACACGCCAGCTACCATGTATTAGGGTAGGCATCCACCCCTGCTTTCCTTCATCCACCCACTCCCCTTTCATCCGTACACCCCTCCTTTTATCCGGCCATCATCTTTTCATCCACTCACCCCTCCTTTTATCCACCGACTCACTTTTTATCCACCCACTCACTTTTTATCCATCCACCCTCCACTTCCATTTGTACACACCTCCTTTTATCCATCCACCCACCTTTAATCCATTCACTTCCTTTCATCCATCCACCTCCATTCATCCATCCACCCTCCTTTCATCCATCCACCCTCCACTTTCATCTATACACACCTTTTATCCCCCCACCCACGTTTTATCCATCCATCCACCCTCCTCTTTCATCTATACACAGCCCCTTTTATCCCCCCACCCACCTTTTATCCATCCACCCACCCACCTTTTATTTATTCACCCTCCTTTCATCCATACACCAATCCCTCCTTTCAACCATACACCCATCCCTCCTTTCATCCATACACCCATCCCTCCTTTCATTCATATACCCTAATTTTATCCATGCACCCTTATTTCATCCATACATCCTTCCATATCTACCCCCCTCCTTTCCTTTCATCCATCCACCCTCTTTTCATCCATCTACCCTCATTTTATCCAAACACCCTCCCTTTATCCATACACCCTTCCATATATACCACCCTCCTTTCATCCACCCACCCTTCTTTCATCCATTTACCCTCCTTTCATCCATACACCCCTTCATATCTACCACCTTCCTTTCCATTCATCCATCCACCCTCCTTTCGTCCATACACCCTCCTTTTATCCATCCACCCGTCCTTATCTACTATCTTCCTTTCATCCATTCCTCCTCGCATTCCTCCACCTGCCCCCTCATCTATCCACCGATCCCATCATGCATCCACCCGTCCCTTCATCCATCCACCCCTCACTGGATCCATACACCCGTCCCTACATCCATTTACCCGTCCCTTCATTCATATACCTGTCTCATTATTCATCCATCCGTCCCTTCATTCATACACCTGTCTCATTCATCACCCATCCATCCGTCCCCTGATCAATACACCCGTCCCTTCATTCATACACCTGTCCCCTCATCCTGTCACCCGTCCCTTCATTCATACACCTGTCTCATTCATCATCCATCCATCCGTCCCCTCATTCATACACCCGTCCCTTCATTCATACACCTGTCCCCTCATCCAGTCACCCGTCCCTTCATTCATACACCTGTCTCATTCATCATCCATCCATCCGTCCCCTGATCAATACACCCGTCCCTTCAATCATACACCTGTCCCTTCATTCATACATACACCCGTCCCTTCATTCATACACCCGTCCCTTCATTCATACACCTGTCTCATTCATCATCCATCCATCCGTCCCATCCATCCGTCCCCTCATTCATACACCCGTCCCTTCATTCATACACCTGTCCCTTCATTCATACACCCGTCCCTTCATTCATACACCCGTCCCTTCATTCATACACCTGTCCCTTCATTCATACACCCGTCCATTCATTCATACACCCGTCCCTTCATTCATACACTGTCCCATCATCCATCCACCCGTCCCTTCATTCATACACCTGTCTCATTCATCATCCATCCATCCGTCCCTTCATTCGTACACCCGTCCCTTCATCCATCCACCCGTCCCTTCATCCATCCACCCGTCCCATCATTCATACACCCGTCCCAACATCCATCCACCCGGTTCTTCATTCATACACCCGTCCCTTAATTCATACACCCGTCCATTCATTCATACACCCGTCCATTCATTCATACACCCGTCCCATCATCCATCCACCCGGCCCTTCATTCATACACCCGTCCCTTCATTCATACACCCGTCCATTCATTCATACACCCGTCCATTCATTCATACACCCGTCCATTCATTCATGCACCTGTCCCTTCAGTCATACACCCGTCCCTTCATTCATACACCCGTCCATTCATTCATGCACCCGTCCCATCATCCATCCACCCGGCCCTTCATTCATACACCCGTCCCTTCATTCATACACCCGTCCATTCATTCATACATCCGTCCCTTCATTCATACACCCGTCTCTTCATTCATACACCCGTCCCTTCATCCATCCACCCGGCCCTTCATTCATACACCCGGCCCTTCATTCATACACCCGTCCCTTCATTCATACACCCGTCCCATCATCCATCCATCCACCCGGCCCTTCATTCATACACCCGTCCCTTCATTCATACACCCGTCTCTTCATTCATACACCCGTCCCTTCATCCATCCACCCGGCCCTTCATTCATACACCCGTCCCATCATCCATCCACCCGGCCCTTCATTCATACACCTGTCCCCTCATCCAACCACCCGTCCCTTTTCTTTTTGTGACGCTTATCGTCATTAGGGACAGAGGACAGGAAGGGGGGCGGGGGTGGGGGTGGGGGGGTAGGACAAACAGTAAATGTTAAAGGAGGTTGAGAACGCCTGCCAGTGCAAAGCAACCTGTGTACTCCGCAACTTGTTCTTTCAGCAGCTGTGCGGACCAGTCACAAAGACAGAGTCCGAAAGACCGGCTGTTGAAAACTGAAGCCAAAGACAGTCCAACTGACTGTGACAGCCCGACTCCACCTCCCTCGTCAGATCGCTCCTGGGTTCTGCTAGTTGCTTTCATCCACCCCTCCTGTTATCCATCCGCCCGTCCCATTATCCACCCTTCCTTTTATCCATCCACCCGTCCCGTTATCACCCTTCCTTTTATTCACCCACCCGTTCCTTCCTCCACCCCTCCTTTAATCCATCCACCCGTCCCGTTATCCACCCTTCCTTTTATCCATCCACCCGTCCTTAGTAAGTAAACATGGTGCTTAACGTCCACAGAAACCGTACGGCTTATTAGGGACGGGGCCACCCGTCCTTTCATCCCTCCCCCCTTTTATCCATCCACCCGTCCCGTTATCCACCCTTCCTTTTGGTGCATCAAACCATCTTTCATCCATCTACCCTCTTTTCAAACACCCATTCGTTCTCTGAGTGAATCCCTCTGTTGGAAGACGACAAAAAGAATATTAGGTAAGGAACACTGGCAATTAATGTGTACACACCAATTAACTCGGTGCAGCAGCAAACACAGACTGCAACGACAAGTGCATGCAGGCACTCGGCACAGTTTAACTCTTCTAACCTGGTTTTATTTGGCGCTCTCTTCCAACAGTAGTAGGAGCAGGGATACTAAATCGTAAAACAAAAATGGCCTTCCCCACTTTCGAGTGCCTGTGGAGCAAGTTACGACTGCATGAGAACTAGGGCTCTGGAATTTCACCAGTAGTAGCACAGGCACGTAAATAAAGCACTCATTTTTTTTTCAATAAAAAAGAAAAAGAAAAAGAAAAAGATACAGTAGCAACCAAGTGATACTATATTTTTCAAAACCAATTTTGGACTGAACATAATAAGACGCTGATGATACAGTGAAAACAAAGATGAAGACACATAATATAATGCCTGTGAATATAATGACAAAATTATAACACAACTCATGCTGATGATGAAGTCGATGACTAATAATTGTGTTAATGATAATAACAATACACAACAGCATCTGTACATCATCTTAACGGATGATGATATTACGATGATCATAGACGTACAGTTTACCAAATTTCATCATCAACAACAACAACAACAATAGCAGCAGCAACATCAACGACACAACAACAAACCACATCGCCCTGCAACGTCGCTGAGACACGTAATTTACTAGAGAGCGGTTGAAACAGGCGTTCCATTTTCAAGCGCCTTTTAGCAGTAGCACGAGGCCTTGCGCGCTGAGTGCCTCCCAAGTGCTTGTTACAAGAGAGGATTTCCTACGTGTCTCTTCACTATTAGTTTTCCTCGCGTATCGTGCCGGTCACTATACTCTGCAGGTCAGCAGCTGCCCGCCTTGTGGCTTCAACAACGGGCCAAAGTCGTCAACACGGTCCTAAAGAGCCAAGTCATTGCTGTTTCTTCTTCTTCTTCTTCTTCTTTCCTTTCTTTCTTTCTTTCTTTCTTCTCCTCCTCCTTCTTCTTCTTCTTCTTCTTCTTCTTTCTTTTTTTCTTTTTTTCTTCTTTTCTTTCTTTCTTTCTTTCTTTCTTTCTTTCTTCTTTCTTCTTCTTCTCTTCTTTCTTTCTTCTTTCTTCTTTCTTTCTTTCTTTCTTTCTTTCTTTCTTTTGTTCTTTTCTTCTTGTTCTTCTTCTTTTTCTTTTCTTTCTTTCTTTCTTTCTTTCTTTCTTCATCTTCTTCTTCTCCTTCTTCTTCTTCTTCTTCTTCTTCTTCTTCTTCTTCTTCTTCTTCTTCTTCTTCTTCTTCTTCTTCTTCTAAATATTTTATATAATTGTATTCCTGTAAGGACACGCTTTGGGCTCCACTT
The DNA here is from genome assembly GCA_018857735.1 of Alviniconcha marisindica. NCBI lineage: Eukaryota > Metazoa > Mollusca > Gastropoda > Provannidae > Alviniconcha > Alviniconcha marisindica. The sequence continues at coordinate 392,854 of JABMCL010003368.1, forward strand.
TTACACACAATGTCGTCAATTATAATTTGCGTAACGGAAATATCGTTAATTATAATTTACACAACAGAACTATCCTTAGTTATAATTTACATAACATAAATATCATTAATGATTATTTACATAACGAAAATATAGTTAATTATAAGTTACATAACAGAAACATCCTTAATTATAATTTACTTGTTTACCTATAAATGTATTTATGATTTACGTATATTTTTTAATGATTGATTCATTTGTTTATTCGCCAGATCATTGCTAGTTTGTTTTATGTTTTTATTCCATGAAAGGAAACACGATGCACTCGACTATTACACTAATATTTCTCTATTTATAATTTAATTATCCATTCTTCTATAGGGAGAATATTTTGTTTGTTTTTTGTTGTTTTTCTTTTGCTTTTTTTCTCTCCTATTTGTTTGTTAAGTCACTGTTGTTGTTGTTTTGTTTTTGTTTTTGGTTTGTTTTCGTTTTCTTATACCATGAAAAAAAAAAAATGAAAAAAAACCCCAGTGGGATGATTCCACCTTTACACCAAAATGCCGCTACTTATAATTGACTTGTTTATGAAGTGAGTGCTATTAAGTGCTATCTTCTTTTTTGTTTGTTTTGTTCCATGAAACAATTGAAAAGAAACACAGTGGGCTCCAAGTTTACTCTAACATGTCACTATTTATAAATTACTCATCTATCTATCTATCTGTCTGTCTGTCTGTCTGTCTGTCTGTCTGTCTGTCTATCTATCTATCTATCTATCTATCTATCTATCTATCTATCTATCTATCTATCTATCTATCTATATTACTGACGATTAACATATTGCTAAAACAGCCGAGAATGCGGAAATAAGTTACTAAGTTAGACCCGAAGAACAAAAAGACTTACCGCTTTTTGCCATGTTGGTACGCACACCACAGTCCAGCGATTACGCATGTAATTACGTCATTGTCCTTTGCACGTTGAACCTAGAGGTAAACATCTCGTGGTGGGCTATATTTAATCTTCATTATCGTTGCCAGATCGGAGCATCCGGGAACCACTCCTTCTCCCTTCAACACCGCCTCTCCCCTCAGCATCATCTCTTTAAGTTCAGGCAACAACCACTGATGGACCTCATAGTTCAGGAGCTGTGTGAGTCGAGGTGGCCGTCCTGGGCTGTCCGTCCTAACGAGCCTTCTGGTTTCCGTGGACGTAAAGCTACATTGAACCATGCTTCGGCATTGGTCTCAGCTTGTCCCTAATATGTCAACTGACATCTGAGGACATTAAGCCACACTACCTACCTACCTGATGGACCAGTGTCGGTCCTATTCTTACGTTTATCTGTGACTTTATCGTACTATTTTCTTTTCTTGTCGTAGTATAACTTCTTCGATTCCTGATTGGCGTTAATAAATTATGTGAATGAGAGTACTTGGCGCTATGACATTATGTGTGCATTGGATTAATTTTGATACTTATTCAATTGGCAGTACGCATTATATTGCAGTGTATTAGGCCCCCCCCCCCCCCCCCCCCCCCGTCTTAAGGCTGTAGTCTTGATTCTTTTTTTATTCTTTTATTTTTTATTTAATTAATTATTAATTTTATATATATACATACAATTTTCTACATCACATATAACTTGTAAAGCAGATTATCGGCTTTGTCTACAACTGAAGAAGGGTGCGCAAGTCAGTATTGGTCCTGGTTAAGTGTAAGATAAGGTAAGATCAGGCATATGCATACAAACATGTATCGGTCCCGGTTGAATCTAAGACAAAATACATGCTCACAAAACATGTATCGGTCGCGGTTAAGTGTAAGCTAAGGAACACCTGTTAGGTGTAAAATAAGGTAAGATAATGCTTCTGCGTACAAAACACGTATCGTACCTGATTAAGTCTAAGATAAGGTACATGCATACGAAACCTGTATTGGCCGTGGTTAAGCGTAAGCTAAGGAACATTCATATGAAACACCTCTCGGTCCTGATTAAGTGTATAATGAAGTACATGTATACCAAACACGTCTTTGCCTCGGTTAAGCGTTAAATAAGTTACATGCATAATTTTTTTAATTTTTTTTAAAATATTGGTCCTGGTTATGTGTAAAATAGGGTACACGCATACAAAACGCGTATCGGTCCTGTGTAAGATAAGGTACGTGCATATAATATAAAACACTAGAGATTGTAGGTTCATCACGTCACGTCGTGACTACAGTAGTGTAGCTGAGGGATCTATTTTTTATGCCTATACGCCTCCGTGACTCGTGGAGAGGAGGCTAGGCTATTGTGTGCACATTTCCGTCAACACTTGAAGGTGATTGTTTCCCACACATTGAGTGCTGTACCTTCGTCTCGCTCGGCAGAGGTCCATTGCACCTTCTTTATTAGCAAACACTTGTTGATAACATCCAGGAGCAATGATCATTGTCTGGTACTAAACAAGAAGAACAATAGTAACGAAAGAGAAAGAACAAAGAAATAAACAAGAAAGACAATAACAACAACAACAAAACCACCAACTAACCACAATCACCCCCTCCGCAAAAACAAACAACAACAACTAAATCAGCAAGCACTAACAACAAAACAACAACAGCAAGAACAAAAACAACAACAACAACAACAAAATCAGCAAGCACTAACAACAAAACAACAACAGCAAGCACTAACAACAAAACAACAACAGCAAGAACAAAAACAACAACAACAAAGAAAAGAAGAAGTACAAAGGAAAAAAGAAGAAGATAATAAACAAAATCACACTAACTACAGCAAAGGGGGAAAAAAGGCCCACATGCTTCATACTGAGATCATATCTATTCAGTGCCTGCTTTTACACTGGACGAGTTGAATTTGTGGTGAATTGTTCACTCCACATAATGAATTGACGAGAACCCGTTTATGTGGATTTAGTTAACTGTTTAATTATCACTTGAATAAACTATTTGTTTGATATGCGAGTCTATGTCATGGCCAAAGTTATACTGTTACTCTGGCCGGTTGACCGCAGTTTAAAAACGTTTATATATTTCGATTTATTTTTGTACACTTTTATTGTGAAGCTGTTCTTGACGATAGTATTTGCTGATGTTATACCATGTAGTCATACAATTTTCGTTTAGCGCTTTCGGTGACTTTGGTTATGGTTTTAAGATCACAGCATGAATGGCATCAAACACATGAAAGGAAGAATGTCGTATTTTTTTTCAGTTTCGGGAGTTCGAGTTCGAGTTAACTATTTCTCTCTCTCTCTCTCTCTCTCTCTCTCTCTCTCTCTCTCTCTCTCTCTCTCTCTCTCTCTCTCTCTCCCCTTCTTCTCCTTCTTTATTTTTTTAAAAATATAATTATTATTGTTTCTTATTATTAAAAAAAATTATAATATATTTTAGGTGTGTATCAAAAACACACATAATGCTGTCTGTGACTGTGGCGCATTTTCTAGGAGATTCGTTTCGGCCGAAAACTTCATTGATTTCTATCCCATCATTACACCAAAGAGTCGCTGTTTCACGGGCACCTCAGAGTCAGAGCTGTGAAACTGAAAAACCGCCTTTTGCCAGCAAGCTCTTCTCCAAGTTACTTCAAACATTGAACTTTCTATCGTATGTCCGTAGAAGATAACACAACACTGATAAATTTCTTATTTTGACGGTTACATATTCACATATCTTTGCTTCATGTCTGGACAAACACATTGGGCTTACAAAGTTACATGGGCATTCTCTCGGTACCGTTTAAACGACATCTTTCGGACTCTGCCCGATAATAAAAATCTGAAACAGAATGACTGCTAGCGTTCTAAAACAAGATCCGAACACAAAAAAGGTTCAAACGAACGCTTATTTATTTTAACACGGACACATGGTATGCACCTTTTCGGGGAAATCCTCTTTATCAAGCCACAGAATTGTTGTGGCTTGATAAAGAGGATTTCCCCGAAAATGTGCATACTGTGTGTCGGCGTTAAAATAAATAAGCATTCGTTTGAACCTTTTTGTGTTTGGATTCTGCCTGATAATATTAACCTATTGTAGAGCTCAAAAAAGCATGCATTTCCGAAACCATGACTTCATTTTAGATTTGAGGTGAGGTACTGTGAACAGAAAAACTGAAAACGCCAGTACTACACACCTACAGAGCTAAAGATTCCGCAGTTTATTCCTAAAACAAACCACATTAACCTTGTATGCTTCGTATGCTGTCAAATATTTGGGTCTGCTCTTCTCTTCTCTTCTATAATCTCTCATTTCAGGTCTGCAGCGTGCGTTAACGGAAATCATTGGCTTATTTCCTGCCCCTCCAAAACTGTAGCAGCTGGTAACCTTTTCGGACATATTTTTAAACAGCAACAGTATTTCAAAAAATGTTGAATGCAAAAATCAGTTTTATTTTCCCGACTGACACTCGTTTGGGCGACCTAGACCTAACCGTAGGGTCGCGTGGGAGTCAGTTAAAAATAGTTTGAAAACTGTTTACGTCGTGAATGTGAGTCGTCAAAGCGGATGTTTTTCTTGTTATTGCTGTTGTTAAGATCGAGTGTATTGCTCGTAATTATTTAAAGCAGAGAGCAGAACCTTTCCTGAGCCGGTTTGGCCTAGCGGTAAGGCGTTAGGCTGGAAAGCAGAAGGGCCTCGGTTCGATTCCGCTTCGGTTCCCCC